>LZPO01077845.1:0-12362 GCA_001675575.1 Neotoma lepida
ACAGGAGAAGGAACAAGAAACATAAAGAACAGATAGAACAAGAAGATTACAAGAACAAGTAACAGCTGAGTGGATGAGAACATCACATGCACATGTGCCAAAAATTTGCCCTCGGGACACAATGGGGGGTCTCTCCTAGGTCCTCGTACAGGAAACTCAGCAGGAAGTCCAGTGGGGTATGCCCGGAGGGATCTTTGTCCTCGATCTCGGGTTCCTCCTTTCTAGACTCCTGGGGCAACAAGTCAGGCATGTTGTTTGCCATCTCCGGCAATTATGTACAATCCTAGGTCTAGATTTAGCATATACAAAAGCTCTTAGTTCCCTTACTATGGATGATATTCAAATGCCAAGACCTGGTCAGTATGTGTTCCTTGTGCTGTTCTCTCTCTCAGGGCAAAGCACTGCAAAGATATCTCATGGAGGATCATGATGTCACAATGATTTCTCCACTTTCAATTTATCACCAGAGGGTAGTTCCTCCTTTTCTTTTGTCTTTCCATGTTTACTTTTCTAATACTATAAAATATTGGTCCCAAACAATATCACCCTTAAGTCATTTATTCTGTCTTGCAATAAAATGGATCAATAAAGATTATTCTGTTAATATTTCTGAGAAATTAAGGTAGGTAAAACTTATGGATTTTCCATCAGATTATTGTACTAGGAAAAACATTAATTTGAAAAGTAGGCTAAAAAGGTCACTTTAATTCTGTTTTCCATGTGACCCTGTGTATGAATTCATTGCAAATCTATAGTAATTAGGCTAATTTAGCACTCTTTCACCTGTCAGTTTAAAATTTTGGATTTCATGTGTTTCATTTATTTTTGTAGTTGATACTCTCAATTCAGTACTTAGGTTCATTTCCCCTCTAACTTACATTGATTCTGAGAAAATATACTATGTAATTTTTATATATAAAGGTTATAAATAAAGGTTACTTTATAAAGGTTTTTATATATAAAGGTTAGTTTTCCCTAAGTTAGACTGTGACTATGACAAATAAATGGTATATTATATATGACAAACTCTCCATGAAGTGGTGTGAGTAGTGTTAGAGAGTTTATTTTGACTAAGTGTTATCAAAGCCAAAAACCAGAATAACTGAAACTAAGCATAGTTCTATAATTAGTAAGTTTGTTTTCCACAGGGGTACAAGAAAGAAACATTGGATCTCCTGTGCATGATCCTATTATCTCAGTAAATACTCCCCCAAGTGAAAAAAAGAGCTAGAAAGAATAGTGTAGGGCTAGACTGGATTCAGGAATGCCAGTCAAAACTCCAATTTAGTAAGAGTAATTTTATTTCTTTAATTAAGAATATTTCTGTTCATACACTATATTCTAATCTGGTTTCCCCTTCCCAGTTCCTTCCAGATCTTCTTCACCTCCTCACCCACACAACTCCATGCCTTCTTTCTCTCTCTTCAGAGAATAAGCAAAGAATCACAAACACAGCAAAATAAACAGGAGATAAAGCACAAGAAACATACACACAAATCTATAAAAATACAAAATTGTAAATTGTGATATATATGCAAAAAAACAGCAAACAACAAAAACTACCCAAATTGATATAAGACAAAAAGTCTACAAAGACACTATTGAGTTCACTTTGTGTTGGCCATCTGCTAGGAGAATTAAATTTTTATCGATGTTACATATAGGCCACTATACCTCTTTCATTTCTTCTTTCTGTTTGGTGGGAGAGTCTGAGAGCCTTTGTAGCTCCTCCACCATCAAGGTATAAACTCAGTGCCTGGCCCTTGATGTGCAAATGCCATTCTTCCACAAAAAGAACAGAGATTTCTTGGAGACAGTACTGATTTGTGGTGAAGACAGAGAATGTACAATGTGATTCTAGAAAATGTGCTCAAGAATGAGGTATTGAATTCTACTTTCTGTTGGTTGTGGTAACTAGAGATTTCCATAGAAATAATTTTGGTGTTAGCTGTAGCAGTAGACGTAGACCGAGACTGTACCTATAGACCCAAGGATTTCACAGCTTAGAGACCCCAATAAAATACAAACTGATGCCTTGACTTATTAATCACAAAACTCTTTCAAAATGAGTCAATATGAAGGTGGGTTACACTTATTGAAGAAAGATCACAGGAGACTGTACATGCTTTCGATTAAGTGTGTACATGGAAGGACAAATTTCCTTAGTTCTCTTAATTGCCGTATGTGGTACTTTGAAAGAAAATGGCCCCCAAAGGGAGTGGCACTATTAGGAGGTGTGGCTTTCTTGGAGAAGGTACGGCCTTGTTGGAGGAAGTCTGTCACTGTGGAAGTGATCTTTGAGGTCTCATATATGCTCAAGATACCACCCAGTGTTTCAGTTCATCTCCTGTTGCCTTTGGATCAAGATATAAGGACTCTCAGCTCCAGTACCATGTCTGCCTGCATGCTACCCTGCCTCCCACCATGACTATAATGGACTAAATTTCTGAACTGTAAGTGAGCCACCCCAATAAATGATTACCTTTATAAGAGTTGCCATGGACATGGTATCCCTTCATAGTAATAGAAACCCTACATAAGACACCATGTATATGGTTTTGTGGCTTTTGAAGTTACCTTGCTGAAAGGATTTAAATTGTAACCAGGTTCAAAGGTTGAGCAGTATTTAAAAAATAAGTTAAAAATTAAGAATATGAGATACTTTATTTATTTATATCAGGTAATTCTCTTTTGTAAATAAAATTTGAAGGTGGTTTATGAGGTCTATTTTTAGATTCAAATGTGGCAGAGGACTTCCGTCAGGTCAACCTCAAGTCTTATACATATTTTATCTCTAAACAAATAGGAATCATTTCTTCTTTTTTAACATGCTTTCATGTCTTTCAGTAAAGCAAGAATTGTCTCTGCAGGAAATATTGTCTCATTTTATCTTTTGTGTTGAAGTCCAGGACTTTTAGCCAGTGAGACACATGAATCAGAACACAGGGTGAGGTGTTTCTTTGACTTCCATCGTTCTCATCATTTTTCTTATCTTGATTTCCTGAGTAAGTTGTGTCTTGATTATTCATTGGCATAATTATTTATTTATTATTTACTATTTAACTGAGCATTTTTCCATGTGCTTTGAGTACAAAACAACTTTTCTCATTCTTCTTTAACTGATAAAAATTAGACCAAGTCTACAGAATACTTTTACCCAGCATTTGTTGAAGTTTTATTGAAGACAAACACACAAATAAAGTCTGTCAATAATGAAAAATTACCAGGATAAAAATGATGAACATCTGCTCTGATATGAAAATTTATATTCTAATGAAAATAATTTCAGTTCTTAAATAATTCATGGAAACATACAAGATCAGAATAAGTATTTTTTGGTAAAACTCCAAATTCCATAAAAGTCAGTTACTTTCAATTTCAAACAAGTGAATTAAGAATTGTAAATAGGACACGCCTTGAAAACCGTGCAGCTGATTATGTTACCTCTGTCCTTGAAACAAACTGAGATGACTTTCCAGTTTACTGAAGTCTCTAGTATCTTTTGTCACTTTATTTCTATTGCGAGAAGTGGCAGAATGTTTCCTTTGTGATCTAATATCAATTAAACATAGAAAAATATAGACTTGTGATCTCTTAGGAGTTTCTAAGCACTATAGTGCTATCATATTTTAGTATGCACGTTCATATGCTCAATTTCAATTACTACTGTTGAGTGCATTTCTAAAAGTGGAATCCTTAGGTAGTAAATAAGATAAATTTAAGTGTGGTGGTAGAATCATTTTTTCATTGTCAGACAAAGAAGTCCAAAGGAAACAAGACATGAAAACCAAAATGAACTGTGTAGGGATCGGTAAGAATAAGAGACTTAAATAGGCACTAACATTTAATAGTATAAGTTATACATACATGTATACATATGGACCTATGTATCTGCATACTGCTCTTCAAACCTGTCTGAATGATCCTAAGGTATTCCTGTAATCTTTGTCCTTGAGAAACCATGGGCAGAAGATGGAATTCTAAGGGCAGAATAGACTACATAGGAGGGCCTATATCAATAAAATCAATGAACGAACACACACAAACACATATACATACTTAAACATATATTTAAAGTTTCCTAAAATTATATGCTATTTTCTAAATTATTTCTTCAAATAAATATGCTTAACACAAGTTGAAATTACCAAGCTCATGCTTCCTCCAGCCACTGATATTGTCAGATATTTTTGTCCTATAATTATGCTTAAAATAAGACTGCAATTTTGTCAGTTATTATGCAGAATTATCAAACACAAGAAAGATGCATTAATCTTGAATATATGGTCAGATGTATTTACAGCCTGGGGCATGGGGCTCAAAGTGGAGCAGGCATATTACACAAAAGGAGTCTTGTTTGATTTTCAACAGTGGAGTTTCCACTAAGAGTCTGGTAACAGAATTATATTACACTATATATAAGTTAGATTTCAGAATAACAGTTGTACTTAATACTTGTCTGAGATCCTCAATAGCTTAAAGTCTATGGCACATGATCAATAATGATGCATGAATATATATGTAAGGTAATAACAATGATAATGGCAATTACTTTTAAAATCAATTGTTTCATGTTCAAAATGAAAAAATAATTTTGAATACTTATAAATTCACTCTGGAGGCCTTTGTTTATTTCTATGGCCTTCTCGGATATTTTTATTTGAAAGATTTTCTA
Source organism: Neotoma lepida (assembly GCA_001675575.1). Taxonomy (NCBI): domain Eukaryota; kingdom Metazoa; phylum Chordata; class Mammalia; order Rodentia; family Cricetidae; genus Neotoma; species Neotoma lepida. The sequence goes on from LZPO01077845.1 coordinate 4,676, forward strand.
TATGCTTACTGTCTTTCAAGTTTTTATCAAGGACCTCCACCGAGACTCTTGACCCCAGCCCTTGTCTATAATTCATCATTATGTTTTGTTTCCACAAGTGAAGCTTACCTAGAAGCAATCTGATTGCTTTATTAGGACATTTCAGTCTTTCCCAGGGACTTCAACACTGTCATGTGGCTTAACCTGTCTCCATGATTCAGGTCTGTTTTTGTTCTAGTCTTGTTTTCTCTATTCTTGCTTAGAGTATGATCCTCTTGCACTGGATGAACACTTTCAAAGGACTGTCTCCCTTGATGAGGTAAAGGTTTAATGGAGCAAAGGGTTTTTCACTCATTTTCTTAGCTATTTACAGTGTAAAGGTGATTAACCTTAAATATACAGGAATGAGAAGCTAACTTAAATAGAAGGGTGACCACACTGTATTACTGAACTCTTACAGTCTGGCCATCTAGACAAGCTCCATAGTTAGGGAAGTAAACCAGAGACTTGTCGTAAGTTTCATTTTTCTGTGATTCCTTATTTCAAGAGTGCATTAGGGCATCAGGGAGTAACTGGTCACAACTGTAATTGTGCCTCTCAGTAGGCTCATGCAACTTTGAGCCCAGCCTGAATTACTTGTAAGACCCGGTGCCAAACCAAACCAAAGAACAACAAAACCCAAACACAAATGTATATATACCAATATTTTGAAATAATACCACAAAAATTTTAATGATTTCTGGAAACTTTGTGTACCTATGATTTGAATTAAACTGCCAATAAAATACAAATCTCCAATTTGTTATTCTGCACTGTTTTAGGAGCTGTTATTCAGGTGTGTGTGTACATGCACACCAGTGTGAGTGTCTAGGAAATGTCCTCCAGATGGTGTAGGGAGAGAGATTTGCTGCCTTTTTTTCCCTTAGCATTAAAGCCCTAGATATCCCCATGGCTATGCATGAGGAAGGTATCCCTGTGGCTATGTGTGAAGTTTAAAAGCTTTATTCTTGTTTTGTAAAAGTTTCTTTTAGCATAGAAACATTCAGAGATGAATCTAAAAGCAAAATAACTTTTAAGCTTAGAATTCTGCTATGAAGATTTCTTTCTTTGGTAAAAAGAATCCCAAATCATGTCTGAAAATAGGTCTCCATGGACATATTTTATGATTTGAAAGTCTTTTGTACCGTTTTTCTTAGAAAGACTGTTTAGAAGCCTAAGCATCTAACTTTAGTAAAGGAGAAAATTAGCAGAGCAACTTTGGAAAGTAAGAAAAGCACCTTGCACCGTTTGCTTTGCAACTTCGGCTCTGCTGCCAGGGCTGCAGCCACTCTGCCTCAGTCTCAACCCATATGATAGTGTAAATAATGATTTGGAGGCATATTCAAATAAAGCATGTCGACTACTCCTGCTTATCATGACCACTCAATTTTTCTTGAACCTTCCTGATTTCAAATTATCCTGAGGGTGCTTTTCTTCTACGCTGATTTAGATGCCATTTATTACTTCTTGATCTCACCTATATTTCTCTTATTTTAGTCGATGTGAGTGTTCTAACAAGACAGATATGTGTTGATGTATCCAAGCTATAGAAAATTGTATGCCATATCTGCGGTCTGTCAGTGTGGATGCCATAGAAAACCACCTTGTTAACATATGTGTCCTGACTGAGCTGAGCTAACCATGCCTGGGTTAAACATATCAATGGGAAATGTGACCAAACAGCTAGATGATGAAATTTTCTCCACCTTCCACAGGAAGCAATGTAAAGATATACATATGTTATAGATGGCTCTACAGACAAGGAATCATTGGCCCCAGGAATGATCAGCTCAGTTGGCTTTCGTAACTGTCATAGCATTGCTAAAGCTTTATCTATCTTATGTTCTTTCTCCATGAATTATTTCCTTTTCTTGACATGATATGTTCCCTCAGCCATGACAAAAGACATTTACATATGAATTTGTTTCAGAATTATATTTGTGAAGTGAAATTCTCACAATTGTACCTGATAATCAAATGTGTTCAGTTCGATTACTAAATGAACTGCAAATCTATCCTCCAGTCTCATTCTCATTGATGCTGATTCTATTAAAAGATTTGACCCAGAACTGTAAAGTCCTTCTATTCTCTTTGCTCATTCTTGAACCCTTTGCATGGTATGTCAATTTTATCAATAAAATGTAAATCCTTTCATAGATTCCCTTATGTATTTTAATCATCAGTAATTTACATAAGACATTAAATATCTTCCATGACCCTACCTATGTTGTCTTTAACAGTATCCCTTTATATATGTCTGCTATTGTCTAGCACTTTTTAAATTTTCATATAGTAAAAATGCCTAGCAGAGACAACAGGAGTATTGGTTTTCATTTTTTACTATAGTATCAATAGTCATACACTCCAGCACCATTCTGTACACACTACCACAGAAATGTAGCCTCATGTAAATGTTATTTGTCATCCTAAAAATTTATCCAAGTACTATATGCTTTGAAGATTTTGCTTTGATTATTGCACTGGATATCAAATGTAATCTCTCCCTCACTGTATGTGCCTGCCTCTCTACCTGTTATGTCAGATACCATTGTGAGGGCTATTGTTGACTGTTAACAAAACAAGTTCTAAAATCTCCATAGAGACAAGACTCAGGACATCCATAAGGCATGATTTAAATTAGTTAAATTCAAATGGGAAGACATACCCTAAATATGGGTGGTGCCATTCCTTTGGTTAGACTCTGGGGACTACATGGAAATGAGAAGGCTAGTTTACCACAAGCATTCCTGGTTTACTGCTTCTTGGCTGTGAACACACTATGATCAACCTTCTCAAGACCCTGATGCAGTAAATTTTCTGCTGAACTCTAAACTGTGAGCCAAAAGAAATGATTCCATCCATAAATTGATTTTGCCATTGTATTTTATTGCAACAAGAGAAAAATAAGTAATAAAGTCACCTATTTTCTTCTTATTGGTAATTGTTGAATAAAATTATATATATTCACTAAGAAATTTTTTATACATTTTTCTGTTCTATTACATTTCTACACCAAATAGTCTTTATATAGTACTCAAATTAATAAGTGAAAATTAAATTTAGCTCCTCCTAGAAAGCTGTGAGGAATACGTTTCTTCTGGCAAGCCTTTAAATCAAATGTTATCTATTAATTCCTCCATCACCTAGAAATTTGAAAATAAATGACAACTAATAAAGAGATCTTTGTAATCAATACATTTGACTCTTCCCTTTACAATTTCACTGAGAGATGGCTGCATAACTACAAACTTATGGAACCAACCAATCTATATTAGCACTCGCTCTATCTTATTGGGAGGTCTAATTAACAAGGCAATGCCTATCGGTATATTTTATATTGTATTTACAGTAAATGTGTTGTATATGAAGCACGCATGTATGAGTGCATGTCTATACATTGATTTACCTTCACAAAACTATTCAGTCATTGCAACTGAATTAAGTACCCAGAAAATTATGATAAAAGTAAATTTAATGCATGACAAACTTTAGCTTTCTTTTTATTATAAACAGAGACACAGACACAAGCTATTTGGATAATAAAAGTTTTCATTTTATTTATCATATAAATATAGTTTTTAATTAATTCAATAATAAATTAGGATACAAATAATTAACAGTAAAAGTGACTGGGTACATAGAACAATGAAGAAATATCAGGAACAGTGAACATTTAATTGATATTTTTGAGATTTTCACTTTTAACAAAAGACTCAGCATTTGCACAATGTATTCAAGCCTCTCTTAGCACGCAAGCATTTAATTTTCTGGTACAATTATGCTAGTGAAAAACATATAAATCTTGACAAAAAAACAACCATTTCAGGCATTAATGAAGAAGTTTTCTGTATAATATATACACAGAACAACTCTTTTTGATTTAAACATTTTCAAAGGTGACATAATTTTAAGGGTAAAAATCCTTATAATCAAGCAATTAAGTTGACTTTTAAAGCTCACTACTGCTTCCAGATTTGATATTTGTGTTTAGCTTCATGAAGACTTGTGCCTAATTCTGTTCTGATTTAATTCATTAGCAGAGAATAAATGAAATTTTAAAAGCACATATTTATTTGAGTTTCTCAGAATAAGCCAAATGTAGTCTTTCAATTTGTTTTGTAAATAGGACACCCTCACATCTTTCACATGCTCCATACTCCTGCTCCTTTTAAGACATTTTACAGATGGTAAACTACCTACGTACAGTGTAGTGAGAAAAATTAAAAGTGGTGCATTTGTATTTTTATAAAACCAGGAATCCATCACTCACTTCCAGATTTTTTCTGAATATTTATGAGATTCTATGAATGTACACAAAGCAATGTAGGTACAATATTTTGTCTTGTTTCTGTTCTATTTCTTATTTTATTCTTCACATCTTTGGAGACAGGATGTGAAACAGCTACCATGTAAGTCTAACCCAATCTTTTAAGACATTTTAATAAGCAGGGTTTTGCTACTTTATTCAATTATAATTTTAATAAATAATGTGAACATTGTCACTCATCATATTTACATATTAGCTTAGATTAGACATATTTTCAGTTAGCATTGTATTAGAGTACAATAGGAAATATAATGAAATAAATTTTATAGAATAATGAATAATTAGTAGACTACAAATTTCTGTCCTGTATTTTGACTGTCTTCTAGCCTAAACAAAATTGATGCTCTCTGTCTATAGCATAAATGATGTTATAGTTGGTAAATCATATATGAACCCTGCTTACTTAAAAACATAAAGAATATTATAAAATATCAAACCTGTACTTCCTGTCATTTTTTATCAGTATTTTAGATGTATAGCAAGTTCTTACACAGTTAAGAGTTACCATATTTGGGTACAGAAAAGTGACTCAACAGGTAGGAGCACATACTTCTCTCAGAGAAGACCAGGGTTCAGTTCCCAGCATCCACAGGAGCAACTCACAATGCCCTGTCACTCTATCTCCTAGGGATCTGACACTTCTAAACTCCAGGATTCCTGCAATCTCATGCACATAGCCACACACAAATATATACACATACCCATACTGAAAGAAGGTAAAGGAGAATGTCATATTTATAGCTGTTTTTTTATTCTTATAACTAGATTTTAATGGAAATGTGTAATCTAATCAAACATAAGTTTTAGCTGAGTTTCCAAGTCATATCACCTACTTATGAATATCAAATACTCAACTGAAGAATCTATCTTGCATTCTCACTTCTAGGTGTATTTCACTCACAAATCAAATGTGCCAACTTCTTATTGATTCTCAGATGCCTTTGAAATTTTACAAGTACAAAAAAGTGATTGAGAAAATTAAAGTTGAATGCATTTTACTGATTACGATGCTATAGAAAGTTGTCAAAATGACTTAGAAGTTTTACTGAGGTACTCTCCTGTTCTGTTCAGAAGTTTTATATAACTGAATAAAAAAGCTTGCTCTTCTAGAGTGTTTCCATCCAAACACAGCAGAGCCTGGCCTATTTAAGTATGGAAAATATGGATGAAACACTTTAGAAGTGGATTGTATCTTTAATCCTTTTGTTGATGGGTCCTAATAATGGAATTTATAATAGTCTAAGATAGAAGCAATAGATTATCTCACAAAATTCAAGAAAAATATAAAATATTTAAAATTCAGCTAATATGCATATTTAAATTTTAGCTAATATGCTAAAATAATACATGCATATTTAAATACATAGTAAGAGTGGATTTCAGTATGTACAATTAAAGAACATACTGCTTAAATGTACATGTTATTAAATATAACTAATGACAAACAAGATGGTGGAATAAGTTTCACTCTTCTCACTTTTAAAGAAAGGAAGGAAAGATGGGTATTAAAAGAAGTTCCCCAGATATTTTTCCACAGTCTGAGAAGATCTGATCCTGTGTTTGCGATCTTTGTGTTTATATAACAGCTTAATAGGAAGGCATATTATTTTAGTTTATGAAATCAAAGTCTTCAATACAAGGTCAGTAGAATTCCTTGTTCATGAGTCATTGATCTGGAAGAATGTCTCTGAGGAAAGTATGGGGAAAAGAGGCTACTTACCTACACTCATTTTGGCCTGAAGGGGTAGGAGAGATTGAAACATCAAGGTGAGAGTTTCAGTGTACCTTTCAAGGGGCCAAACCCAGAGGTCCATTCTCCTACTTACATCACTCTCCTAAAGTTTCTGCCAGCATCCAATAGCACCAACAGTGCTGGAGAACAACACTTCATCACAGGGACGTTTGGTAGGAATTTAAGATCCAGACCACAACTGACACAAAACAGAATTTTAATGGACAGTGAAAATCACCACAGTGGGGTTTAGTAGCTAGACAGGGTTTGAGCAGGTGCATAGATAGAATAAGAGAAAGAGAATTTTGTAAGTCTAGTGAAAACTGAAGGTCTCAAAATCACCAACATAAAAACATTTTTTGCATTGATTCTCAGCAGCAAATTTGAGAAAAATTGATGAAGCTAAAAATACTTCACTTTCTTCAATTCGTGAGTTAGTACAACACAAAGAACCTAGGGTCCACAGAGTTTATTTAAAAATCAGCAAGACATTCAGAGCAAGACAAAAACCACTGTGGGTGAGAATGGGATGGATAGCTCCTGGTTATCTAAATTTAACAGAGTGGGAATTGAATACTTGTAGAAGAGATCAAAGATGCTTTGACAGTGATAAGAGTTACTCACAGGAGAGAAATATCAAGATTGTGTGTGGGGTAAAATATAAAGGTCATAATAGTGACAATATTACCATTTAGTATTCAGTGTTACAAAGAGAGCTTTAATCCTGGAAGCCAGGAAGCTATTCAGATTTGGTCCCATTTATAGACATAGGAAAATCTATTTCAATGTGTAAAAATATATTTCATGGCTTTGGAGATGACTGGTATTGGAGGACCCATGTTTGGATAACCAGCGCATGTAAAAACCCAAATTTACTGGTGAGTCTGTAATTTCAGAGGAGGAAGAAACAAGAGCCATAGGACTCATTGAACAGCCAGTGTGGGATATTGATGAGTTCTAAATTCAGTGTGAGACCACATCTTGCCAAAATAACATGAATACCTGGAAGAAGAAATTTAATATCCACCTCTGGCCTTTAAATATATGATCATTCAAATACACATGAGCAAATCCACATATAAGACACATGTGTGCATATACACAAACATACGCAGTTGCACGTGTATACACATGTATTTGAATTCACAGTCCCCCTCCCACACACAAAACATTTCATTGCCGTGTCCCAGGGAAAAGGAATTAAAATTTCAGTGTCTCTTCCCATTCTTTTTGTCTCATGACTTTCATATCACACTTAAATTTCATTTCTTTAAATAGTTCTAGATGACACCTGATATATAAGCAATGCTGAACAAATAATTTTTGAAGTAATGAAAATTAAACATGGAAAACACACAAGCCACCCTGCCAGAAAACCAGATAGGTTGCCTCTAAACCTTTTTGACTTTGTTCTCCCAGACCCAAACCCTCAGTCTCATCCCTCATGCTGCAACAGAACACCAGTCTTAGTCTCCCATGCCTCATGCCCACATTTCCTGTGGAGCTCACATACCATTCCCTCCCCAAACTCCCTCCTTCCACCCTTCCCTGCATCACAGTCTCAAACTTCAGAAGGCAGCCTATCCTCAACCATAGGCCATATCTGTCAA
>LZPO01077847.1:0-12347 GCA_001675575.1 Neotoma lepida
CCTGCCTCTGCCTCCCGAGTGCTGGGATTAAAGGCGTGCGCCACCACCGCCTGGCAAAGGCTCATATATTTAAGGCTTGTTCCCCATTTGTTGGCATTTTAGAGAAGGTATTAAATCATGAGAGCATTAACTTCACCAATTAATGAACTCATCAATGAGTTCATATTTAACTATGTATTAGGGGATGGGGCCAGATTAGATGAAATAGGTCACTGAAGGCCCATGTTTAGAATGGGTCTTCCCATCTCAAGTAATCCAATTATGAAAATCTTTCAGAAGCATGCCAAGTGGCCAGCCTAATCTAGGCAATTCCTCACTGAGACTCCTTTGCCAGATGATTCTATACATGGTCAAGTAGACAATCAAAATTCTCACAGCTGGGAAATTGCAGAGCCATGTTAAAATTAAATCACATCTCTTCCCCCACGAAGGATTTCCTAAATAGTATTATTGTCAAGGAACAGAGTAGAACGGCTAGCAGCAGACTGACTTTTGAAGCTAAGGTTTCTGTTACCACCACAGAATAATGTACACATGCTCCTGCATGCTGTCACATGTCAAAAGCTGTTGTCTGTAATCAAGGCCAGTTATGTTCTGCAATAATCATCAAGTAAAGGAGGAGACATTTTCAGTTGTCAGCACTTGCAGGGTCGAGAGGATGGGTTGTTTACTCCTGCCATCTAATGGATGGAGGCCAGTGTGTTACAAACATCCTTCTAGCCCAGCATGGTTCGACCACAACCAAGAATTTTGTGGCCCAAAATTCCAATAGTGTCAAGATTGAGAAACCCTGGTCTAGTACAATATTTAGGACATCTTTAAATATGATTTTATTTGTAAAGTAAAAGATACTAGGATATCTACCTTCATTAGAATGAAATCATAAATTCTTACCCCATGCCAATTTTAAACTCTTCCAAACTTTTGATGTTTCATGTACATCTAACAGTTATTCATCATTTTTCTAAAAATCACCTGTGCCTTCTGTCATATTAGAAAGATAATGTCGTGGGCAAGAAAGCAACAGAGGAGGCTCTGAGGACAATGGGCTGTAATTGTCAGTCAAGAAGCTGAAGCTGTGAAGGTCAATCCAAGCTCAGTGTGCTCTTGGATGCAAAACGTATTTCCATGCACTGTAGGGGCATTTTCCTCTCAGCTTCACAAACTTACTTTGTATTAATTAGCTAAAGACTCAAGTGTTTTAATAATGAGAATTCAAGTAAATAATCAGTAATATTAATGTTCATTCTACCACTTCTGAGTGGAACAAGAATAACCTAATTTGCATATGTTAGGCAGAGTTACTTCTCATTGCACCAGATTCTTTCTCTGTTTTCATGTTATACCTTATAGATTATTTTTCATATACTTCATGTTGCTGCAAGTTTAAAAGATTGTTTTCCAAGGTGTTTTCTACCTCACATCTGCAAATCTAGGATCAATTTACATTCTAGTTTTTTATTTACAATTTTTTTGTTTTAGATTTCATTGTTAATTTTAGATAGTATCTCATATGTTCCCAACTGTCCTCAATCTCATTATGTACCCAAATATTATCTTGAACTGATCCTTCTGCCTCCAATTCCTAAGTGCTGGGGTTACAGGCATGCCTTATTTTCATGCCCAGTTTACATAATACTAGAGATCAAACCAGAACTTTGTATCTGCTAGGCAAGAAGTCTACCAGCTGAGCCAAAGTCCCATCCCTTATTTACTTTTTCAAATCACATCAAATAATTGGAGGGTTATCATTAGGTTACAAGGTTAAATACATTCAAATTTTAGTAGAAAATACTTTAAGCACTTTCAGAGGACCCCATGGTATGATTGCCTTTCCCCGAAGTCCATGTATTGGGAAATTAATCCTTAAATCCATATGACGTTAATAAGTCAAAATGGGGCCTTTGAAAAGCAGTTAGGATTGCAGCCAGTGTCACTGGCTGATCAATGACTGCCTAGGAAGAGGAAGGCAAATCTGAGCTTGCATGCTCACTGACTCAATCCAGTCACATGAAGTGTGAAGCCCACCACCACAAGAGTGTGTCCGTACCAGGTGGAGTCCTTCAGTCTTGAACGTCCTGTCCTCTAGATCTATGAGATAAAACACTCTATTATTTATAATTCATGCGCTATGTGGAATTCTGTGGTAGCAATAGAACACAGCCTGAGACAAATGGTAATAGAGTTTGGAGAATCAAATAATCGATACTAAATCAATGCTGGAAAGCCTTACGTGGCATTTTGTTCTTATAAGTGAAATTGATCTGTTTGTACAGGTCAATTATAGTGATGTTTTGAAAAATACCATTTTATAAGGCTTGGCAAACGTTTTCTTTAAAAGATAGATTTGTTTTTAGAGTTTGTGAGCCATGAGCAATCTTTCCACCTTTCCACTGTAGCACAAAAATAGCCAGAGATAATATATAAACAAATAAGACTTGCTACTTTCCCAGAAAATTGATTTTTTTTTAAAGAAAGAAAGTAAAAAGAAGAAGCTGATGTAATTTTCCTGCAGAAAGCACTGGGTGACCCTTGCTCTAGTCACATCAAAAGGAATTGTAAGTTGGACAACCTTCCTCATACTTAAACCATCAGTACTCTACAAACTCCCAAGCTGTGTGACCAAAATGCAACCATTTGACCCAAGTTCGTGTCTCAGTTTCTTTTCTTGTGATTCCTTTACATATCTCATACATCAACCTAAATAAGCCCGCCTTCTATTATCCAATGAGACTTGAGAAGTCCACACCTGTTATCTTTATGTACTTTATCATATTTAGCACTCTGCCTTAGATTCAAGATATATATGATTTGCTTCATGCTGGTGAATGACCCCGATAGTTTGTTTTTCAATTTGTGAAGCAATGTCTTCCATGTAACATGGAATGTTGCAACTGCAGAATTGTCAGGAAAGCCCAGCCTTTTGGGACATATACATAAAGGTTTTAACATCAGTTCTGTCCCTTGTCAATAATTTGGCTTTGCAGAGCATACTTAGCTTCTTCAAAATTTTCATCTGCAGTATTACATACTAATACTAAATAATTGCATAAAATACTATAATTTGGAATGAATTGACTAACTCAATAAGACAGCAAATAAAGGCTAACAATGAATGCCATATATTATTTCCCTTTCTTTAACTTTAGGGAATCATAATTATTAAATCCACCAATCAATCAATAAATAAGTAAATATAGTATTTCAAGGCAAAGTTACCAACTAGAACTTTTCTTATTGAAGTATTTTTGTTGTAAACAAGTCAGGGCAATTGAACACAAGATATTTTTAGATTTACCAAATAACCTATGGGAGATTGGTTGGTGATAACTGTGGTATGTCATAATTTGGGAGTAGAAAGAATGTATTATTGAGCGTTTCATTATGGTGAAAAAATATACCCTAGACAAACACAACAAGTTATGTATTTCTTGGATCACAGCTTTTGAAGTTTTAAGGCAGAAGAATAGGGAAGAGAGGGAGGGCCTAGACTCTAGAGAATCTAGAGACATCACGACACACATGAAAAAAAAGTGGTAGTTGATCAGAATTCCAGCTGTGTAGGTATTGACATTTGGTTGCAGCTGGTGAAGGGTAGAGTACCTCTGTTCCAGTGGATGGTTCCACCCAAAAACGCATATAAGCAACACTAACTAGACTCAGTAGCTCATAAAAAATAATAAAAATAAATATAAAAATGGAAGAAACCATAAGGTTGGAAGAGGATTGTTAGAGGGAGTTGGGGAGAATTGGAGGGGAGAAGTGGAAGGTGGGTATGATTAAAACATATTGTATACATGTATAAAATTCTCAAAGAATAGGTTAAATATATTATAAAACCAAACAAACACAGTGGCAGACTTAGATGCAATCCCGTCTACCCATGGACTACATGTAGCAGAGCAGCATGTTGGGAAGAGGGGGGGAAGCTCATGATCTCCAAATTCAGAAGAATGGAGGGGCTGTATAAACAGCCTATAGGGGATCCCCAATGGCTCAGAGCTCTTACACCTTGGACCATTCCCAGCTCTCTAGCCTACTTCTATTCTCATGAAACTTTTTCCCTGGCTGGATAAATTGTCTATGTTTCTATCATTATCCATGTCACATGTCTCTAATTCAATTATTTATTACAGGACATAAAAATCCAGTGATCTCATTGAATGTCCTGTATACCCTGGCTTGAAAGAGTTTGAGTCAATGGCAGACCCAATACTTTCTGCCTGTGGAGAGGCAAATGCAACATGGTAAGAGCATGAAGTAAACAAACTGTTCATCTCATGGCTGGCATGCAATGGTCAAGAAACGGGGAAATTCCTTCATCACTCCTAAAGACCAGTACTTGCTACTAGGCCCATCTCTTAAAAGTCTCCATCACTGCTCAGCAGCACCACAGGTGAGGAACACACTCTTAACATGTAGGTCTTTGCAGCAGTAGGAACTAGAATGGAGTTTTATGCATATAGCAAAATGATGATTTTTCTTAATTTATAAACAGCACATGTAAATTGGCCAAGGAAAGATGAACAAACTAGTTTCTTGAAAGCATGAGACATTTCTCAAAAACTTCAAATGACAATAAAGTTGCTTGAAAACAGTGTTTGTAGAAATGCAAATCGTGAAAAATAAATTGTATTTCTTTCCTATTAAACTGTCAAAATTAGACTAGTTTGATTTCCTAGTGCTGGCCTTGGTGTGGATAAATGGGATCTCTTATACTCTGTTGGTAGTATAAATTTCTTCATCCTTTCAAGTTTTGTAATGTCCACGAAGACTGAAAGTTCTTATGTCCTTTAGCTACTGCTGCAAATTTACTCTATCAATGTACTCACAAAGTACATTGTCAAAAGCATATGAACGCATATGCACTACAGAAATTTTTGTTAAGAGTAAATGCTGAAAACAACCAAACTGTTTATTTGAAGGGACTAGAGTAATACATTTTAGTACATATGATGATAGACTGCCCCAAAATGGTACACAGTGATAGTGATAAATTATATACAAATCTATGTGTGAATATGAGAACTTTAAAATCTAATGCTATTTTAATGGAAAACAGAAAAACGCAGAATAGTTTGTTATGACCTCCTTTTAGGATGCTTACCTGACCCCAGCTCTCACTATGCAGCTCTGGCTCACATGCTATCAACTTCTGTCACTACTACTGGTGTTAGGTGACCTTGATCATGGGTTGAGATAATATTTATTAGCTTTGCCATGTGTAAAGGGAATGAGTGCTACACTTATAGGAGGGGTTTTGCTCTCTGTAGTTCATAGGCCTCCAANCAAACTACAGACTGTTACAAAGATGTGGAATCACTCATTGGTACAGATTGGATTTGTCATGACTTTACCAAATCAAGAACTTCAGATAAAGTGTTTCAGTTTAGATCTGAAGATCACGAAGAACATGGTGGAGGGCCCCATCACCCTTAGAAACTACACATTGTTATCAAACGAAGAGGAACAGATGGAAAGACGCAATAAAAATGCTTGGACTAAAAAAAGCACATTCCCCTCAAACTCACAAGAATGTCCTGCCAGCGAATACAAAGTTGGAAGTGGTTAAGTACTTGACAAGAACCCAGGCCACGAATCTGCCACAAGGACTTCCAACAGAAGAGAACATGTCTACCTCGGGCCTCAAAAACACTGGGAACTGACAGTGCAATAGCAGCTTAAGCCCATTGATGGAGCAGGATGCAAAGCACTCACCCCAGCCAGCTTCGCATTACAAAATACAATTACCATTATCTAAAAGAAAGTGTGTCCATTAAAGTATATCTTAAATTTTAAAAAATCTCTGTTGAAAAAATAAATTTAAAACTAGTTACATAGATGTGGATAAATATATTTCAATGAGAGGAAGACATCACAAGAAACTATTAAAAGTAAGTATTTTAAGATATAGGTTTGTTGTTGACTGTTTTTCATTATTTACCCTGACTTCCCCTTAAGCAACTGCTGTCCTAATCAGTGACTGCAACTCCAGCAGCTATGATCAGTGGTTTGGCTACAAGGGCCACAGCCTGAGGGAATTCTGTTCGCTCAGGCACCAACTACAAGGGCCACAGCCTGAGAGAATTCTGTTCGCTCAGGCACCAACTCTTTCACAGCTATTAAAGAAAACTTAATCTAGATCTATATTCCTCTAAAGAACTCATGATTCAAAGGTTGAGGTGAAATTCTGCTCTCTCAGAGAGGTTGAATAGGAAGTGTCTAACCTTCCCCCTTTGCTTGCATCTTCTGGGAGAGGGAAGGGACCAGTCCTTCTGCTCAGCCCCCACTTAAGAACCCTTGCTACACATGGTTCCTCCCTACCACTTCCTGTCAGCTGCCTGCTGACTCAGCCTCCTGCTCACAGGTTAATTTTATTTAGTCAAACAAACGTAACACATCTTTGCATTGTTAACAAAAGCAGTAGAAAAAATACAACACCCTTTAAAACAATATTCCACCACATAGGTTAATAACCAGGGTGAAGGGAACAGATGGAGACATGTAATATTTTCTGGGCTGTATAAATTTTCTAACATCGCATANTATATCACTCTTAGTATATGCAACAAAAGTAAAATGAATGCTAAGATTCAGGGATACTTTGTCTTTTCTGCTATATTTTGAGAAAGAACTCGACATCTTAAATATAAATATAGACATAAAAGCACGTATACACACTGGTGTGTGTGCACCTGTGTGCATGCACGCACATGTGTCTATGTGTAAAACTCTCCACGTGGAAACTGTCTCTAGTGATGTAGTTTGAATCAGAGTGGTAACATAAGGTAGACAAGGAATGAACAAAATGCTAAAATAGCATGGAAACAGCCGCCTGACAGCTTGTGCACAAATATATCTCTGTTTCCTGGATTCTGTCAGTGTTTCTGCTCTCAACCAGGATCTTTTAGTATTTATAATATTGTACATGTATGTTATAAGGAATCGTAGGTTCTACATTCTCCTTTGAATGTATCTGCACTCCACAAACTATGAGGAGAAATACCTTGTTTGTTAGTGGGCATAGTGCCAATAGACAATATTTTTAAAGCAATAAGTCGAGTGGGTGATTCAAATCTCAAACTGGAAGCTTGAATATGGAGATTCTCAAAACATATTCTTCATAATACATCACAAATCTACCTCTGTTTAATCCATGTGACCAAATTTGTCTTCCAACATTTTAAAAGAGAAATTGAATAAATTTCAGTGATGTAAAATGTTGGAGAAAAAATCACTCCAGTCTACTGATGGCTTTCCTAGGTGCTGAGCTCTCCTACCCCTCCTCTCCTCTTCCCCTCCCTCTTCTATCTCCCCCTCTCTCTTTCCCTTCCTTTCACTACACCCCCCTCTAGATCAACCTTTTATCTTTTCAGTTATTTTTGTGTGTGACAAGAGAAGCTCAATTCTATTTATAGAAATAATCTGTAGTATATTTTATTAATTTATTAATTTTCCTTTATTTTATTAATTTATGCCATAAGTACATCACTGGGTTTGTTCATCCTACATGTGAGTTACATTATTGCCAGGATTTTGGAGAAGACCAATTTAATTGGGTGTTGTAACCTGTGAAAGTCCCAGAGGGTAAATTCACATCATCAGAAAGTTCTTGATATCAAATAAAAATAATTTGCCCTTTCATTTCCTGATACTGGCCTAGAACTCATCTTTAATGCTTGTTCATAAAGACAGCAAAGCAGAGGAATAAAAGAAGTTTTGAAAGGTGGTATGAGATGGAGAGCCTTAGACCAGTTAAACTCTGTGGATTGTTGAGAGGACCTCCAGAGAGGAGGGGCAGTTCTGCGGATGGTCTCCACTATGCTATGCTCCTCAGTGGCCACTGGCCACAGTCACTGTGCTGTCCTTCACATCCACTGCATAGAGGGCAGAGTTTTATAGTATGAGCTCAGGTTTTATAGTATGAGGTCCTCAGTCTTCAATCTTACAGAGTTTCTCAATGAGGCCTTCCTTTTCTTATTCTTCTTCCCACTCCCTCTAAGGCCACTCACTTTAAATAAAGAACAAGCTCTCCATGGTCCTCCTCTTTCTTGCATTTTTACCTCTCTCTGAGATAGCTCTCCTCTGCATGTGAATGTCCTCATTTCCTCCTCTTATTACATAAAGAAAAAAGAGTAAAGCTTCCCCACCTTGCTCTTTTCTTGTGGCTTTTAGAGTATGTTATTCCTTACTTTAAATTGTAAACATTTGGGAGGAGACATTTTTACAACCTAACTCTGATTTATTACCTACCACTCACATCCCAATCCATTACTGTCTATTTTCTGCTATTACTGCTCTCAAGGGACAGTACCCATCACAGGACACACGATTTGCCAGCACTAGAGCAAATGATAATCTTGCTTCCTGTCACACTTACACTCTGTATTGCTTCCTGTCACACTTACGCTCTGTATTGCTCAAAATGTTGCCGTTGTCTTCTACTTTTTATTTTTTAAAAACTACATTTATTTGATGTTAAGTCTTCTGCTGTTGTCTAGAGTCCACGATTAGCCTGACTGGATTTTTCTCTTTACCACAGGATCTGAAAAAGTGTTTCTGGCCATGAATCTGCTTCCCTCCCCTACTGTCTCTTCCCCTGTCTTATCCTTTTCATTTTGGTCATTTCTAAGAGCAAACTTAACTAGGTTCTCAGCTTTTACCCTAACCTTCAACCTCATAATACTCCAACTCCTATCTTGAAAGTAGCTTCTTTCAGACCTGGGAATCATATAGCCCCCAATGCCCATTTTAGAGCCATTACTCCTGTCGTTGTCTCATCAGTCTGTGCTCAGATGACAAAGTACTCTAGACAAGGTAGAGTTCAAACAACAGAAGTTTGTCATATTCTGGAGACAGAAACACTGAGATCATAGTGTCACCAATTTGGTGAAGGCCCTCTTCCAGGTGGCAGCATGCCAACCCATAGTCTATCTTCACATGGCTGAGCAGAGAGAGGAGTCAAGCTCACTCTCATATCTTTTCTGAGGCCACTGATCCGGGTCATCTCCTTATCATCTCACCTAACTGCCCCCCAAAGCCCTTACCTCCTAATCCTATCACACTGTGGAGTGAGTTTTCAAATACGAACTTTGGGAAGACATAGACATTTGGTCTATAATGTATTCATCGTGAATTGCTCAAGCTCCAAAGAACAAAACTGAACCTTCTCCAAATCTATTTAAAACTGAATATTCCTTTGCAATGTGTACTCTTCTTTTTCCTTACCCTCTTTAAAATACCCCACATTTCTCTGCCCCGGCCTAGTGGCACACTGGTTTAGCCAGTGGCCCTATGGCACAATCTCCACTGAATACTGAGACGGTCTTCCCTTAGTGGCTTGGTTTTGTGGTATATCTTTAGGAACTGTGTCTTGAGCTTTTTAGATTATCCAGTGAGACCATAATAAACCTCTTGCCATTAAATATAGCTACTACACATTTTGTTCTCTGCAACTAGGTCGAAACCAATAAACTATCAACACAATTTTCCTGTAATAATACCTTGCATACATCATCATGGTTTTTTCCTTGCTATTGGTGCATCCACTGTGATCTTTCTTGAAGACAATATCCCTGTGGTAGTAAATGTAGTAGACAGCTAATATTTGTTATTCATATTAAATTCATATTCAATGAACTCACAAAATAAAGGATGTATTCAAAAATAACTTTATAGTTATTTTTTTGAACTAGAAACTATTGAAATACATAGAATCGTGCTTAAGATAGTAATGAAAATGTCACTTAACTCAGAGTAGAAAAATATCTTTTAATGATAGGAATTACTTCTAAGAGTTAACATTTTCTTCCAAATTTCCCTTGATCAACTTTTTTGGTTATACAAGAAATTTTCATACATGATTTCACTTTCTTTGTTGTGTTTGAAAACAGAAATTGAAGTTATAAAGTTATAACCTTAAGATACATTGATGCTGTCAAGTTGAAGGCCATGCAAGTTTTTCTTTGCATTCTTCTGTGGTTCTTAGCATGTCAAGGATGACTAGTTGCTTTTATTAAGCTCCATGACCTGGGTATGAAATTCCAAAGATACTGCAGGGCTTGTCAAAACAGCTTAGTTCTTTTAGAATCTTTTGTATCATTTACTCTAAAGTTTAAGGAATGGAAAATAAAGAAACATTTTGGAACAATGATATAGCTTTTGCTAGTAACTCAGGTAATATGTCCCTCTCAGGCCTCTGATGGGGTTGAAGAATAGGTAGTTATAGTTACAGTTTTCCTTGTTACCAAATTCAGAACAACAACCAAAAACTCACAAAAGAGATGTAAAGTACACAAGGTTGAGAGACATAAAAGCTTAAGTAGTCTGTCTAAGATAATGTTTTAAGGACTAAAAAGATATTTTTTGAGTGGTAATACATGTTATGATAGAAAATGATTTAGATATAAAAGTCTAGACTCACTAAAATAGGATANATAATGCAGTTATTTCTCTGAATTTGCCAAATACATATGGAATGGACATTGTGAATGTAATTCTTACTTGATAATTTTTCTTATTGTATATAGTTTTACTGTATTAGAATTAAAACCCTTCCTTTTTATTTAGACAAAAAGGAGGAAATGTTTTGGGATATGTGTACACTATATGAAGATATATTGCTGTGATTGGTGTAACAAAAAGCTGAACAGCCAATAGCTAGGCAGGAGAGTTAGGTGGGACTTCCAGGGATCTCTCCTTGGAAGAAGATGGGCTGCCAGGGAGATGAGAAACAGGTTGGACACACAGTACAGAGGAGAGGTAACTGAGCCACATGACAGACATAAGTAAAAATAGGTTAATTAAGTTATAAGAGCTAGTTGGAAAAAAGCCTAAGCTAAGGCCAGAATTTCATAATTAATAATAAGTCTCCATGTCATTATTTGTGGGCTAGCAGTCCAAGACAGTCTGACAAGAAAGCTTACTACAGATCTTGATGCCAAGAATCTTACAAAGCTTTTGGGAAAACTGGGTACCTACACACAAAATTTTAATTTAATATAGAAAGCAATCAATCACTGCAAATTACTAAAGTGTAATTAACCATTATATTGAGACTAGGCAGTTTTTTATTAGTACATCAAAGTAAGTCCATTCTTTAGAGACAAATGCAAATAGAAAACACAAGATAGAATAATTCACAGTTTTGCATATGTAGAATTATAGCTGTGATTTTATACAGATGTGTGCTATGCATCCATGAGCAACTTCTGTATTTATCTAGGATGAGAACATGGTGTGAGGTTCATTACTCTGTAGTCAGGCTTCTCGGCTTCAAAGGTAGCTGTATGCTGGGCCATGACACCTGACTTGACAGAGTTGTTAGGGGATGTGATGAGCATTAGAGTACTCAGGGGGGAAGATTTCACATTGTAAATGCCCAGTAAATACAAAGTGTTTCTCTAAAAGCTATAAGTTGGTTGACTGACTTTCTAAATGTTTCATCTAATGAGCAGATACTTTAAGTTCCAGGTTGGGGCAAGTGTGAAGCAAAGATGAACTGTTGTTCAGGAATTTCTCAATCATTAGTAGAGGAAAGAGAAGTATAAATCCAGTAAACAACCCATGTGATTTACATACATAGAGTGTTCTGAAATGTTAAGTAACACTTGTAGATTGGAAAGAACAAAAGTAACTGTAACATAAAGATGATATGTTAGCTGTTCTGTGAGTTACCCACCTGCAATTCCAGGATTAAGGAGGATAAGGCAGCAGGATCATTAATTTGAGGCTAGCCTGGACTATACAGTGAGACCCACTCTTAAATGAATGAAACAAAAATGTTTAAGAGACCCTTGCAAGTGGCAAAAGTTTTGTCAATGGAGAAAAGAACGAGTCCTGGAGCAAAGAGTGAGTGTGAGCACTAGCTACATGATGAGAACAGGAGAGGTGAGTGAAGAGTGAACAGGAGAGGTGACTGAGGAGTGAGTGTGGACACCAGCTACATCATGAGAACAGGAAAGGTGCTCTCCCTCAGAGTCGACATCGTATTGTTTTTCGTTGTTCTGAAGTGCTCTCTGCCTGCCAGCCCCACCTATCCTTTATCCTGCATGGTTATTGGCTGTTCAGCTATTTGTTAGACCAATCAGGTGTTTTAGACAGGCAAAGTAACACAGCTTTCACAGAGTTAAACAAATGCAACATAAAAGAGTGCAATACATCTTTGCATCATTAAACAAATGTTCCACAGCATAAACAATTGTAACATATCTTCAACTAATATTCTACAACATGGGACCTTGTCTCAAAAGTAAAAAAAGAAAGAAAGGAAGGAAGAAAGAAAGAAAGAAAGAAAGAAAGAAAGAAAGAAAGAAAGAAAGAAAGAAAGAAAGAAAGAAAGAAAGAAA
>LZPO01077848.1:0-12332 GCA_001675575.1 Neotoma lepida
TTTGTTTTTCGTTTTTTGTTTTTTGTTATTTTTTGGAGACAGAGTTTCTCTGTGTAACAGTCCTGGCTGTCCTGGAACTCACTTTGTAGACCAGGCTGGCCTAGAACTCACAGAGATCTGCTTGCTTCTGCCTCCCTAGTGATCTTGAAGTTTTAAAAGCTACCCAACTCTCACTTTGATGTGAAGAAGTGGATGGTGATGTCACCACCCTGACTGCCAACATGCCCTCATGGAAGAGTAAAGACTAATAACACTGAGTTTGGACAGTTACAAACTGTTCTCAAGTCATTTAAAATAGGCCACAGGCTTTAAGAGCAGGGATTAATTTTAATGAACGCCATTTAATAGTACATGGGTACACAAAGCTAAACACTTGGATTATTTGAGCTCTGAATGCATTAGCAAAACAACTCTTGCACTCTTCAAAAACACGAAGGCAATTTGCCTATAAGTGTTTCCAGACATTGTAAGGATATTTCCAAGTAAGACTACCTCTCCCAATAGTCTGCTACCTACAGGAATATACGAATGTGATAATGTTGGTTTCTCTCGCAATGATGCCACTGGAGAGCAGCTGTTCTCAGCCCTGTATGGTGCTGGACACAAACAGCATGATGTTTTCTGACCTACCAAACCTATGAGAACATGCATAGTCTAGGCAAGAAAACACTTTTAGGTTAAAAGAGTAAAGTGTGTCTTCTTGATAGAATCCACATGAAACTGTTGATTCAATTTGCCCAAACCAAAGAGTCGTTTGCAAATGTAGGTGACTTGGTAACAGGCCTATTTTATGGTCACTGTCAACAATCAGCATTCTGCATGATGAACTAATATTTGAGGTTGCATTTCTTTCAACTAAAAGAAGTCAAAGAGGTGATCCTACTCTCCTTTTTTTGCCCAGCTCATCAGGGTCACCACATGTAATGACAATTTAATAAAAGGGTGTTTATTTTCAAATACAAAGTGACTAGACCTATTGATTTGAAATGAAATACAAATGAAACAGAAAAGGAACTTTTGCTACAGAAAAAAAAACATCATGATGTTGCCAAGAAGCAACAAGACCATTTTCCCATGCCATTCTTTCACAGGACACCAAGCCCAGAAATATAACAAGAATTACGGGGGCAATTCCATTTGTCCCAGGGCACAGCATCAAGCAGCCAGGAGAAATGAAGCAATGACCTGGGTTTCCACACAGCCATCTGACTTAATCCTGGAACTCATTATTTTTGACTTTCCTATCCAAAAGACCCCTGTTGACTGGGCCACTGGGCTTTTAAATGTGTTTGCACAGCTTTGTGTGTCCTGACTGGTATGGCGTCAATGCCAGTCCACAGATGCATTAAGTAGGGACACCTTATTACCCTATTAGCCTCCTTGGCTGCACCATAAGAAAACCACTTGTGGCTGTTACTTCCCACGGGTTTACCCCATCCACTATTCTCAGCAAGCAAGTCTGTGAGATATAAGGTCCTAGGCACTAAATATCGAGGCACACTGGCTGAAAACTACCTTCAAAGTTCCTTGCTCTTCCATTTCCCACACACATTAAAAACACCCTTGTGTTTGGGCATCTTCCATGTTGAGAATTTTCTTGCGTGTAGGAACTGTACCTTGACAACAGTTGAAGGTCTAAATTCAGGTCTCATGGGGAGTTTTACTAACATTCACTCATTCCCACTGAAGACTCCCAGAAGATAAATGATGAGGACACTCATCTGTGTGTGGTGTGGGGAGGGACACAGGCAGCACCTAGCAGCATGCACACGGACCCTGTGGCCACAGCATGCAGCAATCTCTTCCTCAAATTCGGTATTTCCACAGTGTGCTCATCATTTCCTGAATCTTCTAATCGACATTTAGTCCCCATATCTCCCATCAAGGCTGGACTTCAGGGGGAACACATTTCATACTTATGGCCCTGATGCTTGCCTGCTGACAATTATCCCTTGATATCTGATTTGAAGACTGGCATTGAGGGAATGTTGGTGAAATTGCTAAATCAGCTAAGATTGATGTTTTTAACCATCTACCATACAACAGTCAGGGTTTCAGCACCCAGAGGCCTTCGGACTCCAGTGTCGCATGTGTACTGTTCCACCCCCTGAGCTGCTGTTCTCAGGACTTCCTGTCACCATGCATCACTGAAAATCTTGCCAAAATGTCCTCCCTATTTCTAGATAGACAGACTGTCTGCAAGATGGCCTTCTCCCGGTGACATCATTGCTGCGGTCTCTAGACACTTGTTTTACAGGACTTTTAAGAAGATGGGATAATCATGTTTTTAGTATATAGAATTGTTTGCAATTTTTTTCTGTTGTATAAACAACTTTAAAAAAATTCTACAGCACTACTGTGAAAAATCTCAAAAAGCAAAACATCTACAGCATTGGGTTGGTTAGACCCTGAATAACCCAGTACTTCCTAGCATTTACAAGACCCTGTATTCTACACCGAGCCCCTACAAAGAAAGGACCAAACTAATGAGCAGGAAACCAAATTATACAAAGTAGAGCTCTTATTAAAGAAAAAGGCTAAGAAAATGGACCAAAACATGGCTGAGGGCCATCTTGTCCGCCAGACTAGGGGTAATTTTAATTTATCTTAGTATTTTCTCATTTACGTGGAAATTCTTTACATGTAATACATTACATATTAATCTGTGATGGAAAATGCTAATTAAAGTTAAGTCTCCCATCTGTCCTTTTGTTTCAAGGGTATGCTGTTGGCGACATAGTTCAGATTTAAAATTAGGTCTTTTAAAGTTCCATTTGATTTCTGAAACAGTTCTGGTTTGTTTTTTTTGTTTTTTTGCTTAATTTGGTTGCAAGGATTTAAGCTAATCAGAGGAACTGTCATGGCATATAGCTAAGGCCACCAATGCCCTCAGTTCTGGAGGTTCCAAGCTCCACAAATGGGGCAGATTCTTTCCTTGAGACTCTTATTGGCTCATCACTAGTTTTCAAATCCATCAGCCAGGCCTTCCTTTAGTCACTGGGTGACCAAGGCAGTATCTAGAAGATTTAGGTCTGACTAAGGTGGTGAGATCTTTCTAACAGAATATCTATTGTCCCCTCATAGGAAAAAGTTGCTTCCATTAGCTCTCAGAGTGCTCCCAAACTGGCAGATGGATTTTGTTTTTTTTAAATTGTCTTAAGAATGTTTCACAAGTAGTAACTCAAGATAGGAAGCAATGACCATGGCGGGAAGCTCACAGTCTGGTTTCACTGCTAGGAAACATTACATTTGCTTAGCTCTCCATACCACTAGAGTCTGAGGTGATCAAGGCAGCCCCTCCATGGCCATAGGTTTTGTGCACTTTGCTGGACACTGGAAGTAATGTGCTAATTCAAAGAGTGTGTCCTGGCACAAACTGGCCGATTGTCCAACATGGTGGTTCGAGTGAAAATGTTCCCATAGGCTCATGAGGAGTGGCACTATTAGTAGGTATAGCCTTGTTGGAGTAGGTGTAGCCTTGTTGCAGGAAGTGTGTCACTAGGGTTGGGCTTTGAAGTTTCAGATGCTCAAGCCAGGCTAGGTGTTTTCTCTCTGTAGATCCAGATGTGGAAGTCTTGGCTCCTTCTCCAGCACCATGTCTGCCTACATGCCACCATGTTTCCCACCATGATAATAGACTAAACTTCTGAACTGTAAGCCAGCCTCAACTAAATGTTTTCCTTTATAAGAGTTGCCATGGTCATGGTGTCTCTTCACAGCAATAGAACACCAACAAAGACATCCAGTTACTGAGATATCCAATCATTAACTGATCAAAGCTTTAACCAAGTCAGGCCTTAGAGATTCAGAGGCCAGCAGGACACCTTCCTGGCTACATGCTATAAAATCTTAAGGAAGAAATGGGCATGCATTTTACCAAGATGATGAGGAGTTATAGCCTGCATACAATAGCAGTGAATGAGTCCCAAGAGATGGAGCTGTGAGTTCTCACAGCAAACAGGGAAATGGTCTCTAGATGAGACAAACTTTAAGCTGAATCTTGAGAAATGAGATTTGCAGAGCCAAACAGTGGTGGTACATTCAGAGAAACATGTGGAATCATTGGGATGAATAATATTCAGTATAAATATGAGCAGTGACTGGCTCACAGAAGATATTCAAAAAATGATGGTAACAATATTAGTATAACCTTGTAGTAAAATGAATGACCAGCATGTAGACATCCTTAAGAATACCCTGTACAACTGAAGAAGCAAGCCAATAAAATAACATCCAGGTTGCATTTACAATTGACTGACGATACGTGGATTGACAAATCACCATCACTGATAGTCCATTTTGGTAGTTTAGTTACGAGGGAAGCAACACAAAACGGCTAATTCTATGTCTGTGGTATAACCAGTGTTAATTAGTAGTGACCAGTGACCTTAGGAAATCCTGGAAACAAATGCAGAAATAGTATGTGGAGAGCACTTACCACAGCTCAAGCTATTTCATCAGTGACAACCTCCCAAATACAAAGTAAATGTTATTATACCAACTTTAATGAGGAAACAAGTCCAGCGAGTTTGATTTGCCAAGGGTCACACTACTGGTGAGTGTTAGAGCCAGGATTTGCTCTTACAAAGGTTTTATTCCAAATGTCATGTTCTAGGCATTATCACAAGAATTATTTCCATGTAAAAAGATATATTTACAGAAGAAGAGATGATTGGTCATCATTACGGAGTAATGCTGAATAGTGCGCTCCTTTGTATAGTTCAGATATGACTTTTCTCAAACCCAAAATAACCAAACAATTAAACCCTTGGTATTTCAATGTAACAATTGATGGTAATCAGTAACTGTATGATTCGTATTTGTCAAATTAATACAAACCTATTCATACCTGAGAAAAGGGAATCTTTATTAAGGAATTTTCTCCATCAGATTGGCCCATAGGTATGCCTATGGGGCATTTTTTTATTGTTAATTGGTGTTGGAGGACCCAGGCCACTGTGGGCAGTACTCTCCTTAGGCAGGTAGGGCTAGCCTATGAAAGAGAGGTAGCTTGAGCAAGGCAGAGAAAGCAGTGGGCAGAGTTCCTCTGTGGTCTCTGTTCCGGTTCCTGCCTTGACTTCTCTTGGTGATGCATTGTAACCTTTAAGCCAAACAAGCCCTTTCCTCCCCAAGTTGCTTTCAGTCAGTGTTTTTTCTCAGCAACAGAGAAACAAACTAGAAAGGAACCAATCATGATGCAAAATTTGTCACATGGATTATTTCCTTTAACACTTATGACAATTAATAAAGCAGGCATGATCATTCTTATAACATAAACATAGGAGATAAAACAGTATTGTCAGAGAGTTAATTGCTCCCACTGGGAGAATGTTTCTCATTGTCTCTAAGGTAGAGGACAGATTTTTTACTCAAATCTATCAGACTACTAAACCAGTGTATCTCTTCTATTTCATGTAACTATTTCTACCTATGCTTAAATAAAATATATAAGCATCAAAATTCCTCATCCTAAGCAAATTCATTATAAAGGATTTTAAATTTTAAATAATCAGTAAGTCAGTTGGGGTGGCTTGAATAAAATGGCCCCTATATGCTCATGTATTTGAATGTTTGTTTCCCAGTTGGTGGAACTGTTTAGGAAGGATTTAGGAGGTGTGGCCTTGTTCGAGGAAGCTTATCACTGGAGGTGGTCTTTGTGGTTTCAAAAGCCCACACCAGGCACAGTCTCCTTCCTCCTCCTCCCTCTCTGCTGCCTACAGATCAGGATGTGAACTCTCATCTATTGCTCCAGAGCCAGCCTGATGCCATGTTTCTTGTTGCTTCCCACCATGTGATCATGAACTGTAAGCACACCTCCAATTAAATCGTTTCATTTAAAACTTGCCTTGGACGTGGTGTCTCCACACCACTAGAACAAGGACTAAGATGCCCCCATATTAGTCATTTTTTTCAGTACTATAACAAACACTTGAGATAACCAACTTAGAAGGAGAAAAGATTTATTTTGGTTCATGGGTTTAGAAATTCCAGTCCATGGTCTACTGGTCACATTGCTTTTGGACCTGCAGAAAGACAACATATCACGACAGACAGCATGTGGTATGGGAAACCACCCACTTCGTGGGCAAGGAGTGAAAGAGCAGGGGAAGGAACTGGAAGGATGGCTCGGGAGTTAAGGGCATGCACTGGTCTTGCAGAAAACACAAGTTTGGTTTCCAGCATTCCCATTAGGAGATTTATATCTGCCTATAACTCCAGCTCCAGGATCTGACACATCTGGCCTCCATGGTTAACTGTACTCATGTGTGATGCACACATACACATATAATTAAAAGTGAAGGAAATATTTTTTTAAAGAAAAAAAATAGCAAGGAAGAAGGAGTGGCTTGGCCTCCACAACTCCTTCTGAGGGCATTTCCCTGTTATCTAAAGGCTTGGAACCAGTTCCCGTCTCTTAAAGGCTCCAAGTTGAGGAACGAGCCTCTGACATACAGATCCTGAGGGGCATCCAAGATTGGAACCAGCTGAGGAAACGAAATGAATTCCTCAGGCTTAAGAAGAAACTACAAGCTAGACTTTCCCAGGCTGAAATCAAAGCCCATGCATAGCTGACTTTAAAGTCTGAGTCTTCCCACTACCCTAATAGGGTCCCCAGTTCCCAACCAGCGGTGCGGCCAGGCTATACTGCCGGTCACCACTAGGAGGCGATCCCTGTGCAGTCCTCAAGCTCCCGCTGCTCCCTACGGAAGGGCCTTTGGAGAACGGGTTTTCAGTCCTGCTTTAGAACGAACCTTCAGAGCTGAACTTCCTATTCTAGAAAACTGACTTTTGTTAAAACTACTCCTTCTAGAACACGTGCCACTGCAGGCACTCATGGTTGATTACAGCAGGCAGAAGTGGGTGTAGCTCTTCCCAAATCCGAGGAATTAACATCTACATCAGAACACTTGTAGAGCCCAAGTCTTGATTAACCACCAAATATACATCACCTAAAATAGCACATCCTATTCTCAACACTTCAATTCTCTAAGTAAAATGCCGTAATTATTTTAAGCTCCCCTTTCTTTGAAATCGGCTAAGATATTTCCATCAACTCCCAGGTCCGATGAGTTAGGAGGATGGCTGGACATGTGCTCCGAGCTTTTGTCAAAAATTCAAATCTGACATTTGAGGATGCAAGCTAAATTATCAGTATAACTATTTTTTATACGAACTGCAAACAAAGCTAAAAAGTGCTGTTCATTTCCCCAATATAGATAACAAATCAAAATAGTAAAAAAAAAAAAAAATGTAGATCAGAAAGAAGAGTTTAAACATGCCAATGGGAATAAAAGTTATTACGGAAAAGCTTTATTTTCCTCAGAAACAGAGGGAGAGGGAGAGAGGGGAGGAGGGAGAAGGAGAGAGAGATAGTCACTATAGCAACCTCCTTCTCAGGCTCAATGAATCTTTATTTGTTACTTTTTATTTAGAAACTTTCAATTTTCACATTTCTTTCCTTACTGACTGCTATAGCCAAGGTCAGTATTTAGCAACATTTATCTCCTCCTATATTCATAAGAGGAAGATGTAGTTTACTCTATGTAGGAGAAAGTTTTGTCTGAGTCCCGCCAGGCCCCACGTTCCCACAGCCGCTTATAAAATAATTACTCAGAGGCTTATACTAATTATAACTGCTTGGCCATTAGTTCAGGCTTATTACTGACTAGCTCTTACACTTAAACTCAGCCCATTTCTACTAATCTATATGTCACCACATGTTCTGTGGCTTTACCTGTGTCCCATTACATGTTGCTCCTTGGGCAGCTGGCTGGCATCTCCTGACTCAGACTTCCTCTTCCCAGAATTCTCCTTGTCTGCTTATCCCACCTATACTTCCTGCCTGGCTACTGGCCAATCAGCATTTTATTTATCAACCAATCAGAGCAACACATATTCACAGCATACAGAAAGACATCCCCATCAATTCTATGAACACAATTTTTTAAAGACCCTTTATGTTTTTTAATTACTCATATTTATCTCATGTGTATGAGTGTTTGCCTACAGGTGTGTCTATGCACTATGTGTATGCAGTGACCACAAAGATTAGAAGAGGGCATTGGATTCCCTGAATTGGAGTTACAGATGGTTGTGAGCCACCATATGGGTGCTGGGAACCAAACACAGGTCCTCTGCAAGAGCAGCCAGTGCTCTTAACCACTGAGCTGTCTTTCCAGCCTAAACTAGTTATTTTACTTCAGAATAAAATTAGATATCTAAAACCAAAAGGGAAAAAAGGAAAGGCCATCTTGTGATGTGTGCCCGCTAATTCTTTAGACATAACAAGAGATCAACAAAACAGCAAAATGGAATCATTACAATAATCATTCTGCAGTAAGAGTTGTATGCATTGGTCCCTCCCTCTCTTTTTCTCTCTAACTGTGGAATGTTCCATCTGGTATTTCCAGACCATGATTGACCTCTTGGGTCACTAAATGCATGGAAAAATGAAGCAACTGGCAAGAAGGGAGTACTGTGCTTCTGCCAAATGATTCTGAAGATTTTTCACATAAGAAAAGCAATAAATTGCTTGCTCATGCTGTCACGCTAGTGGTGGTGGATTTTACAAAGTGTGTTGCTTGCATGAAATATCTATCAGATAAAAATGTAGCATCCCTGAATTTTTCCTCTGCTATCTAAGTATGCTCCAACACTATACATGCTATATATTCAATGTCTAAGAACAGGCAGATCTACCTATGTTTTCCTCTTAAAGACTATCTGGTTTACTGTAGTTGTATTGCAGAGGGGGTGGGGGTCATTGGGAAATGCCTTGCCTATGATCTTCACTGTACAAATGACCCGCTTGGGCACTTGCTGTTCTTTATATTTCTAAGGAAGTGTCAATAATCATAACTTTAGAAGATTTACCAGTTGCAGGCAGCCAGACTGACAGTTCCATAAAAGGATTCAAGAGCCATGTTATGCTTGTATCAAATCTTATATCTCTGTTAATTATTAATATTATTAATTATTAATAATAATTTTAATAATTAATAATATTTTTTAATTTAATATTTTTTTAAAAATAACTAATCAATTAATTTTAATAATTAATAATTATTAATAATTTTTAAACAGTAATATTTCAAACAACCTCCAAGAGTAACAACTTGGCAGGGTGAGCAAATAGCCCACACCGAGACAGTATTGTGTGTCTCACAACACTGAGAACACAAGGCAGAGGAAGTGACTCTCAGGTTCTCAGATTCTGGGAACCTCTGTGAAATGCGGAGAAGGGGGCTGCGACTTCAGCCTTCAGTTTGCACACACATGTCCTTTTCACTTTCTGGCAGGCCTCAGTCAAGAGTCAGATAAATAAAGCACTACTGAAAATAGGGTTCAGCAAATATTTCCGTGACTTCTGTAGCCACGACAGCTGATAGCTTGATGACATGATGGGCAGAGTCGTCCCAGAAGCTGGTGGAGTGCAGTGGGAAGAGAAAGGTTTTAGCTAAGCAATTCTGGATGCTTCTGCTCATGAGCCACCATGGTCATCTTAGCCAACTGTGGTTTCCTGTAGACACTTCAGACAGTGAAGCATTTCCAATATGTTGATTTCCTTAGTTCCGTCTAAAAATACCTCAGAAAAAATGTGCCAGAGGCTGAATGAACTCCAAGGCTAGAACTTAATGCAACCCTGGGAGGCAGCAATTTAGGAGGCCATGTGGTGGCAAGAACTAGTGAGAACGTGTGTGGACTATGCCCTCCAGTGTCTAGTTCCTCTGGATAGCAGTAAACAGTGGACATAGTTTTCACTGTTACTGCTAAAACCACAGCATCAGCTGTTTCCATCCACAGCACATCTGCATGCTGCCTGAAGTGGACAGTGAAATGATTCCAGCTTGTACATGGTCCTCACTCCTCCCTACACAGCTACCAAAAAGCATTCATTTTATTAACAGTTCTATTTCTTCAATGCAAAAGTATTATCTTTAAATATTTATTTATGTATTTTCCATACTGTTTATGGATTTGATGCAGACCTCAGTTAAGCAAATAAAAATAAATAAATAAATAAATAAATAAATAAATAAATAAATAAATAAAGGTCACAAGTCAATGAGCAGTTAGCTTAGTTGGTTGGAGAATGGTGCTAATAAAAATCGATACAAATCATTATAAGGCTGGTTCGCGACACAGCATGGAGATGCCCATGCCATCATGTACTGAGTATGCTGGCCAGTTTTATGTCAACTTGACACAAGCTAGAGTCATTTTGAAGGAAACACAGTTGAAAAACTTCCTCCACCAGATTGCCGTGTGGGCAAATTTTCTTAATTAATAATAGATGTGGTGTCACCCCTGGGCATGCGGTCCTGGAGTGTAGAAAAAAGCAAGCCATGAGGACCAAGCCAATAAGCAGCACTCCTCATGGCCTCTGCTTCAGTTCCTTTCTCCAGGTTCCTGCCTTGAGTTCCTGCCCTGACTTCCTTCAGCAATGGCAGACATGAGAATTGTGAGTAAAATAAACCCTTTCCTCCACACGCTGCTTTTGGTCATGGTCGTCACAGCAATAGAAACGGAACTAAGAGTTAAGATGCCATTCCCTACACTGAGTGTCACTCCATAGGAAGGCTTGGAAGAACCCCACTGTTTCTCAGAGGCTTACTAATAACAACCTGTCTCTGCCAGAATTGTCCAAACATTCTACTTGAACAAACTATTTATTGGGCAGATTTCTCTTTAGAACTGAAATGATTCGAAAGTCCTGGGGTCCATGAAGAAGGGCTTTATTTTCACTACTGGGAATTCAAGCAAAAATTCATTATGCTCTTTAACTCTCCCATCTAACTCTTCTGCATAGAAAACTGTGCTTCAAGAAATACAGTCAACTTCAGTAGTCAATTAGAATAGCTACAGTGTATATGAGATATCATCTGTCTCAACTATGTATCTACCTATCTATCTGTCCTTCCATCCATCCATCCATCCATCCATCCATCCCTACCCTAAAAACATTCAAATGAGATTCCTTGGGGAAAATGCTTCCATTACAGTTCTGATCTTGAATATCCTCTACAGGCTAATTCTTAGCGGCTTATTTCTCAGACTGGTGCTATGAGAGGTGATTGAACCATTGCAAGGTAGACCTTCACGGGAAGCCTTTAGGATATTGGAGATACATCCTAGAAGAGGATTGTGGTTCCTTCATGGCCTCTTTCTCACTTTCTTTCACTTCCTAGATATTAAATGAATGACTTTGCTCACTTGCCTGAGTTCCCACCGCAGAGTTCTGCCTTGCCACTGGCCCAAAGGAATGGGCAACCTGTTCATGAATTAACATCTGCAGACCTGTGAGCCAAAGAGCTTTTCTCTTTATAAGTTAATGACCTCAGGATTCTCATTGGGGTGATGGGCACTGCCTGCCACTATTCCATTCAAAAATGTTCTTAATAAATTCTCAGGTGTTCTTGACCTGATCTGCCCTGGTATAGAGATTACCAGCACAAGCCTTGACATGTCACCAGCTCAAATTCTAACTCCACCATTTGTTGTCTTTAAACATGTTTTAAGCATGTTTTTAACACGTTTAACGAATTATGTCTTTGTATACTTCTCTATTATCCAACTGTTGTAGGGATTAAACATGGTCATACATACCATATGCTTAGAACAAAGCTCAATAAGCCTATTATCATTATCATACTCCAAGAGTTCCGTCAAATACCCAGTCATAGCTGAAACCATAAGTCCTCTACAACATAGGAATAATAATATCCATGTCTTATTGGTGATTATAGTGAAGCTCAGTCACATGTTCTCAAAAATCATCTGTTGATAAGCCAAGATTTGAATCCCAGTATTTGGCTATTCAACATTGGATTATTTATTTCCAATTACACTGAATTATTCCCATCAATTGTTCACGTTAGTCCATAGCACACACAGCCATTGTGAAATGTTGATGTTAGACACATTCAGAAAAGAAGAAACAATTGAGAGCATTATATCAAATCTAGGAAAAAGTGAACGATTGGTTGATACAAGTACTAACTGAAGCAGTGGCCCCTGACTTCCTGACTTCACATATAGCAATTTTGCAATCCGAAATTCTAAATGAGAAAAAGCAGAAGAGAAGGAGGAAAAGGGGAAGGGAGGAGGAACACTCATAAGTAATTCAAAATTCTTTTGAATTAATTAAGTTAACATACAAGGTAGGAGGTTTCATTATAGCATGCTTATCCACAGGCTTCATGACTTTGTTCTCAGTCATTCCCCTCCCTGCTGTCTGCCTGTGTTACCTGTGTCACCCATTGCTGGCCTCCTTCCTCTCCCCATATAGTGCCCCATTCCCATTCCGCCTTTGTATGCATTTTTTTTTTTTT
>LZPO01077849.1:1584-12319 GCA_001675575.1 Neotoma lepida
TATACACACACATACATACATGCATACACACACACACATGCACACATGACACAACACTATTCCTGCTTGTCTTAGTTACTCTTCTGTTGCTGTGATTCAGCACTGTGACAAAAGGACTTACAGAAGGAAGAAGATGTTTGGGCTTATGGATCCATGATGGCAGAAGAAAAACATGGAGCTGGATCAGCAGCTGAGAGCTCACCTCTTGAACCAAAAGCACCAAGCACAGAAAGAAAACTAAAATTGGCACAAGTCTGTTTATTCTCAAAGCCCAGTGATGTACTTCCTCAAACAAGACCACACCTCCTAATCCTCCCCAAAACCAAATATTTGAATGCCAGAGCCTAGGGGAGACATTCTATTCAGTTGAAATCCTTTTGGTTTTTAATCTTCTAATGTCCCTCTTACTGATATACTCTCTATGAAATTCCCAGTGTCATTTTTGATTTTTGAGATCTTTAGTTCCCATCTGCCTGGATCATTGCCATGAAACCACATCACCACCATGAGATAGTCAGGCCCTGATTCTTTGTTACAGTGACTATAGCAGCAAAGGTTTTTTAATGTTACATCTCAGATACAGAACTTCAAACAGGAAAAGTTTTTAGTCTTCTCAGTAAGCACAATTAGCCCCAACTGCAAAGCAATCCCAGGTAGAGATGCAGTGGCCAAAGAACACAGACATCGTCCAGCCATCTGGCAGCACTGTGGCAGTCCCAACACAACCACTGAAATAACAGGTTGTCTTCATACTCCTGAGCCCAATTGGAAGGTAACAAGGCAGAGAATAGCAATGAACCAGAAAATGAGGAAGGGACAAGTTGACACAGTAAGTACAGATGCCAGCCATTTCTCCTGTATCTTAAGACCTCAATGATGCTCTGGAGATGAGGTCAGGCAGGGATTGATAGAGAATCTTCTGTTACAGAGTAGGTCTTAACAATAAGTGAGGAAAGGGTTATCATCTCCTTGAGTGTTACAGTTCAAAATAAACAAATAGATAAACAATAGACCACAAACGCACACCGAGATCACTCCTGCATTCTGCTTCAGGGATGTTTTAGGACAGAACTGCACACAGAAGTCCAGTGCTAGTCACTATGCTAGGGTTTAAATTTTGAGGGGCTGAGTACACCTCAGTTGGTAGAGTGTTTGCCTCAGGCTTGATGGCCAGAACTGAAGAAATGAAACATGGTAATGTATACCTGTAATTCTAGCATCCAGGAAGTAGAGGCAGGAGAATTAGAAGTTCAAGGTCTTTTTCAGTTGCCTTAGAAATCTCAAAGTCAGCCTGGGCTATATGAGACCCTGTCTCAAAAAAAATTCTATGTTTAAAAGTTATTCTGTATTTTTCTCACTGAGAAGGAATTATTAAGCAATAGGGAAAAAATAAGACTTCATAGAATTTAGTGAGATTTATATAAAATAGATATGTCATCTATAAGAAAGATTTGGTATCGATGATCAGGATTGATACATACAACAACACGAGGACCATTTTCCTCACTCAACAAACAGTCCAGCAGGAACAACAGTTGATACCTTAGCATGCTGAGACAGACCAGTGGTTATCTTGACAGCTGTTACCAGGGGTGGAAAGTTTGCCAACATCAAAGATCACACGTGGATGGGGTGAGGCAGTTTCAAGTCTGTACTGGTTGGTGACCACAGGACTGTCTCTACTTCACAACCTTTCTGCTTCTTTGTTCATTGTTCAGAGAACAAAAAAGACCTTCTCTATTTGGACAACCTGGTCCCAGTGTCCAGACAGAATCCCGAGAATATCCACATTCAGGGCTTTTTTTTTCCTCAAGATTCCTTTCACTTATCCATTTAAAAAATTATTATAAACCTATGTGCCTGAGTGTATATATATATGTGTACCATGTGCATGCAGGAGCCCACAGAAGTCAGAAAGGGTCATTGGATCTACTGGGTTACAGGTAGTGGTGAGAAGCCTTCCAAGTGCTGAGAATCGAACCTGGAATTCTGAAAGAGCAACAAGCACTCTTAACCACTGAGCCAACTCTGCAGCTCCTCACTTGTTCATGTTCAATTGTACCTCCAACTCTCTAGAGTCTACTGAATCCATATTTGGGACAGGGGAAAACTCTGCTCTATGCCATCATATGTTTTCACAGCTTTGAGTCCTCTTGGGTGCCGTGATCTCCAAGTCCAAATCCTTGTTATTCCTTTCACTTGTAGTGATCTTTTCTTCAGGCACAGCAGCAGCCAGTCCTGGCTCCAGTACAAATGGAAATTGGTCAGGTTTATAAGACAGACTAATGAAAAAGCCACCAGTTCTTATGTCCAAAGTATTATGTTATACAATATAATGGAATCAATTTTTGTGACATACAGACATTAAAGGGCCCCTCCTGTTCTCAGAACACAAGAAAACATGATGTTCATGAGAACAAAGAGTATAAGCAAATCAGAATAACAGGAATTTCTGTCACTATCACACAACAAATTTCAGCATTCATACACTTACTGAGTACCTGGTCACCTAATATGAACCAGGCTCTTTGCTCTGAGGAACCAGCAATGTACAGAATTGACAAAATAATTCCTCCTCCAGGAGAGCTCACATTATAATGGGAAGAGATCAAAGTTAAGCAATAGAAATTTAATACAGCATAATAATGTTAAAATAATATGAAGAAAATTAAAACAGTAAATGGAAACAAAAGATTCAAGAAGTTTGTAGTTTTAAATGGTCAGAAAAATACAATATCTAAAATATAAATTTTAAATAAATATATGGTTCAATATCATGAGTTTATATTTATAGCAGTGATGATGATGATCAAAAACAATTATTGATCATTTACTATTCAACTGAGCATTAGGTTTATTTTTATTAGATTTATATTTGTAAACATCTTTAAGATCCAAATGCCACTGTTAACTCTTCCTGCAGTTAAGAGAAAATGTAAAAAATTTCTAATATTATGCAGTTGCTTAATGGCAGAGCTACATTTGAACACAGTACGGTCAGATGACACCTTTGACCTTACCTGCTGGACCCAGGATAAATATTAGTTATGCCCTGCAACATTTAGGAAGCTTTACAGTCCATTCTGAAACTCCTATAACATTCATTATCTTACATGAATTAAGGTAATTGTATTAATATGTCTTTATTCTATTTACCTTTTAGTTTTTACATTTACTTTAGAACTTCTGCAAAGTTCTTTGATTTCAATTCTGTCTCTCTGTTTCTGTGTGTTTCTCTGTCCCTGTGTGTGTGTGTGTGTGTATGCGCACGCACATACGGGCGTTTAGTGTTAAAGATCAAACCCATGTCCCCGTGAATGCTAAGAAAGTACTCAACTGAACCGTGTCCCCAGCCCCTCAAACTTTCTCTCATTCTTTCTTCTTTTAACTTACCCTGACCTGCTAACACCCACTGCTTAAGGACCAGTGAGCTCCATGTTCAGGTATAGTGAAAGGTAAGAGGGATCACCCAATTTTCTCATATCTTTTCATATAAAAGAACTGTTCTTGTACTTTTATTGATTCTGATTTCCATATAACTTTCATGTGGGACTGGTTTAATAGTCTCTTTCCAGAAGGAGTACATATGAGAAAGATCAAAGAGATGGAAGGGGCTGAAGAGTCAGATTCGTCCATGTAGTTAGCAGTTCGACAGCAAACTGGAAAGCAACAACGGCATTTGTAGCACTCAAGTCTTGATGAGAAAGCACTGTGCTAGGCAATAAGTGACTACCTAGCATGCAAGTGTATGCTTCAGCTGAGTGGGCTTTCTGAAGCACATAGGCCACGGATCCCATTTTAACTCCTTTTAGTTCTTTCTACTAAGGCTCAATATTTTTCAACAAAAAGCTCCTATACATCTTTTGTTAAACTGATTGATAGCTTCAGTATTATTGCAAGCAGAATGTTTCAAATGTTCATTGTGAGGTTTTGTGCTTATTGTATGGAATAATGCAATGGATCTGTTTAGCTCTTTATACCCAGTGACATCACTAATCTTACATATTCCCTCATATACAGCAGTCCCACTGTCTTAGTTACTGTTCAGTTGCTATGAAAAGACAACATGACCAAGGCAATTTTTACAGCAGAAAGCATTTAAAGGCTTGCTTGCAGTTCTAGAGAGTTAGTTCATGATCATCATGCAGGAAGCAGACAGGCGTGTTGCTGGAGCAGTGGCTGAGAGCTTTCCATCCTGATCTGCAGGCAGCAGGCAGAGGGAGGGAGGGGTGGGCTTTTGAAACTTCAAAGCCCACCCCCATGGACAGACCTCTTCCAACAAAATCACATCTCCTAATCCTTCCCAAACAGTTCACCAACTAGGACCCAAACATCCAAACATGTAATCCTATGGGGGCCATTCTTATTCAACCCCACCACATTCTACTTCCTGCCCCCCCATATGCTTGTAGCCATATCATAATGCAAAATGCATTTAATTCAATTTCAAAAGTACCCATAGTCTTTTGCAGTCTCATCACTG
Source organism: Neotoma lepida (assembly GCA_001675575.1). Lineage (NCBI taxonomy): Eukaryota > Metazoa > Chordata > Mammalia > Rodentia > Cricetidae > Neotoma > Neotoma lepida. Next base: position 6,068 of record LZPO01077849.1, read on the forward strand.
TTTACAAGTCCAAAATTTCTTCTGATATTCAAGGCAATCTCTTAACTGTAACCCCTTGTAAAACGAAAATAAAAGCAAATCACATACTTCCAATATACAATAGCATAGAATACACATTACTATTCTGAAAAGGGAGGTAAGGGGTGGATATAGTGAGGAAATACTGAACGAAAACAAGATTTCAAATCCTGTATCTCTACATCTGATGTCAAAGAGTGCTTCAGGCCTCCAACTCCTTTCAGCTGTGCTGACTGAAACATACTTCTCTCTCTTGGGCTGGTTCCACACCCTGCTGGCAGTTCTCCTTGGCAGGTGTCCCATGGCTGTGACATCTCCAGCTCAATCTAGGCTTCACCTTCACAACTTCACACAATGGCCTCTCTGGGCCTCCATGCAGAGACTTCCCTGCCACAAGTCTGGTCTCAGCAGCTTTCCTTAACCATAGAAGATTCTACAACTCCTTTACACTTGCACTTTCTTTGACTCCAAATTCAGAACCACAACCACATGGCCTGAGCTGCCAAGTTCCAAGCTTGCTGGAGCTGGAACTTGTCCTTCTCCTTAAATCACATTTGCATAAGCTTTTCATTATTGGTGGTTCCCTTTGTTGCTTAAACTTTCATTTAATTCCTTTTCACAAGTTGGAAGCTTGGCTAGGTGGGGTCTTGCCCTTGTGGGCACCACTCTCATTATTCCATTCTGAATCAAGCCTTTATACAAATTGCATTTCTTGAAGGACAAGACTTGGTTCCAATAGTACATCTCCTGGTTCTGTTTTTCCCCTCAAACTGTACATTTCTGTATTTCTCTTCACCTTGCTTGCTCATTTGCATTGTATATCTGCATAAGTGATAAAATGTGACACTGTCACTATTAGGCTGTCTTGAAATCTCTTTTGCCAATATCAATGCAAAACTCTTCAATACAGCCTCAGGCAGTATTGTATTTTTGAGAACAAAAAGCAGCCACATTCTTTGCCAAAATATCACAAGAATGGTCTCTAGGCCACTTCCTGATATTTTTCCCCTCTGAAACCTCTTGAGCTGCACCAGCATAGTCCAAATTGCCCTAAGCACTACTGCCTTCTAGTCTCCTACTAGGATGGCCCACTAAGTCTCACTTGAAATAGTCAACCATTTTTCTTGTCCAAAGTCCACATTCTACCAACAAGCAGCATGGTCAAGCCTGTCACAGCAATACCCTAGCACCTGGTACCAACTTCAGTCTTAGTTAGGGTAACTATTGTGATAAATACCCTTATCAAAAGTGATTTTAGGAGGAAAGAGTTTATTTGGCTTACTTTTATACTTCACTGTTTCTCATTGAAGGAAGTCAGAACAGGAACTCAAACAGGGCAGGAACCTGGAGGCAGAAACTGATGCAGAGACCATGGAGAAATGATGCTTATTGGCTTGCTCATGGCTTATTTAGTCTGCTTTCTTATAGAATCCAAGACAACCACCAACCTAGGAGCACTCCCACCCACAATGGACTGGGCCCTCCCACATCAATCACTAATTAAGAAAGTGCCCTACAGGCTTGTCTGCTTACAGCTCAATGTTTTGGAGGCACTTCAATTAAGGATTCTTCCTCTAAGATGACTAGTCATCACACCTCTAATCCACGGTTTTGTTTTCTGTGGTTTAGAGTACCCACAGTAACCACAATCCAAAATCATTATGTGGAAAATTTCCAAAATCATGTAATTCCTCAGTAGCATAATGGATCACATTCTTGTCCAGCTTCCTGCTAGCCACTTAGTAGCTGTCTCCATTAGGTCCATTATTATGTATAGTAGTGCTTATAGTCAAGACATAGCCCTTATTTTATTTAAGAATATATCTTAAGTACAATTTGCTAGAAAGGAGGCCCCAGAGGTCAAATATGATAGGACAGATTAGTTCACTATGTGCTAATGCTACAGGGAGTGTAGGATCACATACATATCTAGGATTATGGTCTTGTGTTGTAAGCATCCACTGAGAGTCTTGGAAGGCTGGGGAAGATGAGTGCTATAGATATTTCTTTAAATAATTTAATAAAGGCTAGAATGATGGTTCTGCAGTTAAGGGTTTTTACTGCTCTTGAAGAGGATCTGAGTTCAGTTCCTCAAGTCAGATACCTGTAACTCTAGCTTCAAGGGATCCTACACCTCTGGCCTCCATGGGTACCCTAACGTGCATCCGGGCATCCTCACACACATGTGCATGCCCACACACAGACATATATACACAGCTAAATATAATAATGTTTAATATTTGTTTTAAAATTTGGCCATTGTCAACCTTATAAAAGCAATCCCCCTTCCTTTAGATACTTTAACCTTCTTTCCATGATTATAATCACTGGAGTATATTAAAAGGCAGTAGCCAGCCGGGTGGTGGTGGCGCACGCCTTTAATCCCAGCACTCGGGAGGGAGAGGCAGGCGGATCTTTGTGAGTTCGAGGCCAGCCTGGGCTACTGAGTGAGTTCCAGGAAAGGCGCAAAGCTACACAGAGAAACCCTGTCTCGAAAAACCAAAAAAAAAAAAAAAAAAAAAGGCAGTAGCCAGATTGGCCATCTTGTCCTTACTCTGTCTTTACAAGAAGGCATACAACATTTTCCTGGTCAGTATAATACTTAGACTTTTACTTATACTTTTAGTAACTGAGTTTTATATAATTCTAGATTGCTATGTAGTTTTATATTATGATAAATGGATGTCAAATTCTACCAAATGCTTTTTCCAGTCATCTTCTTTACACAACATAAAATCTCTTCATACAACTATTACAACAACTTGCCAATTTCTACAGAATTTCTTTTGAACTCATGATTTCATTAAGTAGGTCAATTTGTGAAGAACTGATACTTTAGCAATTCTGAGTCTTCTATTCAACTTTGTATTTCTTAATTACTTTCCTCAGTGTTATATAACGTACGCATTTGCTAAAATGTACCAAATGTTCTAGTGAAAATTGGTTATTTTATTATTTCTAGGTTATATCTCTAGTTAAATCATGAAAAAAAATACCATTTCTATGTCTGGCCAGGAAATGAGGGCTAAAAGAGAATGATTAGTCCAAACTCATTAAATTTTTTTTTGTTTTAAGTATCTAAGACAAGCTAAAATAATAAGTTAAGTAACCCTAGTTCAACCAGCAGGAGCATCTTTTAGTATAAGCACCATTGCCTCTTAATTATTTGGGAATGTGAAACATGCTGATATGATAATCAAAGTGTAAGATGAGCATCAGATATTTGGAAACTACACACATGGATGGAATGTCTTAGTTTGCTTTCTATTGCTGTGATAAAACACCATGACCAAAAGCCTCTTGGGGAGGAAAAGGTTTATTTGTCTCTCACAGTTGAATCACCATCCATCATAAAGAGAACTCAGAACAGGACCTTGAAGCAGGAACTGAAGCACAGGCCACAGAGTAATGCTGCTTACTGTTTTGCTCCCCCTGGCTTGCTCAGTCTACTTCCCTATACACCTGCCAAGGAGGGCATCACCCACAGGTAGCTGGGCCTTCNTATATCAGTCATCAATCAAGAAAACACATCCACAGACTTGCCTACAGGTCAATTTGATGGAAGCAGTTTTTCGTCTGAGGTTCCTCTTCTTCTCTGTGGTGGTTTGAGTAGAAATGCCCCCCCTCCTGTAGGCTCATATATTTGAATGCTTGGTCAGCAGGGAGTGCCACTATTTGAAAGGATTAGGAAGTACGGCCTTGTTGGAGGAAATATGTCACTGGGGGTGGGCTTTGGGTTTTCAAGTGCTCAAGCCAGGCCCACAATCTCTCTCTTCCTGCTGCCTGCAGATCCAAATGTAGAATTCTCAACTCCTTCTCCAGAACCATGTCTGCCCACATGCTGCCATGCTTCCTGTAAAGATGATAATGGAATAAACCTCTGAAACTGTAAGCCAGCCCCTAGCAAATATTTTCCTTTATAAGAATTGCCATGGTCATGGTGTCTCTTCACAGCAATAGAATACGAAGATCCCATATGACCCTATCTTATGCCCAGTTAATGAAAAACACTAACCAGCATATGGATAATACCAGGAACTCTCAGAAGACAAAAAGTCACTTTCCAAATTCATCCCTTTACTGTAATTTCTGAAATGTTTTCATAACTATATCAATTAATACAATATAGACATGTATGCAAATGATAACCTACTCATAAAACACTTTAGGTAGCATATCAATATTATAAGACTATATTTGAGAACTATCTTAAACAATTTGAAAGCTGAACTGTGATCAATTCCATGTGGTCAGCTCTAAACACATGTTCATATGAGTAACAATAGATGGATATAGCAGAGTGTGTGTGTGTGTGTGTGTGTGTGTGTGAGTGTGTGTCTTTAATAATAATTAAAGAAGGTCATGAATTTGGGAAGGAATTGGGGGCAAGACATGAGCACAGTTGGAGTAGGGAGAAAGAGGAGTAGAAATGCTGTAATACAGTACTCATGTATGAAACTATTAGAAAATATTTTTTAATTAATTTTTAAAAGACCTATAGAAGAAAAACAAAGCAAATAACTTCTCAGAAGTTTGGACAAAAAAGTTTCAAATAAAGTCTTTAAGGTTTTGTTGTTATTGTTGTTGTTTTAATGTAAAACGCTTCCTGTCAACAACATTTTTCCTATGGTGTTTACACAGGCAGCTTTCCCCAGAATGGTTCTTAACACCATTTTCAGTTTTCTGAGTGTAAATCTCATTGTTCTGCAGATTATCAAAAGCCCATTTGAAACACACAGTCCTTAAGGCTATAGGATATGGTGTTGTCCGTGTGACTTGTGTCTTGCTGACATTGTGAGTACTACTGGGCTTCACACCACACAGATTTTCCTTAGAAAACAAATTCATTGCTTTGGTCTGGACTTCCCCTTTGCAGTCTTTTCCTGTTTGGTTTTTTTTTTTTTTCTTCTCTACTGCCCCAGTACTGATCAGAGACACAAAGGTAGAAAATGTATTTTAAAATAATCCCATAGATCTCAGCCACCGTACAAACTGTATTTGAAGAAATAGAATGTCTTTGAAGAAAATAACATTTAAAATCCACTCTTGAAACCGTGGCATAGGACTTACGTTAAAATAGGATTTTTTTTTTTTCTAAATCTCTCTTTAAGACGTTATCCTTTCAAATTTGATTTATGTAGCTGCTGGTTGAAGAAGCTCTTTTTAAATAATTGCCAAGAGAACAAAATAGGAATCAAAGTGTCAAATTCCCTAACATTATTTCGTAGGTAGCCTTAAATACTTCTTTAATACCTGAGAGAAATCAAATATTGGTAATCTGCTTCTGTCCATTTCTCTCTTCTCAGATAGCTAATGGCATGCATTATACTTGCCTGGCTGTGTGTACCTTTCATTTCATGCAAAGCCTTTAATCCTTCTCTTTTTAGATAAAATGCCATAACCACAGTGTAGTAGGTTAAGATTGATTGACAAGTGCATATAATTATGGCTTCAATGGTAGAGTATGTTTTACAGTTGAAAAAAAAAACTGCACAACCTTGAAAATAAAGAAGTTGTGCCCTTTCTCCAGGATGAAAGAGTCATATCAAATTGATTCATTTCTTTGCTGGAATGAAAGGAAAGATTTCCGGTAACAAAGAACACCACCCAAAAGGCCACTGGAGGCCATCTGTCCTCGCTTGATAGGTCTCTGCCAATAAGAAAATCAAAGGAGATAAAAGGAGGCCCTTCTGGAGTTTGTCATCTTTGACTCTGTTTCCTACTCAGAGTTCATGCACAGTTGGGAGCAGAAAGAGATAATAGCTGAGAAATATAACAGTGAAAAATATAAATCTATGAAATATAGCGGTGAATAGAAAGCAAGAGCACTGTAAGATGAAGCAAGCATCCTCTACCTCACCCAGCCTCAGGTTTCAGCACAGTCTACCACAACTCATGCTGTTTCTCTAGAGTTAGTATTTGTTTCAGTCCGTGAAGTACCAAATACCACAGATGTTGGATTTTGTGTAAAACTGGAAGTCAACACACTATCTGGGGATCTGGTTCAGGCAGTAAGTGGGGAAAGAGTGGTTTCAGCAATGTTGTGTGAGGAAAGTATGTGTCGGTAGATATGTTTGCATGCAAACATGTCATCTTTAATTTCTTGAAGCATTTGAACACTTATTATGGGCCAGGTATCATTCTAGGTTTTGGAGGAAGTATCAGTGAATAATCAATCACTAGCCTTGTAGAATAATATATTAGTGATAGGGGCATTGTGATGGTTACTTTTTC
>LZPO01077850.1:0-12308 GCA_001675575.1 Neotoma lepida
ATGCACACTCACATGCACACACATGCACACTCACACACATGCACACACACGCACACACACATGCACACACACATGCACACTCACACACATGCACACTCACCCACATGAACACACACACGCACACACACACATGCACACACACATACACCTCTGGATATTGAAGAGTCAAAAATCCTTTCCCTGACCTTTATAGGTGTTGGTTATACAGGAGCTTTTTAAAGTCTGAAACCTAGATGGGCTATCTCTAAGAGTTTTACTTGACATTGTCTCCTGTAAGACTAGGTTGTGGCCACATTTTCAAGCAGGAGACACCAACAGGACCTAGAAGTAAATTCACCTGCTGCTGAAGTAGCCATGCGCTGTTGAAGTGAGAATGTGGCAGTGATCCAACTCCAGAAGTATTTGTGAGTTCCTATGTTAGTATTAGGTGCAAAAATCTTTGTTCGTGCACCATGAAGGTTTCAAATGAGCACATGTCCATACTGGAAAATAACAGAAAACTAGTCTCNCAGTGATGTCTGTTCCCGTTAGTCCAATGCTCCATAGTACAGTAAGTGGTTTGAAGGCTGGTCCATTACGCAAAGCTCTTGATAATGTAGTGTGATTAATCTGAACTCAGCTTCTGGGGAAGCAGGACATGATGGGTGGGGGTGCTCCAGCCCAGCCCAGAGTTTACCATGCATCTTCAGCCAGGCAGTTAGCTCTTACACCCCATAAATTGTCTACAAACTAGAGAATANTGTACCTTTCCCCAGTGTTCCCTAGTCCATAGAGGATGAAGTAGAGATTCGGTTGAGATAAAGTCTCCAAAGGATGCTGAACCTTTGTTCTCAAAGGTAGAGAGTTCCTGTTACAGGACAGAAAGTTAGCCACCCCTCAGACTCAGCTGTGGAAAAATTATTTACATCGATCTACATATCATACATCAATGTGTCTTTTCTCTCTTGCCTGTAACTAGAGAAATTTTAATCAAATCACAAGTCTTCATTGTCTTATATGATCTACATAAAAGGAGAGGATAGGAAAAGAAATTTCCAAAGACAAGCAGTTAAAATATGTAAGAAAAAATATAAAGAGGACATAACTAGAATGTATTGAATTTATGGGGCTGGGGACGAGCCCAGCTGGTAGAACGCTTACCTAGCATGCGTGAAGCCCTGATTTCAATCTTCAGCACCACAAACCAGGTATAGTGGTACATACCTTTAACCCAGTACTCAGGAAGGGGAGGCAGGAGGATCAGATATTCAAGGGTGTCTGTAGCAGGCTTTCTCCGACTGCCAGCCCCCAAATCATGACACGGAGACTTATTATTGGTTATGAATGCTCAGCCTTAGTTTAGGCTTGTTTTTGGCTAGTGTCTCAGGGTTTTTATTGCTGTGAGGAGACACCGTGACCACGGCAACTCTTACAAAGTAAACATTTAATTGGGGTGGCTCACTTACTGTTTCAGAGATTCAGTCCATTATCATGATGACGGGAGCATGACAGCATGTGGGCAGATGTGGTGTTGGCTACATCTTGACCAGAAGGCAGCAGGAAGTCAACTGACTGTCACACTGAGTGAAGCTTGAGAAAAAGAGACCTCAAAGCCTGCCCCTACAGTGACACACTTCCTCCAACAAGGCCACACCTCCTAATAGTGCCACTCCCTTTGGGGGCCATTTTCTTTCAAACCACCACAGCTAGCTTTTTTTTTAACTTAAATTAGCCTGTTTCTCTTCATCTATGTTTTGCCTTGGGGCTTTTTACCTTTCTTTCATTCTGTATGTCCTACTGTCCTGCTTCCTCGTGGCCTTGCTGGCTGGCCCCCAGCATCTCCCTCTCTTTCTCTCACTCCCCCATCCTAGATTCCTACTTATTCTCTCTGCCTGCCAGCCCTGCCTATCCCTCCTTGCCCAACTATTGGCCATTCAGTGTTTTATCACACAATCAGGTGCCTTATGCAGGCAAGGTAAAACAGCAACACATCTTTACATAATTAAACAATTGCAACATTAACAAATGCAACCCATCTTTCTATAGTTAAAGTAATATTCCACAACATAAACAAATGTAACCCATCTTTATATAGTTAAATATTCCCGAAACATAAACAAATGCAACACACCTTTACATAGTTAAAATAATATTCCACAATAGGTGTCCTCATCTGCTACATAGCAAGTTCAAGAGCATGATGGGCTGGCTACATGAGACCCTGTAAAAAATAATATGTTGCCTTTCCCTCATAGAGAGAAGTCCTTTCATGTTTCCAATTTATTATCTGATATTTCTAATATCTTATTTGGTAAACAAACTAGTGATTTCATTGAACTCTTCTGTGTGTAGAGTAGTTCAGGCTGGCCTTGAACTCACAGTCCTCCAGCCCCACCTCCCATATGCTTTGGTTACAGGCATTAACTATTACACTCAACTACATCAATTTTTTTGTGATTTTATTTGGTTTCCTTTTCAATTTGAGAATTGAAATTGGAAGACGATGCTTTTCAAAAAAGATAGATGCTTCTCATTTTGCTTAGCCGCTGTGTACTTAAAAATGTTCCAGGCTGTTGGGCATTTACATTTCTGTTACATGAGCCAAAAATCTACTTGTCACTCTTGCCCAATCCCAAAATGATTAAAAAGAATTGGCTCTGATTTTTCATTCATTTGTATTGATCATGGCAGAGCCCTAACAGTCATTTCTAAGCTCCTTCAAAACTCCTTGCTAATAGGGTATGCATTTAGAATACAATTACATGTAGAATACATCTACACCAGAGCTTCCTATTCTAACTGCAGTCCACTCCTCAACAGAGGTATCAGTTATGATGTTCTAGGCTCCCCATAGTTGTGTTTTGAACCAAGGCCACAAAATACAGTGCCACTTGCCACCTAAGAAAGAAAAAATAAGCATGTGGCACTGACTTTTTTAGCACCAGGTCCAAGTAAGGTCACCAGTCTAGAAGAGTCTCTGGGCCAGCAGCCATTTCTACTTGACAGAGATGGTAAAGGTCTTTTCTGAGAGGATTAACACACCCACATACAGGAGAAGCTGCAGAATATGTATTTTTCCTAGTGGAGCATCCCAGGTTCAAATCCCTCCTCTCTGTCTTACCTGCTGGATGGGAGCAAGCTAACTCCAACATTCAGAGCTATGATTTTTCTCATCTGTAGAATGAAGGCAATAAGGAGTCCAGTCTTTCTGTGCTGTTGTGAAGATTAAATAAAACTGTAGCAAAACTCTTTCCTGTAGTGTGTGATAAGTTTCTTACACCTGAATAAGCCTCTTCGCCGACGCAGCAATCCAAATTAGACCGAATTAGGGAAAGGTCAGGTTTAATGGGCAAACGTGATTTGGGTGATTCCCCAGCCCCTCAGAGAGACTGGGATGAGAGACTGGAGGAAACACGAGTCTAGTTTCTGGTATGCCGCTGAAATAACCAGAGGGAGTGGTCTTGAGCCTCTCTGGGGAGGAGCTGTATTTGGCNGGCTTTGAAGGGGCGGGTTCAGCAGCAGCAGCCCAGTGCTGGGCTGCTGCACAGGCCGCACTCGGGCCAGGAGTCTGGGCGGCTCGAGGTGTGGGTGGTGCTGGGGCAGAGCCTGAGCCGTGCAGGAATAGGGCACCAGGCTGGAGCTCGGCCCAGCAGCTGCGTACGGAAGTGGACCCACTGGCTAGGAAGCGGCAGCACCAGGGCAGACATTGTGTAGGCAGCTGGGGGCTGCCCTCGCCAGGGATTGAGATGGAGCTCCCACCAAACAATGTGGTGTCCAGAAGAAAAGAAATCTTAACTGTTCGTCCCATTTCACCTACATCTACACCCACAACTTTCCCCTCATTACAAAAAGTCTATGGGGAGGCAGCGAGATGACTAAGTGTGGGTAAAGGTGCTTGCCACCAAGCCTGGCTACCTGAGCACTCAGTCCTTGGGAACCACATGACGGAAAGAGAAAGCCAACTGCTGCAAGTCCTCTGACAATAAATAAAAATGTAACAAAACATATAAATAGATAACAAATTATACAGATTGCTATTCTTGGTAAGAGGTTGTTAATGTGGCCACTCATTAGGCCATACTCCTGGGAAATTGCTGGCAGTCTCTTTTCTCACCTCCTGTCTAGAAATGTCCTGTGCTCTCCATGGTGTGTCCTCCCCAGATTCATCGGCTGAAGTCTTCCTCCCACGTTGAGGGTTGGAGGATGGGATCTTGGGAGTGGTCAGGTCATGGAATGGGGCATGCAGGAATGGGGTTAGTGCCTTCATCTGGTGCTCCCCACTTCCAGAGTGGAGCATCCATTTTGTTACCTCTAACTCATCAGTCCCTGGCCAAAGGAACAAAGAAACAGAATTCCTCAGCCCTGTGTCTGTGACTCCCCACCTGGGGAGTAGTTAAATAAGCCAGCTAACAAAAATTACCACCATATGAAAACAATGTGCTTAATCAAATAAACAATATTTCAGAGTCACGATTTAAAAAAGATGTGGTTAGGGTTTTTATATTTTTTAAGCGATAAAAGTACAGATCTTTGTTGTATAGTATTTTTCCAAATTAAAAAAAAAACAAATTAATTTTAGAACCAAAACTACAATAAAATTCCTTGGATAAAGAGATGCCTGGGGGGTGCAGGGGGGGTGCATGCCTTTAATCTCAACACTTGGGAGGCAGAAACAGGCTGATCTCTGAGTTCAAGGCCAGCCTGGTCTACAGATCGAGTTCCAGGGCTATGCAGAGAAGCTCTGTCTTGGGGGGTGGGGGTGCAGGGCTCTCAATCCTCTGAGCTTGCTTTTTTTAATGGCCTTACAAAATGGGAAAGCAGAGCTTTGAAGTAATGCAGACACAGTTGTCCAGAGTCCCTAGAAGATATTCCAAGACACCTCTACTTGTGCTCAGTCTGCCTTCGAACGCTAAATCTCCCCTAAGCTAAGAGGAGTGCCTCGTGTGCCAAAACCGAGGGCCAGGGGAAAGGCCCATCAGATGGTTGTTTTCTGTCACTTCAAAAGTCAGAAGTAAAGCAGCAGGTTAGACACCCAGGAATCCTGCATCCAGAGCTGGTAAGGCTTTGACGGCATTTGGGAGCCTTTGAAGGAGCTGTTGGTAGGATCAAGGCTTGTCGCTAAGAAAAGAAGACAAAAATAATTAAGAATTCCAGTGGATTCTAACCTCAGTGAGGAGACCTACTTGACCACTGAAGGCTCACTTCAGTAATATTTATGACTGTCATGAATCATAAAACAGACCAGGAAGTATAGGAATGTAGGTGGGATGCTTAGCATGGTGTATAATTTAGAGAGCAAAGAAGCATTAAAATCTTATTCATGTACAAAATATTTTATAAAATCNTAATTTCAGATTATATAATAACTTATTAATGTATTTGTATTTTGCCGTGCTGGAGCTCAGACCCAAGGCCTTGTATACACTAGCCAAGTGCTCCACCACCATCGAGGTACAGCCTTAGCCCAAAACCTTCATTGTTTATAACAGTGGCTGTTTTGCCTTTAATTATTCCCTCATTTATTCATTCAATCTGTATTTTCATACAGTTCCTCACTCAGTGAGGAAGGGGGGGAAATTCCCCTGATGATTTAGATGATGGTCATGTGTTCCCTCAGGATGNTCTTCTACCTTCCCTAATGTTTCAGTAAACCATGGAAGAAAACACTTGGAGTTAAAGGTTTTCAGATACTCACTGCAGTCGCAGCAGGCTTGAATTTGTTTGGCTATGTCTTACTTTCTCTCTCTCTGGGAAAAGTTGAAAAAATAGTGTCATGTCTCACTCTCAGGCAGATACAAGTAGACCTGAAAAAAAACTTTTCACTAAAATTTGCATAATCAGTGCTCAGAATTTGGGTCAGGGTGTGGGGTGAGTGTTAAGGTAAGCTGTCACTCTGTGGCCTAAGCTGACCTAGAAGTCACTATGCTGAGAGAGGCAAACTGGTCCAGACCTCATAGCCATCCTCCTGCCTCGGTATTCCAAGAGCCAGGATTACGGGCGTGAGTCAGAATTTTTTGTTTTAATGTTTTGCAACATTTACTTATTCATGCATGGGAATTCATACATGTGCCATGGTGCATGTATGGAGGTCAGTGGGCGATTTTGGGGAGTCGTTCTCTCCTATCATGTAGGCATCGGGGACTGAGCGTGTGTCACCAGGCCTGGCAGCAAGGGCCTTTACCCACTGACCAGCCCAACCATTTTTATATACAGTGTGCCAATTAACTTTCTGTTTCTACAGCAAAAACCTACGAGGAGAAAAGGCTTGTTTGAGCTCACAGTTAGAAGTTTCTGTCCTGTGATTGGCCAGACCCTTCCTTATTTACACCTGTTAAGAGGAAGGTACCTCACACTGGGAGGGGGGGCAGTGCAGAGCCACAGACTGCAAGGCCCAGAAGCCAGAGAGACTGTCCCCTTCAAGGGCACACTTCCAGTGACTTGAAGACTTCCCAGTGGGCCTACCTCAAACATTTCATCACCTCCCAATAATGGCAAGCTAAAGACCAGACCTCTAACACAGGGACATTTAAGATTCCAAACTATAGCATGTATTCCACATCTGATGTAAGACCTAGGTAATGGCTGGAGAGGCAGGCAGCAGACAACTGAAAAGATAGAGAAAAGATAAGGATGGAAGGAGTTCTACCACCCTCTCTCTCCAAGCAGGCCCTAGGGGAAGTGTTTGCATAGGCCCAGTAATGCCTTCTTAATTAATGTATTCACANCGGCCTTGGCAATGGCTCTTCCTCCCCCAACCCCTCCTCTCTTCCTTTCTTCTTTTGTTTTTTCAGCTAAGGTAGCCCAGGCTGGTCTTGAACTCATGACTTTCCTTCTGCCTTAGTCTTTCTAGTGACAGCATTGCAGGCATGAGGTACCTAGTTAGACACCTCTATGATTAGTTCTCACAGGAAACTTTAAAATGGAACTAAATTAGATTGCTGTAGCAGATTTCTCTGGTGCAAAAAAATTGAAATTGTTAGATTTTCCTCTGTGGTCTTATAGTATAATGCAATGGATGGGCTTTTGAGTGAGAGAGATAGGCAGCCTCTTACTAGCCAGGTGACCTTCAACTCAGCCACCCTAAGCCAGCTGATACTTTCCTTTCAAATGGTAGATGTAACACTAATGTCTTAAGTACAGTGCTTTGTAAGGTTAAATACAATGTGAAAAACATATAGTATGGGGCCTAGGACAAGGATGACTCCTCTGTAAATGTAAGTCATTGTTTCAGTCACGCATTGCCTCCTTGGTGCACTGTTAACAAACCCTGATGTTGTTTGCATCATAAAAATCAGCTGCCCATGGAGTCACAGTTAGAAGTGTGTTCAGCTTAACTCCAGAAGCGTACTGAAATGGATCTGTTTTGTCTAATGAAGTCAGAGACAGACGGTGTACAGTAAATACTCTTTAGACACAGAGAGTGTACATTGAGTACTCAGTCTTCTGGTATTATGTTCTTCCCTCTTATCAGTGGTTTTCATCTTCATGCCTGAAGGACACTGCTCCACCTGCTGGCATCCAGGGGAGATGCCCAAGGTCAAAGGCAAAGACTTTATTTGACTGTCATTGAGGATTATGGGTAGTGAGAGCATCAAAGACACTCTCAGTAAGAACTTCCACCTTCCTCAACCAGAACTGGGTTCTACATTAGCCTCGCAGAGCAGGGGAAGTTGGGAAGAAAGGTGTGTGCCTATAGCTAGGAATGCTGCCACCCTTTAAAAAAAAAACAAAAAGGAAAAACATTCTGCTCAGTATTGAATACTTCTCAGTGTCTGCCAGCCCTCCCACTCACATCCCAAACTCCCTTAAAAAAAAAAGAAATCACCAGGCTTGGTGATTTCCCACCCAGATTTTAATGGCCTCAATATTGGGACATGCTGAGAGCATTGCTGAGAATTTAAATCCTGCTTCCATCGTTATGAAGAGCAACAATACCCAAAGTCCTGTCAATATAAGAATAGTCTGTTTGCTTCCATGCCGCAGTGTAAGTAGGTTTCTGCTTAACACAACAGACACGAATGTGGTGATGTGACTGGCTTGTTTACTCATTGAGCGTTTATTGAGGACTGTCAAGTAGAGGAAAATAAAGAATCAGTGTCAACATTTTCATTCATGGATTTCTTTCTTCGAAGTTAAGTTATATAGAAGCAACAGGCATCAGTTGGCCTGATTCTGGCCGTGACTCTGTCTAGACGTCTAGAGAAGTTCCCCACGTAGTGGTCAAGCTCCACGTGACTCAGCTGCCTTGCAATAAGGAGCTTCTGGTCCCAGGCATTGTCTGTTAGCAGAAGATTGAAGCTTGAGTTTTCTCCCATCACTTTGAAGTGACTTGTGTGGAGGACCAGGTTTAGAAAACACATATGTCTTCCCTGATTCAACAGATAGTAGTCAATCAGTGAGTATTTACTGAAGCTAACTATTGGCCCAGCACTAAGCAACCAGTCCCATCCAAACTAGGTGTAGTGGCTCATGTCTGTAATCCCAGCACTTAGGAAGCTGAGGCAGGGGTATTATACATCAGGCATTTGAGGTCAGTCTGGGCTACGTAGTGAGTTCCAGCCAACCTGGGCTACAGATGAGACCCAATCTCAAAAAAATAAACAAAAAAAGAAACACCACACCAGCCAATTTTCCTCGGTTGAGCCTTAAAGGGTAGCAATTTGCTAAGACCCAAGTGCTCAAGCCCTTGTTTTAGGGGACTTTGACATTGGCTTCTTATAGTATGCAGGAGCTTGAATGAGACCATAGTTCAAGGAGACCTCTGTGCCCCAAGCCACTTGTCAACCGACATTCACCAATCATCTAGGCCCTCTCAGCTTGTGTCCTTATGTGCACTGAATCTGGTGGTAAGATTCCTGCTTGAACCAAGGTTTGAGGCAAGATGGTTAGGTCCTGTTGGGCCCTTCTTTTTTATGCCACAGTCATCCTAGGGTCCTTCCTGCTAGGTAGCCTCCCTGGATCTGTGGGTTGCAGTCTGATTGTCCTTTGCTTTATATCTAGTATCCACTTATTAGTGAGTACATACCATGTTTGTCCTTCTGAGTCTGGGTTACTGTTGGGCCCTTCTTAATCACATATGATATGCTGCATACACTTGGGTAGGAGAGCTCTTAGAATCGATGTTCCACGTTGCCTCCAGGCAGAAGAAGGAGCCGGATTTGAGGGTGGGCAGGCCCTCGACTTTGTAATGTTCCAGTTTAATAGCATTCCCTCCTGATGTGGTTAAATGTCCTGGACAGCTCTGGAGACTTGCTTGCTGGGTTTGAACCTTTCATACATGCATCTTCCAGAAGTGTTGTGGAATGTTATTTTAAGGTGTGTTACTTTTTTTTTATGTTGCATTTATCTAACTCTGTGAAGCTGTTACTGTGCCTGTCTAAATACCTGATAGTCTAATAAAGAACTGAATGGCCAGTAGCAAGGCAGGAGAGGGAAATAGGCAGGCTGGCACACAGAGAGGATAAATAGAAGGAGAAATTTGGGAGGAAAGGAGAGAGCAGCAGCCAGAGGAGGAGGAAGACTCCAGGGGCCAGCCACCTAGCTACACAGCCAGCCATGGAGTAAGAGTAAGATTTAGAAAAGTAAAAGAATAGGAAAAGCCCAGAGGCAAAAGGTAGACAGTATAAGTTAAGGAAAGCTGGCAAGCAACAAGCCAAAATAAGGCCAGGCATTTATAATTAAGTATAAGCCTCAATGTGTGATTTATTTGGGAGCTGGGTGGTAGGCCCCCAAGAAGAGCAAAAACAAATGACAACACAGAAGTATTTAAACAAAGCTTTATCTCGTAGTTTGTTAAGCATTTATGTTCTCCAAAAGACCCAAAGAAGACCAAGGCAGTGAACTGTGCCATACTTTAGAATCTGCACCCAGTGCTTATAGTTGGCCAAAGGTTGACAAACCTTTGCTAAATTTTGCTATCCTAATAGTTTGAATGGATGTCTTGACAAGCAGATAGATAAATAAGTACTACTTTGAGAGAGTATTTGAAATGGTCTTACAGGAGAAATTGGTCACGTGGAAAGCCACAGTGAGTCAGTCATAGGGAACCTAGTAAGTCTATTAGGGACAGCCAGGAGCAACAACTGTGAGGTCTTGCTCAGGGCCACTAGTTGTTCATGACATGGTGGCACAGAATACGAATGCCAGCAAGACACTTGTATTGTGGCCACTGTCCTAGTATAATTTTGAGACTCCAAGCTCGGTCAACTGAGCCAAAGGAGCAGATAATGGTTCTAAGATGAGAACACCCTTACAGATTATTTCCAGCATATAGAAGACCTTCCAGCACTTGCTTGATGATAATCAGCCCCAAGAGGCATAAGCCCTGCAGACTGGGAATTTCCCTGGCAGCAGGTGAGAGCTTGATTTAAGCAGAGGCTAGAGGAGAGAGCCAGGCAAATCGGACCTAACCAGAAAGTGCCATGGCCTTCCTGGAATACAACCTGACTCATTGGTTTCCATCTACCAGGAGTCTAGAGAAGGCCGAAATTCCACTTTTGAGCTATGTCTCCAAACTTTTCACCTGAACTGATCGAGACTCCATGTGTCAGGATGGAAAACACAGATGGCCCCAGACCCTGTTCTCCAGGGATGAGCCAGGCAGTCTGGCTTTGGCTGATGTGAACAGTTATTTATGAATTGAGCTCATGTTGTCCAGCTTTATCCAAACACAGCCCACTTCTCACAGCATTTGTGTTGCCTAAGTCAGGTGGAGTGATGGTTGCTGGGGAAAATCATTCATCAAAGAACATAGCTTTTCTCCCCCAGGGAGACACACCAGCAAAGTCATGCCATGCTCCAGATGGAAAGCCAAAGACCTTAATAAGGCAAACTCAAGTCCTCCTCCTTGTCTCCTTTATTTTGAGAGTGGTACCTTAAATGTGTTTATTTACCACAGTCTCCCTGTGTAGCAACCAAAGGCCCAAGGGATTCTTCAGTATGATTTTCTTGACGTCGAAGGGAAGACTTGACTTTTCAGATATACCCATCTGACTGTCCTGTTGACCCTCCTTGATACTGATTTATGGCTTACTGTAGGCTCTCAGCCTCTGTGCCTGGAGCATCCTAGGCTGGCCCTTTTAAGAAAGGCNGTAGAAGAAATCCTCCTAGTGTTTGAATTGTTGCCAACTTGGGACGTGGCCACTTGTAACTAAGAATATTAAATGCACAGCCAAGGAATTGGGGGTGGATCCCTTTGTTTGTTCTAGAGTTTTGAGTTGGTTTCCTGTGGCTTGGAGGAGTACAGAGGAGATATGGGCAGTCTAGTTCTTTTAGCCACTAACAAGATGGCCTAGGGAAGTCACTTACTTTCTCTAAGCCTTGGTTTTCTTTCATCTAAGAAAAGAGACAAACAAGATGAAAATTCAGTTTCCTTCTTGAATGAAGGTTTGAGGTAGAGTGGAGACATGGTTACCATGGAAACCTTTCTTGACCATTGGCAACTTGAAGTGCACCTCCAGTTGGGAGAGATCTTGGAATTAATGATTCATTTGGTCCTCTTGTATGAAGGGGTTGGGTTTGAGGCTTGGTGGGTCCTCAGCTTGATCCATATCCTGTGCCCCAGTCTACTATATGGGTTTATCTCATATACAGTTTTAGAGACACAGTTGTTGAGTTTGATCATCCCATGCCCATGACCTATGCATCAGATAAGACACATACATCCCTTTGAGTCAGTGGGTCTTAAGAAGCATAGTTTGCCATAGTGTGTCTTACATAGTGTGAGGCCTCATCATCATGAATAGGGGGCCTCAAGTCACTGTGTAGTGATAACTGGGGACATCTCACTGACACTGCACAGACACGGCCACACTGCAGAGACAAAAATACTTGTGGCTATACATCTGTGTGCATCACTCAAAATAAAAACCTAGCTGGGGATGCAGCTCAGTGGTAGAGCTTGGCATGTGTGAGGGTCTGCATGCCATCCACCACACAAAATGGAACAGAAGCCTTAATTGAGGGCATGGAAAAGCTCTAAGTGATGTTCAAGGCCAAAACTATAGGTGAACAGTTAGAGAGGAAAGTCTGAGGCTGNATCGTCCAAGTAGCCAGGAGGGTATTCTAGAAATCAGAATAAAAATATCTGAAAAGAAATAAAAGGTTTTGCCAGAGATAAAATCCTATGAGACTGGGCAAGAAAGAATTTGTCATTAGACTGGAGTTCTTCTCTAAAAGAAAGGAAAAAGATTGTAACTGTGCAGCTACTTAAAATAATGAAACAAACACCAGGAGGCGTGGGACTAAAGAAGGAAGTCAGAGTGTTTAAATACTACCCATAGTTTGAACTGTCTGGAGACTTTGAGGCTAATTGAGATGCAGTTACTGGC
>LZPO01077852.1:0-12281 GCA_001675575.1 Neotoma lepida
TCAGGCAAGAGACTAGGCAGGCACTTTGTGGATGGTAAGAAACACAATTCTGTCCCCTCCTGGACATGCAGTACTGGGAGGTCATGTGCTCCTGGTGTCATGGCCAGGAAGACAATTCTCCAAGCAGCATGTCCAGCAGGTGCCCTGGTGCTCAAGCCACTTTCGACAGGAGAAGCTGGAGGACCGACCAGTTTTCAGTCCACAACTAAGACATAGATTAGCTTGGTGTGTGTGTGTGTGTGTGTGTGTGTGTGTGTGTGTGTGTGTGTGTGTGTGTGTATGATACTCTTAACATGAAAAGGAGAAAGTATCCTTAAAATCAATATCCAGTTTTGTTGAAAAAGACTTTTATAGTACTTGATAACATCCAGGAAGATTTTGTTCAAATATTTTCAGAGCCATTACCAGTACAGTGATACAAGTTCTGGGAATTCATATGACGAAGTGTTNATTCCTAGCAAACATTCAATTTATTAGAAGCCCAATTTGTTGGCGAAGGCTTCGCAAGAGGTTGAATGGGCAATGAGAATGAATGGCTCCTGCTGGCCTAACCGAGGATGAGGACACCCAGGCAGAGAGGAGAGCCCAGGAAGAGTCTGGCAGAGTTGGTTTGCAGCAATTCCTCTTCTTGACTTTTCTTGGCAACTGCTACCTTGAAACACATCTTATAAAAAAGTATTGTGAGCTGAGTGTGGTGGTGCACAGCTGTAACCACTGCACCTGTGTGATGGAGGTAGGATGATGAGGAAATCAAGTCAACCTCGGTGACATAGCCAGTTCCAAGCCAGCCTGGGCTATACAAGACCCTGAGACAAACAAACCAAAGCAAAAAACAAGGTATTAAAAATAACTTTATTAATCATTTCTGCTATATTGAACATGGAGTGGGTTAAACACTATTTGGAGTCCAGGAAGCACATACCTAAGATGCTGGCCTATTCAGTTCCTAGTAAAGATTGCCGATAGCTTCCTGCTACTCGTATTCAAATGTTCCTGCCTTGGTACTTGAGAGAGATCCAGTATCCTCTCCTATCATCTCTTATGATAAGGGAACTAATTCTTAGGGCTGTTTAATTCACTCCCATTCACAATACCTGCATATTAGTTAGAACTTTCCCTTAACTGAATTAAATCCTAGATGACTGTGAAATGAACATATCTTGGAAGCTGGATGGATAACAATTTATCCTCAAATGACTTAAATATAACCCCCTCTACTCTGCTCTACCAAATCCTGCCAGACCTTCAAACTTACTCAAATACTCTATCTTCTGAGTATGATGGTAGACTTTTCAACTCTAAATCCAATGTGGCACTCCTCTCTGAGTCAGCCTATTATCAACATCCGTGTTCCACAAATTTATTACTCTTTTGTTAGTTATTCATCCTTTCTTTGTTTGCTCTCCAGTCTCAGAATTGCATGCTTCATTTGTATTTTTGTGTTCCATTATGTTTAAGAGATACTTTTGACCAATAACTAAATGGAAGGATTTAATTGAGTAGTAGTATGTAAGTGGACTAAGCTAAGAANGGANAAAGAATAGTAATTGGGATGGTATATGAACGCAGGTTCTTTAGATCTGAAGGGTATAGTTCAGAAAGGCCAGCNGAGTGAGCGGAAGCTGCCGCTTCTGGTGGACTATGTCTGGCAGGGCTGGGATGAGTGCTGTTATTGCTACAGAGGAGATGGTTTGCCAAAACATCTGTCCTCTCCTGATAATGGCAGAGATGAATGCTGTAGGGGAAACTCTTTCAGTCAGTCCAGGAAAATGATTTCTACTAATCATTATTTTTCAAAGAGATTGAGCCATACCATTCTATAAAAATTATTTCCCTGAAATTCATTTGATTCTTGCTCAGTATATTTTATTCAATTGGTTAGCTGAATGAAGACATGTCATACTTTTTTCTTTCCTTCCAATTCCTCNTACTCAGATGATTTTTAGATTTTATTTTTTTCAGAGGAACTACAGAAATAATTTTTAAAAGTCTCTGCCTTGGGACTGGAGAGATGGCCCAGGAGTTTAGAGTGTGTACTGCTCTTGCAGAGGATCTGAGCCCAGTTCCCAGCACCCATATCAGACTGCTCACAACTGCCTGTAGCTCCCGGGTCTGATCCCTCCACAGACACTTGCACTCAGGTGTGTATACCAACACACACAGACCAAGGTATATACATAATTAAAAATAAACTAAATAAAATATTCTCTACCATGCAAACATTTGGTCACACCTGATGGCTATGGAAAACAAATTTTGTACTTGGCACTTTTTATTTTACATTTATCTTTCGTTTTACATTTATGAGTGTTTTGCCTGAATGAATGTGTGTGTGCCACTTCCCTGCCTGGTGCCTGTGGAGGCCAGAAGAGGGCATTGTATTGCCTGAAACTGGAGTTATAGACAGTTGGGAAGCACCATGTAGATGCTGGGAATTGAACCTGTGTCCTTTGGAAGAGCAGCCAGTGTTCTTAACTGCTGAGCCATTGTCTTTCTAACCTCTGTTCTTGGCACTTTTAGAAATAAATGACTTGATTTAAATCTTTGAAGCTTGTTCACATTTTCCATATTAAAGATGGAAAAACTGAGGCGAAGTAACTCCTCCTGGTTGCTTAACACTGAATGCGTGGGGCCACTGTGACTGGACTTAGGTGTGTGTGGTGGGATGTTTTCTCTCTTTCCAGTGAGCCTCAAACTGACCAGTATGGATTTACAGTATAAACTGGCCCCCTTTTCAGCGTTAAACACTTAGTATACTTAAATGTTTCCCTTTTGTTTTCAATTCAAAGCCCATTACTGTATTAACAGAACATGTCCTTGTAGGAAAGAGATGAGCATGTCCGGTCTCTGTTATTCATTCTTTATTTGGAGAAACAGCTGGAAAACATTATGTCCAGTGACCGCTTCTGACTTAATGACTCAGGTTTGTGTCATAGTGTGGGGCTTCTGACACCCTCTCCGAGCCATCAGGAGGAGTGCTTTTGGAGACTCCTGAACAAGGCAGGCTTTTGTGAGAGGAACACACTGGGAATTTCAGAACTCACTGCCCAGGGTAAGAGCTTATCTCCCCATGGGAGGAACTGGGCCTCATCCTGTGTGGACCATCTAGACTGATTTCTCACAAGGAAGCAAAGTTCCCCTAGAGAGGAAGAAGGAAGAATCATGGGTACATGTCAGACTGTCACGACAACAGCCATTGTGATGGCTATTTTTGGTGGTCAACTTGAGTACATCTGAAATGAACTAAAACTTAGTTATCTGGGTACACATGTGAGGGGTTTTCTTCTTAATTTAATCATTTGAAGTGGGAAGACCCACTTTTAATCTGGACCTTTTGAGGTGTGAAGACACACCTTTAATCCAGATCTTTTGAGGTGGTAAGATCCATACCTTCTGCTGGTGGACTACATAAAGGACATGGAAGAAGGAAGCTTTAGTTCTTCGACAACTTTCTTTCTCCCTGGCAAGTCCATTCCTTCACTTGTATCAGAGCCTACTTCTTTGGGATTCTGAGGTATACTGCAGACAAGCTAAGCTATCCAGCCTTGTGGACTGAACAACTACTGGATTTTTAGACCTTTAATTGGTAGACAGCCATTATTGGAGTAGTGGGACCACAGTCTATAAGCCATTCTAATATGTGTGTGTTCTGTATATATTTATACTCTAAATTCTGTTTCTCTTGAGAACCATGAATAGTACAGCCTTTATTATGCTCTTAATAATGACATGGAGAGATGAGTGAGTGACTGGATGGAAACATAGAAGCTCTAGAGAAATGTGTGACTGAAAATCCCATTTGATTTTAAAATTGTTTAGATGGAACATAAAGAAATAAGGCTGGATGAAGGCCAAGAGCAAAACTTCAAGGCACACACAGCCCGTAAAAATGGAGCCTGCAAAGCAAAGAACAAGCCCCAAAATTCAGAGATGAGAAAGTTAGAGTTGAAGGAACACCCATAATGCTCCTGAAGCAAGATCCTCAGGCCCTAGTAAGTAACAAAGTATTTGTTAGATTCCTTTATAAAGATCTAATAATATGAAAACTGACAGAAGATGACCACTGACTGGAATTGTAGGTAAAGGAGGAGCAAACTAGAGAAGAGAAGTGTTTTGATTTGGCTAAGGAGGAGGGTTCATGGTTTCATGATGTGGAACAACAGATGTGGGAGGTGGGGCATGTTAGACGACTGGAGGGGTTCAGATGTCATCAGTTCATAATTCATTTCCATGGTTGAATTAAAAACGGTGAGCTTAGGCACTCTCTAAACTATTACACAGATAATCATATCTAGAGAGAGGAAGCTCGATGCAGAGAGATAGTTGATAGAAACTGTCGTAATTACTGTTCTGTTGCTGTGATAAAACACCGTGACCAAAGAAACTCATAAAAGAAGGCATTTAAATTGGCCTGTGGTTTTAGGGAGTTAGAGTTCATGATGTTGGAGCAAAGGAACAGATATGAGTTCACATCTTGATCCACAATCAAAAGTCAGAGAGAAACACTGGCAATAAATGAGAGTCTTTTGAAACCTCAAAACCCACTCCCAGTGACATACCTCATCCAACAAGGCCACACCTCCTAATCCTTCCCNAAGAGTTCCACCAAGTTTTCAAGCATAGCAACCTATGGGAGCCATTCTCACTCAAATCACCACAGAAACATTTGAGGGTACAGGGACACAGAACTAGGTGGCCATGGGGCAATAGACATTGGCATCTCATTAGCCAAGTGGGGAGCATGCTTGAAGGAAAATTGGGACCTTTCTTTGCTAGANAAAGGGGTCAAAGGTCTACNGATTTTGCTTAAGATTATTACAATAAGCAAATGATAGATACCTAAGTACATGGTCAAAAGATAGTGGCAAGAGGGAATGGAGAGAAAAAGTCAAAGATTTTAGAGAGTAGAAAACTGAAGGAGTG
Organism: Neotoma lepida; assembly: GCA_001675575.1. Taxonomy (NCBI): domain Eukaryota; kingdom Metazoa; phylum Chordata; class Mammalia; order Rodentia; family Cricetidae; genus Neotoma; species Neotoma lepida. The sequence goes on from LZPO01077852.1 coordinate 4,924, forward strand.
AGATTCCAAAGAGGTGGTTGAGAGGAGTGAAGCACCTATGAATTAGCCAGGATGGAGTCAAGACTGGTGAGATGCATCTGCTTCTAGAGATGCACAGATGGTCCCAGTCAGGGAATATCTGGTTTGGTACATAATGGCCCATAAAAGTTATATCAGCTTGGACCTAGAGCTTTAAAATATGTACCATTGGAGAAGTCCCTGCTGGAGTTTGATGTAATTTTTATTAGGACATTGTCTGTGAGTGTTTTGGGTTACAAGAATAAGCCGAAATTTTTCACCAGGTGGACCCTAGACCAGCTGGTATAACTAAGACAGGGAATGTCAACTTCAGAGTACTCCACCCCTGTACTCTGTCCAGCCCTGGGACCACTTTCCCCTCTGCATTCCTTGGTATTCTGATGCTGTTAATTCTTTTAGAATCACTTAGTAACTCCTTTTCTCAAGGATTTTCAATAGTTCGGTTTCAACATACAATTGTACATTTACACGAACTCACACTACTTGCTGGACAACTTTGCTTTGGTGCTCACTGAAGGCACACAGCTAGGCACAGGGATGTGTGTTGTGGTTTTCATGGGTCTTATGCTCTCCATGTCCCAGAAGGCACAGGTTTGCATTGTTTTACTTGCGTGGAGTTTCTTTATCTGCCCCCCAACATAATGTTTTTATTAATTATATGGGAATTTCATACAATGCACCCCAATCACACTTGCTTCCCATTCATCTCAGGTACACCCTCCCAACCTTGTGCCACCCCCAAAAAAACCCTCCCAAGGCCAATTTGTGTTGCCCATATACTAATTGGATCATGGTCAAACTCCCAGTGGCCAGCCCCTTAAAGAAAACTGAGTGACCTGTGCACCACCTGACCCCCAGAAACCATCAACTGGGAAGAACTGCACTTTCCCATCTTTATCACAATTTTCAAGGACTCTCTTCAAAAGTTTCATGTCTGAACTGTTTCTTTTTGGGGATGAGAGTGGGGGAGAGGTTGGCACTGAAGCCTTCACTGCCTCTCATTCTCCATTATGAGTCTGCAGTCATCAGTANCACTGCAAAAGAAGCTTCCCTGACCATAGCAGCATGGCCTCTGGCGGCAGCACAGATCGTGAACGTCAACATAGTTTCCATTGGCATGGTTTCTGGTGACAACATAGATCACAGAAGTCTTTCAAGGAGGCTTAACTCAGGAAAGGAACCATTCTTCAGCTCAGAGTCAGGCTGACCATGTGATTGGGCAGCATGTCCAGGGACTGGATGTTCAAGAGCTCCAAGCTCTCTATACTACCTGACCCTTGGCACCAGCCACCCTGCCAGTACCCCAGGCATGACCATTATGTTTGCAGCCTGTGGGCAATGCTGCACTCCATGCTCTCATCTCCCAAGCAGAGCAAGCAGCACAAGTAGCAGCAGCAGCAGCAGTGCCAGCTCCTGGAGGGTCTGGTGGTGACCCAAGCCTCCCAACAGGACTGGCTCTACTCAGTAATGACATTCTCCCCCCCGTCACTATACCTGTCACTGCTGCCACGTCTCTAGTTCCACTTGCAATGATGGCTCCATGCCGCAGACCTGGACTGTGGGCTGAGTGGCATGCTCACATACCTGTTGCCACCTTGCCACTCCATTCCACCATCTTTTTTTCCTCTCCTTGTTTTTATTTTAAATTGGGGTCTCACTATGCACCCCAAGCTTGCCTGGAACTTACCCCTTCTGCCTCTTACTCCTGACTCCTGGAATTACAGGTGTGTACCACCATGCGAGTTACAGTTCTGTGGTGTGTGTATGTGTTCTTTACCTTTTCTAAGAAGCCAACACTCACTTCTACTGTGAAGTCACCATCTCCAGCCCCCACCCCCACGCATGTCCCTTGCTCCACATCCTGTGATTCATTGCTTTAATGTGAGCTTCCTCATTGTCTTAGTGTATAGTTTTCACTCTTACACACACTTTCCAGTGCAGCCTGTCTCTGTACATCATGGTGCAGGTTTCACCAAGGTCACCAGAGGACAGGGACAACCACGCTGACCCTGTCTTCAACTTCTTGTGTTCTACAATTCTTAGCACGTTATTTATGCTCATCAGAAGAGTTTTAAGTTAAAAAATGTAAGTGCTTCAAAACTGCTCACTTATACATACAATGATAGGCTAATTCCTAGCCCTTCTAAACTATTCATGAAATCAGAACCCTCCTGAATCTTTTGAAAACTATGTTGAGTTACTTTGAGTTATTGTCCAGATTTGAAAGCCAAGGACTCACAGGTAATTATTCTCCCTGTAGTTCACACTGCTCACAGTTTCTAAGAGAAAATCCATTTCCTTTCCTGGATTTGAAGGATTATAATAGTTGCGATTTAGTTCTTCAGCTTGATTTCTCAGATTAGAGTTGTGTAATTAGACATCATCTGGCATGTTTCGGTTCAGACTGTTGCCTGTCACCATCGGTGTTGTAGTCACTAGGGAGCGCGTGAGAATCACAGCGTCTTGGTGCCCTGCTCGGGCCTGCTGAACCTGTGCATTTGAACAGCGTCCACAATGCTGGCTCATGTTGAGGCTTCATAAGCACCATTCTGTACTATGGATCTTGTGTTTCAGAAGAGCACATGTACATCACAACTCTATGGTACCCTTCTGTGTGCTTCATATATTCTGATGATGTAACTTCTGTATCCAAATATTTCATATAAAATTATGTATCTCTCTGTTGTTATTGGTGATAGATGGGGCAATATGCTTTTATTTTCACTTCCTGGAATGCATTTAACTTCTTCCTTTATGTAGAAATAAAGTCAAAAGTTTCTACTGTCCTGATTAATATGTAGTGGGTAGACAACCTCAACCTTCACCCATAGCAATAGGCATAATGTGTGTGTGTGCATGCACATGCACACACACGTGTGCAACATGCGTGTGTATGTATATATGTATGTATATGTGCATTTATGTGTACATATGCATGAGTGCATATGTGCATATATATGTGTATATGCATGTATGTGTATGTTTCCATGAGTGTGCATATTTTATCATTTCTCTGTGATTGCTTTGAAAATTTCTCATGCTCCTAACTGTGGATTCTGTTTACAATGAATTGTATTTTTCATTTTCAAGTCCCTGAAAAACAGAGGGCTTAATTACACAAGTAAATATGGGAATAAAACTACATTTCGTTAAAAATGCATTATTCATATGTGGTGCAGTTGACAATTTATTCAAGCAAACTATGACAAATGAGTGGATTATTAATTTTAGACAGCTTATACTTGTGACAGAATTCCAAAGATTTGGGTAAAAGTAAGTCTTCCGCCCCCACCTTCTATCCATGCTCAACTAACTCTCCTCTTCTAAGGTGACTTTCCTTTTTTTATTTTTAAATTAATTCTATTCTCATATATTAGATCCTCATCGAAGTTTCCCCTCCCCCGCCCTCCCAGTCCCACCACTTCTCCATTGTTTCTCTTCAGAAAAGGGCAGGCCTCCCATGGATATCAACCAGCCAAGGCACATCAAGTAGTAGTGAGACTAGGCACCTCCCCTCATATTAAGGCTAGACAAGGCAACCCAATAGGAGAAAAGGGTCCCANAAGCAGGCAAAAGAGTCAGAGACAGCCCCTGCTCCCATTGTTAGGAGACTCACAAGAGGACCAAGCTATGCAACTGTAACACATATATATGCAAAGGGCTTAGGTCAATCTCATGCAGGCTCCTTGGTTGTCGGTTCAGTCTCTGTGAGCCTCCATGAACCCAGATTAGTTGATTCTGTGGGTTTTCTTGTGGCTCCACAATCCTTCCTCCCCCTTTTCCACAGGATTCCCTGAGCTCCACCTAATGTTTGGCTGTGGGTCTCTGCATCTGTTTCCTTTAGTTGCTGGATAAAGTCTCTCTGATGACAACTGGGCTAGGCACCAATCTATGAGTAGAGCAGAATATTATTAGGAATCATTTCATTGACTTTTTTTTCTCCAGTCATGTTTGGTTCTATCCTAGGTCCCTGAGTGATCCAGTGTCTGGGTCTTGGCCCTCCAGGCAGTGTCAGGGGTGAGCTCTCTCTCATCGCATGGATCTCAAGGTAGACCCATGATTGGTTGGTCACTCCCACAATTTCTGTACCACCTTTACCCCAGCACATCTTATAGGCAAGACAAATTGTAGGCTGAAGGTTTTGTGGCTGCATTGGTGTCCCAATCCTTCCACTGGAAGTCTTGCCTGGTTACAGGAGATGGCCAGTTCAGGCCCCTTAGCTCCCACTGTTAGGAGTCTTAGCTAGTGTCCCCCTCATAGATTTCTGGGACTTTCCATTGCATTAGGTTTCTAGCTTATCCCAGAGATGCCCCCCCTCCCCAGTTCTAGTTGTCTGTCCCAGAACTCTCTCCCTCCATCTTTCCCTACCTGATCCCTCCTGTTCCCAACCCCCCCCACACCCATCCATCCTAGATATCTAATTCTATTTCCCTATCCCAGGGAGTTTCATGCGTCACCCATTGAGCCCTCCTTATTATTGAGCTTCTCTGGGTCTGTGGATTGTAGCTTGGGTATCCTTTACTTTGTAGCTAATATCNACTTATGAGTGAGTACATACCATGTTTGTCTTTCTGGGTCTGGGTTACCTCACTCAGAATGATTTTTTTCTAGTCCATCCATTTGCCTGCAAATTTCTTGACATTATTTTTTTAATAGTTAAGAAATACTCCATTGTGTGAATGTATCACATTGTCTTTATACATTCTTTGGTTGAGGGACATCTAGATTGTTTCCAGGTTCTGGCTTTTACAAATAAAGCTGCTATGAACATAGTTGAGTATGTGTCTTTGTGGTAAGATGGAGCATCCTTTGGGTATATGCCCAGGACTGATATATAGCTAGGTCTTGAGTTAGATTGATTCCCAATTTTCTAAGAAACTGCATATTGATTTCTTAAGTGGACATACAAGTTTGCACTCCCCCCAGCAGTGGAGGAGTGTTCCCTTGCTCCACATCCTCTCCAGCATAAGCTGTCACTTGTGTTTTTGATCTTAGCCATTGTGACAGGTGTAAGATGGAATCTCAGAGTCATTTTGATTTGTATTTCTCTGACAGCTAAGGATATTGAACATTTCTATAAGTGCTTCTTAGTAATTTGAGATTCTTCTGTTGAGAATGCTCTGTTTAGATCTGTACTCTTTTAATTGGATTATTTGGTTTGTTGATGTCTAGTTTCTTGAGTTCTTTATATGTTTTGGAAATTAGCCCCCTGTCAGATGTGGAGCTGGTGACTATCGTTTCCCATTCTGTAGACTGCCATTTTGTACAGTGTCTTTTGCCTTACAGAAGCTTTTCAATTTCATGAGGTCCCATTTATTAATTGGGGATCTTAGTGTCTGTGCCATTGGTGTTCAATTCAGGAAGTCGTCTCCTGTACCAATACCTTCAAAGCTATTTCTTCCTTTCTCTTCTATCAAGTTTAGTGTATTTGGTTTTATGGTGAAGTCTTTTATCCATTTGGACTTGAGTTTTGTGCAGGGTGATAGATATGGATCTATTTGCATTCTTCTACATGTTGACATCCAGTTGGACCAGCACCATGGTTAAAGATACTTTCTTTTTTCCATTGTATAATTTTGCTTCTTTGTCAAAAATTAGGTGTCTATAGATGTGTTGATTTACATCTGGGTATTCGATTTGATTACATTGATTAACCTGTCTGTTTCAATGCCAATACAATGTGCATTTTATTACTATAGCTCTGTAGTAGAATTTAAAATTAGAAAATCTTTTTCTAACCCTTTACTCTGAGGTAATGTCTGGTTTTGATGTTAAGGTGTATTTTTTTGAAGGCAGCAGAAAGCTAGATCCTGTTTTTGCATCCAGTTTGTTAGCCTGTACCTTTTTATTGGGAAATTGACTCCGTTGATATTGAGAGATATTAATGACCAATGATTGTTAATTATGGTTATTTTGTTGTTGTTGTTGTTGTTGTTGGTGGTGGTGGTGGTGGTGGTGGTGTGTGTGTGTGTGTATATGTGTATATGTGTATATGTATATATGTGTATATGTGTAGATGTGTGTGTGCTTCTTTTAGTTTTGCTGGTGTGAAATTATCTATTCCCTGTGTTTTCACAGGTGTAGTTTCTCCTCAGGTTGGAATTTTCTTTCTAGTACTATCTGAAGGGCTGCATTTATNGATAGATATTGTTTTAATTTGACTTTATCATGGAATATCTTGTTTTCTACATTCGTGGTGATTGAAAGTTTTGCTGAGTATAGCAGTCTGGGCTGGCACCTGTGGTCTATTAGAGTCCGCAAGGCATCTCTCCAGGCCCTTCTGGCTTTTAGAGTTTATGTTGAGAAGTCTGGTGTAATTCTAATAGGTCNGCCTTTATAACTTATTTGGCCCTTTTACCTTGCAGCTTTTAATATTCTTTCTTTGTTCTGTACGTTTAGTGTTTTGATTATTATGTGGCAAGGAGACTTTCTTTTCTGGTCCAATCTAAGGTGTTCTTTAAGCTCCTTGTATTTTTATAGACATCTCCTTTAGGTTAGGAAAATTTTCTTCTATGATTTTTGTTGAAAATATTTTCTGGGCCTTTGAGCTGGGAATCTTCTCCTTCTATCCCTATTATTCTTAGGTTTGGTCTTTTCAGTGTCCCTGATTTCCTGGATGTTTTGTGTCAGGAGTTTTTCAGATTTAACATTTTCTTTGACCAATGTGATGTATCAATTTCTTCTATCATATCTTCAACACCTGAGATTCTCTCTTCCATCTCTTGTATTCTCTTAGTGATGCTTGCATCTGTAGTCTTATACACATCTAGATGTGTATAAGAGACAGCCCTGATTGTTGGTTCAGTCTCTGTCAGCCTCTATGAGTCCACATTAGTTGATTTTGATTTACATTCTGTTGGTGATGCTTGCACTTGTAGTTCCTGTTCACTTACCTAGATTTTTCATCTCCAGGATTTCCTCAGTTTGTGTTTTCTTTGTTGCTTCTATTTCCATTTTCAGCTCTTGGACAGTTTTATTCATTTCCTTAACCTGTTTGTATTTTCCTGGATTTTTTAAAGAGATTTATTCATTTATCTTTACGTGTCTCTATCATCTTCAGAAGAATAGTTTTAAAGTCATTTCTTGTGCTTCATATGTGTTGGGATATCCAGGGCTTGCTGTAGTAGAATAGTGGAGCTCTGGTGATGCCATATTTCCCTGGCTATTGTTGACTGTGTTCTTACATGGTCTCTAGGCATCTGGGTTTGGGGTAATTATAGATTTAGCTGCTGATTTCTGAGTTCACTTTTGTTGGATGGATTTTTTTTTGGATGTTTTTTCCTTTCGTTTCTGTGTCCTCTCTGGATTTCTAACCTGAGTGGCCTATGGTTCTGGTGACC
>LZPO01077853.1:0-12273 GCA_001675575.1 Neotoma lepida
ACAGTGTAGCTTTGGAGCCTGTCCTGGAACTCACTCTGTAGACCAGGCTGGCCTTGAACTCACAGAGATTTGCCTGCCTCTGCCTCCTGAGTGCTGGGATTAAAAGCCTGCACCACCACCACCCAGCTACATTTTTTAGAATAATAAAGGACATATAAAACTTTTTGAAGTGTATTTATGCATAGCATATCTCTGTAAGTGAATGTAGCTGTGTAGTGGTAAGAGCACAAAAACACTATTTTTACCTAGCCAAAGATGTATAACAAAATATTCTTAATGTATCTCAGGTAATTCTTATTTTCTGTGCATTTTTCTCTCCTCTAAATTATATTTTCTCCTTTTGGATTGTTTGAGAATTTCATACATGCAGATAATGTATTTGATCTAATTAATTCCCACTCCTTCCTTCGCAGCTCCTCTTTTGTCCCTACCATCACTTTTCCCTCCAAACTTATATGCTCTGTAGTCCTCTTGTTGCTGCCTTAGGACCACCTATGAGAACATGGGTCCCTGAGGAAAACGGATCCCCTACCATCAAGTGCCAATAGCTTCTCAGCTGGGGATGGGCAAAGACCTTCTAAATTATTTTTCTGTCCACATTGATTTTAGACTATGAAAGGAAACCCACACATATCAGGCGCATTGCCGAAAGAAGGCTGGGGATGGACCTGTGGCTCCCAGGTAGTGGGCCAAGCCTGGAGACACGTGATCTGGTAAGTGGGTGGGGCCACGTGGCAGGTCGTTTTATTTCAAAGAGCCCTCTGAAGCTCCCCAAGCAGGTTGGCCTAGGACCGGAACGTTGGCCCAACAGATACTGTGGCAGACCTGAACCACACAGGTAGGAAGAGGCGGGGCAAAGCAGTTGGCAGGCTTGGTGGAGGAAAACAGGTGACTGTAGGGGAAGCTTGAGCGGCGACAACCAAGATCTCCTCTTCAATTTCTCATGCAGAAGGGGGAAGGAAGAAACATTTCTATGGACAGCACTTCTTTCTAGGCAGTTGGAACTGATGCAGAGAGGGGCAGTTCAAAACTGATGCCCTGTTAGGAACCCCTTATCCTTTCTCACTAAAGTGGGTGGTCACTTTATTTTCGTCCCCACTGAGATGAGAAAGGCTGAAGCCCTACTCAGTTTCACGAGTAACAAGGGTTTCCTATTTTCGTTTTCTTTTATCATGGTATTCCTTCATGAAGGGTATGGATTGACAACATCTGTTCTGGTAGGAGATGATGACTGCCGTGCTCTGGATTTATGATTTGTTACTTGTTACTCCGTATGTGGCATTACTATGAGCTGAAGATACTAGCTGTAAGTCTGACATGATGGCTTCTGCATATACTCTCAGTACTTGGGAGGCTGAGCCAAGAGGATTGCCATCAATTTGAGGCCAGCCTGGAAACACTCAGGTAGTGAGTTCCAGACCTGAAGTGCAAAGTGAAACAAGGTAGATAGGTGGATGGTTGGATGGATGGGTGGATGGACTGACAGACAGGTGGACACACACACAGTCAGGAGGTCAATCTAAGCTCTTCTCTAAAATACAGAAACCATGTCATCTTTTTATCCTTACATACCCAGCATGAAATATGACTGATTAGACTGAGTTGACGGATACCCATCCCAGAGAGTGTTCCTTCAAAGGTGGCTCAGCATGAGTAGTAAAAAACAGCTTTAAATCTTTATTTAATACAATTTACATTTCATATTCTTCACCTATAAAATATTTATAGGCATCAGCAAAGGTCTCTTTTTGAAACACTAGGGGAGTGCTTGTCATTTTAGTAAAGCCACTAATTTGAAGTGCTTGAAAACTTCACGTGGGCTGATAAATAATTTTGTGTGGCCCCTTTTGATTTAATGTTATACACACTGAAGAGCTAAAGTGAGCTTTAATGTTATACACACCAGTGAGAGCTTGAATGCAGGAGGCACTCTTTTCCGTGGACTGTGATGGCCTGACTGCTTTCTGCCAGTACAAGGCTCAAAATTTCTTGTAAGGAAAATTTAAAGCTAGAAGAATGTACTAAAAGTAAGACGGAGAGAAAGGTCAAAACACTTGAGTCTGCCTAGCTGCAGTTCTGTCATTATCTACATATCCTGGCATGCCTGGCACACAATGTGCACTTTGAAAGGCTGGTGCTGATGTGGCAGAAAGGGATTGCCTGGTCTCGTGTACACACAGATTAAAAGTTTCAAAAGCTCTTCTGTGAGTGTTCAGGTCTAGCTTAACTTCACCAGTTGCCATGGTGAGCAACACAAACATAATCAAGGTTGAACTGAGATGCTGTTTTGTTCCACAAGTGGACCTTCTACTGAAGTACGTATCCAGTATTGTTCAGTCTGTTATTCATCTGCATTATTATAAACAAATGGTAAAATCTTCCCATCTGGTCATTTTCAAAGAGATTTTAAAAGCCATCCAAGAGAAGAAGAAAAAGGAGAGAGATTTTTTTCTTACCCACAGTTAATGATGAGAGTCACTTTTGAAGTCGTGAATGACCCCAGCCCATGTATATATGGGCAGTTCTAATAAGGCTCAATGTATCGCAGCAAAAAAGAAGACACAAAACTGGAAGGGGGAATGTGTTGTAGGGAAACTCAGGGAGAGGCACAGAAAGGGAGTTGGCGGTAGATATGATCAAGATGCTTTGAATACATGTATTTTATTTGCAAAGAGTCAATTTGTTAAAGAATGGAAGAGACTGTGGGTTGTTTGTCTGAAGAGGGAAAGCAGTGGCTGGGAAGCTGATGAATGCCTAGAGGAGACACCACATAAGCACAAAGCATGAGACAAGTGACTGGGAAATGGCCTCCAGGTCTCAACCCAAGTGTACTGCTCACTGCAAGAAAATGTTTTTCCAATTATGACTCAGCTTTTAACGCAGTCTCCTTTTTACATAGAATTTGACTGTGAACTGTTTTTTTTTTCTTATTATTCTTCTTTAATGTGGCACATCAGTTCAAAACAGATGACGAGGTACCCCAACAGTGGCAAGCCAGGGTAAAGAGAGGGATCAAACACCATGTGCACAGGGTTTTAAAGCCCTTTACATCAGAGAGCCCAGAATATTGTCTCTCAACTAGTCTAGGATAGATTGAATCATCTCCTTGGAAAGTAGCATTGAAGTTGTAACATTTTGCACCCATAAACAGTCTTGCTGAATTTTTTCAAGGATGTTATAAAATAAAATATTATAGCAGTCTGGCTTAAAGATCGCCGGAATAGAGACTATAACTTATCACTGCTCTGGCTAAATTTCAAAATACACATGATAAATGAGCATGAGCCATCTGTCCAATGCTAGGAACATTTCCTAATTGTCTAATTTTTAAGAAATTGCTGAATAATAATAACAGAAATAATAAAAATGACAATCATGATAAAATAACGGTTAGCATTTATTAGGCAGTTACTTATATCAGGCAACCCTCCCCTGTGCTCATACGAAAGGTTGCAACCATCCTTAACCCCTTTTGTAAATGAGGATGCTGAGAAGTCCATAGTGTGATTCAGCAGGATCATTCCAAATTCTCTGTATGATGGGATTGCTGTAAAATGGCCTGGGGGAAAGACATGGTCTTGCCTCTCCATCCTTGAAAGCATCCAGGGCTTGCTGGGCTGGTGTATTATTGGATACAGTACAGGCCTGTGTGCAGCTATGCACATCTGTTCTGAAATGCTCAGGACTGATGGATTTGGAACCCACTAATGTTTCACAATTTGGGCAGTCTCAGAAGGTAAGTGAGCTGATTTTACATGGGAGAAGTGTTAGAATATGTCCCTTTTACCTTAATTGGTAGAATCTGAAGCTGAAGTCACACTATAATCTAGAATGGCATGACAAGTGGAAAATTGATATGGTTTTAAGTGGATCATTTAAAAGAAAATGCTTCAGGGAGATGGAGTAGTGCAGTGGATGAATGGAAATCAGAGCTGCTGGTTCCAGTCCTTCCCATGGCTTTTTTAGTTCTTCCCTCTTGCTGTTTGTTTTGGATTGACCTAAGTTGTATACACATGCCTTTCAAGACTAAGCACTGTCATATAGGATTTAAATTTAAGAAGATTAATTTCTTTCTACAAGAAGAAATGGTGGTTTTTCTTTTTTGTAAGGTGTGTTTGGAAATATAGCGTTAAAAATATTTGTCTGGCTTTTCTTTGGACACCTTTAGCTTGTTCCTCTTGAGAAGCAAAGCTGTACAGGGCAGTTTTAAAGTTTCTGGCACTCGACCTGGGCCTGAGTCTCTCCGCTAGAATGGTTTTCTGTAGGAAATTGTGCATTGTGGGTGTTCATCCGATTTCCCATGCATGAGTGCTCTCATGCTCACCCACCACTTCTCATTTAAACTCCTATTAGCCAGCATTCAGGTGGAAGAATCCAACACTGTCTTTAAAGACCACTTAAGTTGCAGCCAGAGAAGGCATTCTATTGTCATTCCCTCAAAAAAAAAAAAAAAGAATTGTAATCTTAATTTGTTAGAAATCCACGTGATTTTGTTAATGTGGAGTTGTCAGCAAAACTACTATATAATGACTGCCTCACAGGCCTGTTATACAGACACTTGGAAACTTGAACATAAGGTGTAGAAAATAAGAACTGGAATATTCCACTGATCTCCATGTTAGCTCACAGGGAGAAATACATAAACATCACGTGAATCTCTTAGCAGCTTGGCCAAGGCTTGTTTAATGGCTCTCAAAAGTTCAGGTCTGTCGATAACTCCTTATTGTTTATATTCACCAGGGTCATTAGCAGTTATATAGTCATTATACACGAGGGCTACTACTAGATTATAGAGTGGAGGGATATGAACATTAGAGTTGACACCATTTCAGTTCCACAGATCTGTACGGAAGTCTTTTACATGGTCCAGACAGTTTTTGTTTTGTTTTGTTTTGTTTTGTTTTAACCAGTCCTGGGAGTATAAAAACATAAGTTTAGCCTCCCACAGGAGCATTATCTTTGGCAGTTAGCACTTCCTCCCTCGTTTTCTCCCATGTGTGGCTCCTCATGCTACCATCTGTCTTTTGCCACAGAATTTAATTGACCAGAACCAGTGGGTGCTTTCCTTGTTGACAGGCTTTGTTCTGATCTTTCAAAGGCAAGTTCCATTTTTCTCCAACCTCACTACTTCTCAGGCCCCCTTTCCTTTCTCCAGACCTTTCAGAGCCATGCTGTGCTGTCAGGAACAGTGGAATGGAGTTTGAGGAAGAAGCAACAAGTGGAGAGTCACACAAGGTCCTCTTTCATCTTTGCCTCAGGGCTTGATAGTGCTGTTTCTGTCTGGGGTAGTCTTACCTGGAAACTTATTGTGCAGGTCTAGGTTGCTCTTTATTTAAAAAGACAGCAGAGGCAGACAATTGATTTTATATTAAAATACATCGAGTAGACCCTGGAGGCCCCATTTACGCTATATTAGAATATGGAAATTGGGAAAAGGTACTGTTAAAACTTTCCAATAAAAATGAATTTGGTAATGATTTAATCACTACACTGATGGGAATGGAGAGATGGCTCAAGAGTTAAGAGCACTGGCTGCTCTTGCAGTGGACCCAAATTCAAATCCCAGCTCAAAACTGTCTGTAACTTCACTTCCAGGGGATCCTTTGCCCTCTTCCAGGCTCTGTGAACACCAGGCACACAGGCAGTGCATAGACCTATATGCAGGCAAAACATCCATCCATACACACACAAAACAAAACAAAATAAAGTACAAAAACAAACAAACAACCAAACCCCACACACTTCACTGGATAATACTTAAGAAGGCTGAACCCAGGTGACCTTCAGTTCTGTTTTCCTTCTTGAATGGTCATAACTTCATTCCTTCTCAATACAGAGAGGAAGAGAAACCCTATTACTGCCTGATGGTGAGGAGCCTTGTACCGTTGTCTCTGGTCCTTACTGGTTTCATTGTGACACCCTCTTTCCCACTTTTTCACAAAGACTAGGGCCGACAGCTCCCTTGCTATGAGGTCTTTAGTCACTATGTTTTCCCAAAATTTCAACCTGTCATGACCTACAATTTGCTAACCTAAACCTTTTAAATAACACCTAATATACACTTTGTAATATCCACAAATTAAAAGTATTTCCAAATTGCTGGTACCAGTTTATGTTCATAGCTGCTATGTAAGAGCTCTAGTTACATTGTAAAGCCACTGGTATTTACTGTTGTCTATTATTTTAATTATAACCATTGAGATGGATTTGTTGTGGTTATAGAGCTCTAATTTCAACTTATATATCTTGTTGATGATGATTACTGAAATTGGTAGTCTTTCTATACATTTGTTGGCCATTTGGAGAGTCTCTTCTTTGGCGTACCTATTAATATTTGGCGATCATTCCACAATCGGGTCATCTGCCCTTTTCATGGAGTCCTTTGTATGTGCGAGACGTGAGTCCATGTCAGATACATGTTACAGATACTTCCCTGTTCTGTGACTTACCCTTTCATCTTTCAATAGTGGGTACATGTTACAGATACTTCCCTGTTCTGTGATTTACCCTTTCATCTTTCAATAGTGGGTTTTGATGAACAAGAGTCATTACAGGTTCTGTGCCCCTTCTCCAAAATGCAGAGAACCAGAAGTTTTATTTTTCAGTTTGTGATATTTACACATAAGACATAGATATATGCATAGGAAGGGATTTCAGGCCTACACATGTATTTCATTTGTTTAACATATACCTTTGGCTGTATAGTCTTTATAGTGTCCCTGCATTTGACCACATCTTTTCACATGAGGAATTCTCCACTTGTGATACCTTGTCAGCCCTTCTTAAGTTTCAGAACTTGGAGGATTTTAGACTTCAGATTTGGGATTTTCAGATCAGAGATGCCTAATTTGTACTTACAATATAGTGGAATTCATTGTTTAGGTCCAGCCTGAGAAATCCTTTCTTACCCTAGCCATGCAAATGCTTCATTGTCTTCTACAGACGTGAATAGTCCTTTTATGTCTAGTTTTCCAATCATTTACAGTTTCTGTTTTATGCATTTTTATGTAAATTTGAAGTCAAAATTTACTTTTTTTCTATGTCCCCTACACCAGGCACCACTTATTTTAAACCTCACAGTTCTGCCTGGGCATCTCATCACAAATGAAGTGACCATGTATGCATAAATCTATTTCTGGGCTTTCTATTCTGTTTGGATGGTGGGACTATTTATCCTTGCATGGAGGGCTGCCCTAATTACCACAGCAGGATTTATGCCAGCTCCTGGTGTCTGACTGTTTTAAGTTGCCCAGATTTATTTATTCTTTTTCAAGATTAACAGGGCAATGCTTAGCCTTCTATATATAAAATGTAAGTTCTAAATTTGCTGCCTCTTAGTTTGTGAGTGAGGCATAACGAGTTACGGTAAAGATTTCATATGCACTTGAAAAGATGCCCGCTGTGTGGTTCTTGGACTCCAACTTCCAGGTGTTGTTGAGTCTGGGCCTTGTTTTACAGTTTCCTGCACTGACCTGGTCCTGCCACTTCGTTTGTCCTTTTCTTTCTCCTCTAATCAATTGAAAAACATGCATTATATTTCCTCCTATGATTGGAAATTTCTCAATTTCTCCCTTTTTAAAATTTTGGCTTTGTGTATTTTAAAACCATGGTATTAATAGTACCAATTTAAAGCAGTGATGTTTTTTCTCGACTCCTCCTCATTTCATAAGAAACATCCTGTGCCCATTAGCGTCAGGAGACAGACTCCAAACAGACCTATGATAAAGCATTGTTAATGCCTATGGCCTAGAATGACATGCTCTAGTGTACTCTGACCTAAGGCAGCTGGGACTGCCTGCACAAAATCTGCAGAGCTTTGAGCCTAGAAGCTTCTTGTCATGCAGCATAAAGGAG
The DNA here is from genome assembly GCA_001675575.1 of Neotoma lepida. Taxonomy (NCBI): domain Eukaryota; kingdom Metazoa; phylum Chordata; class Mammalia; order Rodentia; family Cricetidae; genus Neotoma; species Neotoma lepida. The sequence continues at coordinate 7,855 of LZPO01077853.1, forward strand.
CTCACAAGGCGCAGTCCCTGCCTGAGCATTCATACCCAGTTAAAGGTTGAGGAAGAAGGACAGATAGACATCTTCTTCAATTAGGTAGCCATTGGTAAGCTGCTTACACTTCTATGAAGAAATCTCACCCTTCCTTCTCTAAGCATCCGAATGAAACTCACTCAGTAACAAAACAAACAAACAAACAAAAAGTAAATAAAGAAGTAGAATGGCTTGTGTGAGAGCCCACAGAGGCTATCTAGTGAGAACTTACTCAGGGTCAGAGAATCTGGGCTTAGTTTACCCAGCAAGGCTGCATAAGGAGATGATTCGGTAATGGGGCATGGTTAGCAGGTGTTTGGAAGGGTCTACACTTGGCTGTATGGTGTGCTTTGATCTTGCACGGGGGGAGGTCTTTTGCCCTGCCCCAGGCGTGTTATAAAAATTACTTTTGAATAAAGCCTCGAGGCTGTTGGGTAGTGATCCAGGCCCTTCTGAAGCTGTCCTGTGTTTCTGTCTTTCTTCTCATCAGCTAGGTCTCTCTTTCTATCTATCATTTCTTACCCCTCTCTCCTCCTTCTAAGAATCCTTCAAAAGGTGGGAGCTGGGCTCCCACAGGCTTGAAAGTAGAGTGAATGGGGTTAGTTGGGAGCAGGAAGAGTGTCAGCAGGAGTGGTAGGTAAATAAAAAGGGGGAGATGGGCAGCAGTGAGACAGTTCAGCTGATAAACGTGCTGCCACCAAGCCTGACAACTGTGTTTGATCCCTGAGACCCTCATGGTGAAAGAAGCGAACTGACTCCTGTAAGTTGTCCTCTGACCTCTACAAGCACAGTGTGGCACATGTATACACACATGAACACTCACACACACACATGAACTCACACTAGATAAACAGCTCTTAACTTTTTTAATTAAATAGAGCGTAATGGAGTGAATATGATCAAAATATATATGTATATTAAAATATCAGAATGGAATCTGTCATGTCTAGTTAATATATGCTTTTGTATGACTAAATAATAAATAAATGAACAATGTTAATTACAAAACGGGTAAAGAGACTGCAGCATCCTTGACATAAAGGAACATGAACCTTGAATGTTAGAAGATTCCCTTCAAGGCCAAGATTCATGTTTCCTATGTAAAGATGAGGCTGTCATTGGAACTTCCTGTAATAGAGTTTACTTGCCCTGAAATCAGAAGAGTGGCATGGCTATGGTGATGTTTGTGAAGAGGACATATATCCTCTACTGAAGTGTGAAGGCCAGTCCTACAGAGGACAATGCGGCCTGGATCCCTACATGCAGAGGCACTGGCTGCTAATGGGAACAGAGCAGAAGGAAAAGGCCCATCTCCCTCTTCTAGCCTTGCAGGGTTTCTCTTACCCTGTGTGAAAAGAGCTAATTTCCAGCCAGCTGGATTGAAATGGAGCCTGCAGAGTTCAGTTCCAGTATCAGAATACAGTGGGTTCGGAGTTGGCAGACAATAAGTTAGTAACTGGCCCACCTTCTCTGCTTCCAGTTGAGCTGCTTGCCGTACTGTGTGCTCTAATATCAACAGAGCCATTTCCTCCTCCTGGTTGATGGCCATGTGCTATGCCCTTCTGCTTGGCTTTGTTTTCACTTTTCTCTTCTTCTATTTAAGGCATGTGTCTCCTAGACAGAATGTAGTTAGGGACTGTATTTTTCTTCCAAGGTAACAGTCTTAGACTTAATTTCTAAGATATTTAGTACTTCTACATCAAAAATTTATCACTGGTGTATTTTGGTTGATATCTACCATGTCTGGTATTGTGTATCTAGATATCTATTTGGTCACTTTGTTTCTTATCCTTTGGGGCTAATGAATAAATTGTATGATCTCTTTTATTCATTTGGTATATGTTTCACATTAATCTTTGCTTTTGGTGTTTGAGACAGGATCTTGAACAGCTCAAACTTCCCCTCCACTGGATGGCCACCAACTGCAGATTCTCCTACCTCCACTGCACTGCATTTGAGCCATGTGCCACCATTCTGGTTTATGTGGTTGGTGGGTACTAAGGATGGAAGCACCTGCCTTGTGTTTGCTACACTAGTACTCTAGTAACTTAATTATATACCCAGCTCGAGTTGTTATACATTTTGATCATTCCTTGATGTTTACTCTATAAATTGCAACCTGAATCCATTATTTATTACATTCTAAATCAATTAATTTTAGTAAATCCATACAAAATTTCAGACCCTAGGATAAGTTAACTCCATTGCCCTCTCCAGTATTTTGTATCATGTTCACTACTATTTTTATCCTACATACATTTTAAACCTTGTAGACATGTTTCCTCTGTTTTCAATTATGAATAGTTGCATTTACTTTTTAGCAATTTCATGCCTTGAAACAACCCATCTTAATCATATCCATCCCAGCTTTCTCCTCTCATCCCACTAACTCTCAATACATCCCTCTCTCGCCTTCATGTTCTTTTATGTCCTCTTATTTTTAATGACCCATTAAGTCCACTCACAAATGTATAGCTGTAGGACCATCTAATTGAGATAGGAAAACCTAGCAGTAGCCATATTCCTGAAGAAATATGACTCCCTCTTCCCTAGCAGCCATCAACTGCCAATAGCTCTTCCTTCATCTATTTGTGGGGCCTCATGAGTCCCACTCTCACTCATGTTGGAAAGCTGACTGAATCGATTTTATGCAGGTTTTATAACCATAGCTGCAGTGAATTGATGAGTATAGTGGCCACTTCATATCCAGAAGACAGACTTTCTCAGAAGCACTAGTCATCCTCTGACTCTTTGATTATTTCTACTCTCTCTTCCGTGATGTTCACTGAGCCTTGGGGTGGGGATAGGGGTTGTTATATACGTCACATTTAGGGCCAAACCCTCAAGAGTCATTTATTCTAAGCACTATGACAGTTATAAGTCAGTATTAAACTACCCACTGCTTCTTTGGCTGCAATTGAGAACAGCGCTAAGCTGTAGACACAAATAATTAACAGCAGTTTGATAACCTGTCCATTTAGCAAACAACAGTAGTGAGTTCCTGCAAGGGTCCAGGCCTCAAATCCAATCTAAATGCTGTCTGTTAACAGTCAGTCCACTATTGTACCTATAGACTACCTTTGTCTGGTAGGTTGGTATTGTAGTATGTAGGGTAAACCTCTGGATAAGACCACTGATGACTTTTCTCCACTGGCAGCCTGTATAACACCTTAAAATAATACCTAAATGACCCCCCTGAAAGCTAGCCAGCAGGGAAGAAGTTTCCAGGTCAATTCCCATTTGATTTCTTGTAGCATCATTTCTTTTTTATTGTTTAGTATGGTCAGTCAACTGTCCTTATATGCACTGTATGTGTATGTTTACATAGTTACCTTTTATTACCCTTCATTGCCTCCCGTAATTCCCCTGTGCTTCTTCTGCTTCATTCTCTTTGTTTCCTTGTGGAGCTTCTACAACATTTTGTCTAAAATTCTTCCCTATATTTTCCATTATTTTATTTCTGTTAAATTTAGAAATTTCATGTTGATTGTTTCTTTGAGTTTACTAATCCTAGCTTCTGATACATTTAATTTATATTGCAACTCATTTAATGAGTTAATTTCAGATAGAACATTTCTCAGTTCTAGAATTTTCATTTAATTTTTTTCATAAATTCTAGTGATCTGTTACCAACATCTTTATAATCCCTCCCTCTCTTCTTGAATATATTAGTTATTTTAAGTTCCTTAGCTAGTTTCAATATCTTATTCACACATGAGTATATCTCTGTCATCTACAAGTTCTTTTGTTTTTTTATTATGTGATCACAAAAATTTTACATAATTAATATTTTCTATTAAATGCTGAAGATTGTGTTTGGGAAATTAGTGATGATATACATGGTTAAATTCACCAAATATCTCTATATAATCTCTAATGAATTAACCATTCACAAAGTAGATGACACAATGGATCATTGTAGATGACACACAGATCTAACTGGAACTGGAACTCACTATGAGGACTAGGCTGGCTTTGAACTCACAGAACTCCACCTGCTTCTGCCTCCCAAGTACTGGGGTTAAATGCCTGTCATCATGCCCAGATCATTTTAATTTTTTTTGACCAGTTGTTCTAGTTAACTTCTCTGTTGTTATGATAAAACTCTGAAAGTAACTTGGGGAGGAAAGGGTTTATCTGGCTTATGGGTTACAATTCATCAAGGCAGGAACTCAAGGCAGGAGTTGGAAGCATTAACTATGGAGGAATGCTGTTTACTGGCCTGCTTCCTATGGCTTCCTCAGCTACCTTTCTTATACAATCCAAGGCCACCTACTCAGAGGTAGCACCACCCACAGTGGGCCAGCCCCCCTCCATCATTAATCAAGAAAATGCCCCCACAGTTATGCCCACAAGCCAAACTGATGGAAACCATTTGTCAACTGAGGTTCCCCCTTA
>LZPO01077860.1:0-12180 GCA_001675575.1 Neotoma lepida
TGCTTGACGTCATACGATCACTCAATCAACCTGCAGTGGAGAACAGCTGGCTTCTGAGCAGACAGTACCTGTAGGATGCTTGACGTCATACGATCCAAAGACTTTTGGAGTTTGGATTGAGTACTGACGGGGCTATTTATTCTCTTACTAAGCTGACAACTAAAGCTAATATTTTCTCTGGGGAAAAACACATCCTTAAGAAACAAATGCAACATGCTTAATAGTGAATTATATTTCAATAAAATAAGGGCCCATTCTAGTCTTTAAACTTTAGCAACAGAAATGAAAGAAAGATAAGATGTCATAAAGTATATATTGTGATATTTGTTACAGTGGTACAAGGTAAACTGCATGCTTTCACAAAACAAAATTCAATTTCCTGCCTGCCACCTTCGATTCTGGCTTGACAAGTACTCAATCCCTTACCATTTCAACTTTCCTCATTATTATTTTCTAGTGTGTACTGTAATGCCTCCTTGGAGCAAAGAAAACAATCTTTCTATTTAATCTACAGAAAATGTTCATGTATATTTGCTTTTATAGATGCAAATACAAAAAGCCATTTCTTTCATTAAAGATCTCCTTGGCAGTCCTGAATTTATTGTTCAGTTTTAAAACGACTGATTTCTTTTTCATTTGCATGAAAAGAAACTATGTTTACCACAACTATTTCATATATTATAATTTATTTATCCAAAAATTGCATTTAAACTATTTTGTCATGTTAAATAATTAATAATCTCCTCAAATAATTTAATATTACATGATAGTAAATTTTTTCTTAAGCTGTTAGATATTTTTGTTAGTTTTGTTTTTATTTGTGTTTCTTTTTTGTTCATGTGCTTGTGTTTGTGCCTTTTTTTTAGAAAGGGTTTTTCTTTGTAAATAAGAATATTTATTTATTTATTTGTTTGTTTGTTTGTTTGTTTATATCCCAACCACAGATTCCCCTCCCTCCTCTCCTCCCACCTTTCTATTCAGAAATGGGCAGGTCTCCCACAGATATCAACAAAACATGGCATATCAAGTTGCAGTAAGACTAAGCATCTTCCCTTGTATTAAGGCTGGGCAAGATAACCCAGTATGAGGAATGGGGTCCCAAAAGCCAGCAAAGGAATCAAAGACAGACCCTGCTCCCACTGTTAGGAGTCCCACAAGAAGACCAAGCTATACAACTGTCACATATATTCAGAGGGTCTAGGTTAGTCTCAAGTAGGCTCCTTAGTTGTCAGTTCGGTCTCTCTGAGCNCCTANNAGCCATATTAGTCGATTCTGTGGGTTTTCTTGTGATGTCCTTGACCCCTTTGACTCCTACAATCCTTCCTCCCTCTCTTCAGCAGAATTCCCCAAGCTCGGCCTGATGTTTGGCCTTCGGTCTCTGTATCAGTTTCCATCGGTTGCTGCATGGTACCCCTCTGATGATAATTGGGCAAGGCACCAATCTCTGAATACAGCAGAATATTGTTAGTCATCATTACATGGACTTTTTTTTTTAACCCCATTGTGTTTGGTTCTATCCTAGGCCTCTGGACCATCCAGCTTCTGGGTCCTGGCACTCCAGGCAGTCTCAGTGGTGGGCTTATCCTCATGACATGGGTCTGAGGCTGGAACAGTCATTGGTTGGCCACTTCCATAATCTCTGTACCACCCTTACCCCAGCACATCCCATAGGCAGAACAGACTGTAGGTTGAAGACTGGTGTCTCAACCCCTCCATTAGAAGGACAATTCAGGCTACACATCTCCTATTGCTTGAAGTCTTAGCTGGGGTTATCCTTGTAGATTCCTGGGAGTTTTCCTTGCACCAGGTTTCTATCTCACCCTGAAATTCCCACTCCCCCTTCCAGTCATCTTTTTCAGTACTGCTCTCCTCCTCCATCCCACCAACCTGATCTTTCATGTTCCCATCCCAACCTGTCCCCAGTCGATCCACGAAATCTCTTCTATTTCCCCTCCCCAGGAAGATCTATGTGTCCCCTTGAACCCTCCTTGTGACCTAGCCTCTCTGGGTCTGTGGATTATAGTATGGTTGTCCTTTACTTTACAGCTAATATCCACTTATAAATGAGTACATACTATGTTTGTCTTTCTGGGTCTTCATTATCTCACTCAAGATGATTTTTTTTTCTAGTACCATCAATTTGCCTGCAAATTTCATGATGTCATTATTTTTAGCAGCTGAGTAATATTCAATTATATAAATGTACCACATTTTCTTTATCCATTCTTTGTTTCAGGGACATCTAGGTTGTTTCCAGGTTCTGGCTATTACAAATAAAGCTGCTACGAACATAGTTGAGCAAGTGTCCTTGTGGTATGATCAAGCATACTTTAGGTATATGCCCAAGAATGGTATAACTGGATCTTGGGATGTTGAAATTTCTATATAGCTCAGGCTGACTTCCAACTTTCATCCATTGTCCTTGAGCCTCCCAAGCACTGGGATTACTGGTGTGCTGTCATGCTCAGCTTGTTTTGTATAGTTTAAGTTGACACTTAAAAGCAACGAAAATTTTGTATAGTGTAATAAAGCTAGCTCTGTTTATACATTGATTTTTAAAGCATTATTCTAAAATGAATGCACATCTTGGGGACTAAATACCAAAGTTGTTTTAAAATCATTATGGAGCTTTTCAGCTCATCTTGTTCTATGAAACCCATTTTTTTTTGTCATTTTCTCAAAAATTCCAATAAGAAGACAGTAAATGAACAAGATGGTATACAGAAAATGATAGTTTCCAGCACATAGAAAATGGGGATGAAATGAACATATGTAAAATGTACCAACAGCAATCTAACACGAGAATAGAATTCCTGCATTGGCTTTTCCAGGAGGAAAATACTAGATTCAATAAACTGGATTAGATGAATAACAGAATACGGATATCAGAATTGAAGACAATGAGACTCTCTGGCAGAGGTATCAGGAAAAAAAAAGAGGACAGATAAATAAGTTGAAATTTAAGCAAAGAAATGTTTTTAGTCTAAATGCAATCCCAGAGAGTACATAGAACACATACACACAGTCTATCTGCAGTTTACATGTAATGTATATGGCAAGTGGGTGCACGTGTAAGTATTAGTTGAAAGTACCTGTTAGAACAGGTTCAACCTTTAGATCCCCTGCCCATCAAAGAACTGTAGGCCTTGCACAATGCAGTTTTACTCTCCGGAGAAACTGACCCACAGGGACTACATGTGGGATCTGGACTCTAGGTCTAGGGATGTGGTATTCTAGAGAGTACATCAGGGTTCAGTTATCTCTAGAGCACTGAAAACTCTGGGAAGTTTGACACAAGGAAGACATTCCATTAGTAGCATCCATTTCTTCATGCAGGTTATTGATTTCATCAGTTTGAACTTCCTATCTCAACCCTTCACCAAGCTGCAGATAGTTGACCTCTTTGGGGGAACAGGCCCCCTGAAAGTACTCATATGCTAACGTTTGAATGCTCAAACAAAAGGCCCAGCTGTTTTCCATTGTAATCACTCCCATAAAACCGGAGAGACTGACAAATCAGCCTCTCATAGAAATTGTTCTTGGATTTTAAAATATTTTGTTTTGATAAAAGGCTGCCAAAAATGTATCTGTTTGATCATTCATTTATTCATCAAATACTTGTTGAGTCTATCACTGGTTTTTAAATTTTTCTTTATTTATTAATTTGAGGAGGGGTGTGTTGCATGCCATGGCAGCCACAAGAAAGCCAGAGAACAAACTTTTGTGAGTTGGTTCTCTCTTTCCATCACATGGGTCCCAGGCATTGATTCCAGGTCATGAGGCTTGGCAGCAAGTGCCTTCACCTCTTAGCTACCTTGCTGGTCCCATGACTGTAAAATTTTAGATGGTGGAGACACATCAGGAAACAAAGGACCAAAATATATTTGACAAAATTTAGTAACATGAGAGAAAGAAACTGAGTAAGGTGATTTTTGTTTGTTTGTCTTTGAAAGAAAGAAAAAATTGTAGTAATAAAAACATTTCCAGGAGAAAAGCTGTGGTTGCTAGTATTTTCAGAAAAGTCAGAAGATAAAAGCAAGATAAAAAAATATCTTGCTCAGAGTGCGAAGCTGTTCCAGGCCAGCCAGTGACAAAATGCAGAGGAGCAAATCATTAGAAATATTAGGTAAAAATGAAATTCCAGAGCTAAAGAATGGGTACTCAGATTAAAAGGAAGATGAATACTGTGCAGAAAAATATATATACATGTGCCTGCACATATTCATACACAGAGATAGCAGAACATTAGTCAACCAAAGACGATCTCAGATACTTTCAAAGTTGAAGACAATAAGGTCATTTCAACATTGTGAGGAACAAAATAAAAATATAGAACTTGCCACTAACAGCACAAGAAGCTAAAAGAGAAGGGAGGCCTTTGAAAAAAAAATTTTTAAATTTTAACTGAGGCATCTAATTCTAGCAAGTCTACCACACAGATGTAATAGCAATACTTTGCAATTTATTTTCAGTTTGAATAATTGTAAAAGTTTATCACACATGCATTTCATGTGTGATAAAAGAAAGAAATTGAGGGAATTTAGCTCTCCCATAGTTAATAGGTAACTTGTGTAAGGGAAAATAAGAGGTAATATTATAAAATATTAAATTACTAATAGCTATCAAGGTTAAATGGCCTCTTTGGGAGTGTGATATGCATGTGTGTTATTTAGCATTGGATTTGTTGCTTTTGATTTGGACGTTAAAGGACTCTGCTTTTTAAAATTATATATAATCAAAATAAAAAATTATACAAAAACAATTTGCTGTGAACTGCATTACTCAGTTATCCTCCTGACAGACAAAAGAACCAAGCAAACACAAAGTGGACATGTTGAATTCTAGTCAAGTTTTATAATTGACTTTTATGCCTTGGATTAAGCATTTGTGTAACTGTGACTTTAATTACTTGAGCAAAATAGTGCCAACCCAGCAAATCAAGAAAAGCTAAAAATTCATAGAATCTTTAAAACCAAAACCTAAATTAAAACATATTCCTAAAGAATAAATAGACATTGCTCCAGTTCTCAGACCCACTCCTTATGAATTTAGTAACATGAACACTACAAAGTGACACTTGCTACTTAACACCTTTCCAGATAAAAGTTCTTTGGTTCCAAACATTACACTCCTTGGTGATAAAACTGTGTCAGTTAATCACAGGTTTAATGATTGAACCTGTGACTGGATGAGGTGACTTTCAGTGCCATGTCAAAAAGGTAATTAATAATAGGTCCCACCAAGGAAATCGAGCAGGAAATCGCTGAGTCTATTTTAAAAGAAGAGCAAGATAGAAGCAATAGCAAAAGCCTAAGACGGTTTTATGCTCTCTAGTTACCCTCAAAGTAGTAATTATGTGGAAAGACACATCCATCTACAGGGGACTCCCACTGATATGAGCAGCACATGGCTTCTTTATCTCTTCAAAAACCAGCTCTCAACTATCTGTGGAATAATGGGGAATGGTAAGGACAGCAGATTTACCTGTATTAACAAGAGTCTGATTGAAACAAGTGATTATAGAGATATTGGGTGAAGTTTGTCTGGGTTCTCATCCTGTGTCTGTTAAGCCACACTTTGCTCACTTATCTTGTAGATGATATGATGCAATTGAGCGTCTCTTTAAGTCTAAGAGAGAGGGAGACTAAAATATGGTGATATTCCTACACTGAGTGTACAAGTGAGCTAGGGTGAAATTTCATTGTACAAAAAGAGATTTTGCCTGAAGAGTGTTTATATTTAAACCTGGAAATACAGAGAGATAGGACTCTTCAATTGGAAAATGTTTTTTAAAAAGCTAGAAAAAATACCATGTTTCTATTAAATGGCCAAAGTAAGACAAATGGAGCACTATTTTAAAAGAAAAAAAATTATATTGCCATTTGGCAAAAATCTCTCTAACTCAACCTTGTCCCAAAATCAAAGTATGTGTTCAAAGCTTCATTCTGCTTGTGACTGTACTTTAATTCATTTGTTGGTTTCGCTGTCTGCCATTTCTAGAACAGACTGTTTCACAGCAGATTTCCTGGTGTTCTGGCTCTTTAAATCTTTCCACTCTCTCTTCTGTGATGTTCCCTGAGCAGGGGCTGTGATGGAGATGTGTCCATTAGGGCTGGGATGCCCATTACATGTTTACCTTGTCTGCTTGTGTTTTTTATGTGGTGATAAATGATATTTTTAAAATAAAACTATCAATTATATTCAAAGAAAGTATTCTGGATGGTCCACTGTTGATATGAGCTGGGGTTTAGGATAGTTTATGTTAACCTAAGTGGTTTATGTTAACTTAAGTAATTATTCTGAACTCTCAGACTTGGCCCAACTTCAAATCCTGGGTACCAGCCCAATCTGCTCAGTTCACTGGATCCTTGCTTTCTCACACCACAGCCAACCTCCAGGTCTTTCCCAGGTCTCACATCCTGTGCCCAGAGTAAAACTGGATCTAGCCTAGGACACACATCTGAGCATTGGTCCAGCCTGGTAACATCACTGGAGCATTCATTACCTGCTTACACTATTCTCTACCCTTAGGACTTGCCTTTCTACACAGCCTCTATGCAGGCCTAGCCTGGTGAGTGCCCAAGATCCTGACTCCTCCACACCACTCTCACATGCCCCGCCCATGCCAATTTAGGCACTTGTTTCATTCACTTCCTTTCTTGCTCACCATTGAGTAGGAATCAGTTTCTTTCCTCTAATCCAAAATCAACACCAGGTATCTGATAGATTGACCTATCAATTCCTCATACCTGATGTGAAATCAGCCAAGTTTAGACAAAAACTAAACCAAAACCAAACTTCCACTCAACAGAGGCTGTGTATAATCTCACATCAGACAGACAACCCATGAAAGAAATCCTCATGTCAAGATCCCATCAGAAAAACACAAACAATATGTCAAGACAGTATATTTCAAAAGTCATATATAAGTGTTCTTCAATGAGAATTACCTAGATGAACCACAGAACACAGAACTTAAAAGAATTAATAAATTTCATCAAAACATTCAAGGACTTTAAATAAGCAGCTTGGTGAACTCGATGAAAATAGCAATAAACAGCTGAATGATGCCCAAGAAAACACAAGCATAAGACATTCAGTAAAGANACATAAATATTGGNGAAAACCCATGCTGAAATGAAGATGTAATTGAAAAAATATAATAACACAATTAGAAAACTCAGTGGAAAGCCTTGCAAGTAGAATGCATTTAGTAAAACAGAATACCAGTACTAGAAGATAATGTAGATGAATCAGACCACACAAGCAAAGACTAGAAAAAAATTAACCACAAAGTAAAATATTCAAGAACTACAGAACACCATGAAAAGACAAAATCTTTTGATTGTAGGCATAAATGAAAGAGAAGAATAAAGATCAATGGCATAGACCAGATCTTTAACAATATCATAGAAGAACATTTCACAAATTAAAGAAAGAAAGACCCAGATAGACCCAAGAATCACACAGATTTTCAATTAGACAGGACTGAAACAAGTCAAATATAAACTCAGTAGATGGTGAGTAATGATAAAACATAATAAATAAACAAAATAATAATAAAAGAGGCTCCCCACAGCATATTATAGTTAGTACACTACATATATAAAACAAAGAAAGAGTACTTAAAGGTGAACAAGATAGATAGATGATATATAGGTAAACAGACAGATGGTAGGAAATAATATACTAAATGATCCAGTGATCTATGTTCATTGAAAAGTTGGCTGGATTTAGAATAACAGTCCAGGACTGATACCCAATGTCCAATGACTTTAAAATGTCCATTATTATATCTGTGCACTCATATTTACATGCATACATGCACACACATCATAGTACAATACACTTTACCAAACATGCACACACACACATACACACACACACACACACACACACACACACACACACACACACGAAATAACTCTAGAGTTCATTTTAATATATGGATATTTTCATAACCAGAAAATATTCAAAAATAAACTTTGATTGTTTTTATTTTATCCAGGTGTTGAATTCAATGTCTTTTCAAATACCTCACCAGCAAGTGTGACAGTTAACCCTGATTGCAAACTTGATTGAATCTTGAATTAATTGAGACACAGACCTCTGTGCAAATCTCTAAGGGCATTTCCAGCAAAGATTAACTGAAGGGAAAATAAAGACCCTCTCCTGAAGTGGGCAGAGCTTTCCTGAGACATCCTAGATAAAGAAATGATCCCTGGAACAGCAGAGCTGTTACCCTGCCAGACTCAGTCCTTAGTGGATGCAGTTTCTTTGTTGCCATTTTCCTTCTATCAAAATAGCTTTTTCAGCTTTCCAACATGAACTGAAGACCAGCTGTTTTCCAGGAATCCTGCAGTTCTGTAACACACCAGGTGTACTGAAGCATCCAGCTTCTGGACTGAGAAGCTCTGGGGACCTCAGCTTTTCCTCTTAGTAAATAACCATTGTTGGACTATGCAGCCCATGAAATGCAAGCCAATTAAATAAGTTTCATTTGTTGTGTGTGTGTGTGTGTGTGTGTGTGTGTGTGTGTGTGTGTAAAAACCAAGAAGTCACTCATTAAGAAAACTTGTCAGAATAATAGCTGATTTATCAATGAAAATTAGAGGACTTTGTAGCAATGCACTCCAAAGTCTGAAAACTGTGGATAGTAACCTATAATACTATGCCCTGTAAAAGTATCTGGATAGTTGAAAGAGGAATAAAAAGTAACCAAGGATATAAAAAAGCTAAAAGATTCCATGTCCACCAACCTCACTCTACAGAGAACACTGGAAACAATATTTAAGACTAAAAAGAAGAATAAACATAACTAAGGGACTAGAAAAATTGAAGCAAGGAAGACTGAAACACAAAATATGAATAAGAACAAAAACATTAAAAAGCACAACAAAATGACATCAATCAACATACACTTACAATAATAATTTTAGGTATATATGGACTCAACTCTTTCATCAAAAGATAAAAGCCAGCTAAATGGATTAAGAAACTGAATCTATCTTTCTATTTTCTACAGGAAACTCATCTTTAAAGACAGGCATCACCAAATGTGAAAAGATAGGGGGAAAAAGTATTCTAAGCAAATAGCACCAGGAAGCAAGCAGTGTCACAATCCTAATATCTGACAAAATAGACTTCAAACTAAAACTAATGAGGAGAGATGAAAAAGGAAACTTCATTTTAATCAAGGGAACAGTTAACCAAGATTACATTAAAATCAAATATACATGATACATCATATATTATAATTCATTACATAATTATCACATACATATCATATATAATTGTATAATATATAATATATATAATCATATATATACTTAAACTCTGACAATTTTATTGAAGTGTTCATTTAAAATTAAAGGCACAGACTAACTCCAACTCAGTGATAGTAGGTCATTTCAATATCCCACTTTTGCTGATAGGTCATTTAAACAAAAACTAAGCAGAGAATCATCAGAAATAATATATCAAAAAGGCCTACTAAAAATTTATAGAATATGCCATTGAAACACCAAGCAGCCCATACAAATTACTGTAAAATAGACCACATAACATGACACAAAACAAATATTAACAAATTAAGAAAAAATAGATTAACTCTGTGTATCCTAGTTGGCCACAATACTATGCAGCTTAAAATGAACAGCAAGCGAATATCTCATAATTATGAGATATTATGAATATCTCATAAAACTCAAAGAGATTAAAAAGCAAATTACTGAGTATTGAATGCATCAAAGAAGAAATCAAGAAACAAATGAAAAGTTGCCTGGAATTAAATGAAGGTGGAAACACTATACAACCAAATCTGTGGGACACATTTAAAACAGTCCTAAGAGTGACCATTGTAGTTATAAGTGTCAACATTAAAAAACCAAAAGATATCAAACAAATACCTTAAAGATGAAATTCAAATATTTCAAAGAGGAAAACTTAGAACAAACCAAACACAAATCCAGTAGTTATACATATTAATAAAAATCAGAGTAGAAATTAATAAAATATAAACAAAGAAAACAAGTAAATCTAAGAGCTAACTCTTTGAGCTGATATACAAGATTGATAAACTGGCCCCACCAACAAAAACAAGAAAAAAAGAGTCCCAAAATGACAGAATCAGAAAACAGACACTAAAGAAACTCAGAATATTATAAAAGAATGTTAAAGACATTTACTCCATTAAGTTAGAAAATCTAAAACAATTGGACAGAAATCTATATTCATCTAAACTACCAAAGATAAGCCAGGAAGAATAGTAACCTAAACCAATCTATAACAAAAGAGGAGACTGAAACTACCAAAAATCCATCTGAGCGAAATTAGCCTAGATCCAGACAGATTCACAGCAGAATTCTAGTAGACATTCAAAGGCAATTTACAACTGATATCTCTATTCAAAAATAGAAACAGAAGAAGCATTTCGAAGTTGCTTCTGTTAAACCAGGTAAGACAGAAGAAAAAAGAAGAATAGGAGGAGAAGGAGGAGGAAGAGGAAGAAGAAAGAGGAAGAGGAAAGAAGAAGAAGAGGAGGGGTGAGAAGGAGGAAGAGGAAAAAGGAAAATGAACAAGATGATAATGACTATAGACTAGTATCCCTGGTTGAACATACAAGAAAGAAATCCTGAATAAAATACTTGCAGACTGAATACTGGCATATATCAGCAGATCATCCCCTATAATCAAGTTGGCTTTACCAAAGATTCAGCAGTGATTCAATATACCTAAGTTAATAAATGTAATAAATCCTATAAATGGACTTGAAGTCAAATTAACAGATGCAGAAAAGTCTTTCTCAAAAGAAGAGATAAAACAGCTAAAAAGAAATCTCAAAAAAGTATTTGATATCCTTAGCAATAAGAAAACACAAAATAAAACTTAGATTTCATCTTAGCCCTATCAGAATATAGTAGATTCTTGAGCTTCACTGCAGATTACCTGAACAGAACCTTCATGTACAGGGAAAAATTTGCATTAAATAAACATATTAGTTGTGCAATTTCTCATTTGTCTGAGAAAATCCTCAGTCATTCAGTTTACATTTTCATCTATGTAGGAAGATCAGTTCAAAATCAGTTCAGGGTGTCCAGTGTTATGATAATCTTTGCATTCATTTATATACAGGGTTTCCATGAAGACAAGTAAGGTTAAGTCACCTAATTCATCATTTCTATGTGCTTCCTTCATTGCCTTGTTTCTCACTTTCTGATGACTCCAAAACTGTATGACCTTGTCACCTCATCCAAAGTAAAAAGAACTTCTTTTTCCTTGCATATTACTTAAAGAAATTGTCCAGTGAAAACTAGACACCAGTTCAGGTACAAAATCCCATAGCCAAGTTTAAAATTCCATTTTCCTAAGTGACTAATATAAAACATATAGTTCATGCCTTTAATTCTAGAAATAGGGAGGTAAAGGTGAGTGGATCTCTGTGAGTTTGAGACCAGGGAGTTCAAAGCCAGCCAAGACTACACAATGAGACCCTGTCTCAATAAAATAAACAAAACACATATATTGTTCTTTAGTTTAAACAACTTGGCATTTATGAACTTGAAATTAATAACAATTTGTATTGAANTATATTAATATTTTAGAAGAAAAAATTGTTGGTATTTGAAAGAAAATTATCAATTTTTTAAAAAAAATTATTTGTTTATTATGTATACATTGTTCTACCTGTGTGTATGCCTGCAGGCCAGAAGAGGGCACCAGATCTCATTACAGATGGTTGTGAGCCACCATGTGGTTGCTGGGAATTGAACTCAGGACCTCTGGAAGAACAGCCAGTGCTTTAACCTCTGAGCCCATCTCTCCAGGCCCCCAATTTTCTATATACATATTTAAATTAGTTTCTCTACTTTGTCTATTGATTGATTAGTATTATTACTGCTATACAAATTCACAAAAGTATTTTTCACAATATTAAGAATCATTTAATATGAAATAGTAGCATTATAAATTATGAAGATAGACATACCCTCTCAGAAACAGATGTCTTGATGCGTATTAAGTATTTAATGGATATATCACCTGTAAAATATTTATTACAGCCGGGCGGTGGTGGTGCACTCCTTTAATCCCAGCACTTGGGAGGCAGAGGCAGGCGGATCTATGTGAGTTCGAGGCCAGCCTGGGCTACCGAGTGAGTTCCAGGAAAGGCGCAAAGCTACA
>LZPO01077861.1:0-12166 GCA_001675575.1 Neotoma lepida
GCAGCTACTGTGCTGAGTTAGTGATTTGATTTGCCTCCTGTTAACAGGTGTATGCAATAACATCTGCATCATCTCAGGTCATGATCTGCAATACTGGAAACACCTTCTGAATTCTCCATTGCACTCTCCACTTCAGGAGTTTGTCTGCAGTGACATGTTTCTGAATGAATGGTTCTCAGAACACCCAGCCATGGCTTAAGCCTATCTGGGGCAATCTTGGGAAAGCATAGCCAGAGTTCTGAACAACCCAGTGCTCTGAAAGTTGGTTGCACATAACTGTAGATGCCTTTACAAAATTAGTGCTCAAAACTTTTATCTTACATTATCAATAATTATTTTCTGTAGCATTCTCATTCCCCAAGTCCACCTTATGAAAAAAGATAGGCAGCTCAACTTCTGATCACAGTCATCATCTTCTGTCTACAGAAGTTAAACTATAGGCAAGAAGGCTATTGGTCATTGCCTAGAATTTTCATTTGATGGGGACTCTTTATCTGACATTCTGGAATGGCACGCCATTTACTCAGTATTTTATCAGGCACTGAGAGTTCAGGGACTTCTCTTTCATACTTCCATAATAATAATTATCATTCTGAGCAGATTGTGAACTATTGGGGGGATACCNAAATACAGACCTAAAATACAGATCGCTGTTCTCTGCAGGAGTTTAACTGTACTTTAAAACGGTATGCTGTATTCCATCTAATTTGGGAGAAATGAGAATTAAGGGAGAGAAATGTACTTTCTTCATAAGGAACTTACAGCATATTAATAAAAGAAAAAGCAAGAATTTGATGTAACAAAAGAGAAGGCACTGTATTTTGGAAGGAAATGTGATCTCACTGGTGAGAGGTCAAGAAACAGAGGGAGATTGGTGTCTTTGTTTTACCTTAATCCTCAGGGCTTAGTTATTTCCTAGCATATGTTACAGATTTCACTTAAAACGTTTAGTGAGGTCATGTATCTAACATTTTAACATGAACATTAGCCAAATTCATTAGTGATTTCAGCAAAATAACAAGGTAAACGTCCTTTCTTGCAAATTCATAGACTCTCAGGTGGTTTTAGCCTCTGCTATGAGGTCAGAATATAGTGTCTTATTGCTTTAATTTTCTTAAGATCATTTAATGCTGTTTGTCTTATGGTTTTTATTGCTGTGAAAAGACATGGTGACCATGACAATGTTTTTAAAACATTTTATTGGGGTGGCTCACTTACAGTTTTAGAGGTTCAGTTCGCTGTCATCATGACAGGGAGCATGGCAGCATATAGGCAGATGTAGTGCCTGGAGTAGAAGCTATAAGTCCTACAGTTTACAGGCAACAGGAAGTCAACTGCAACAATGAGTGGTATCCTGAGCATAAGAAATGACAAAGCCCGCCCCCACAGTGACTTCCTCCAGCGAGACCACACCCACTCCAACAAAGCCACACTGCTTAAGAGTACCACTCCCTATGAGATCATGGGGGCTAAATACATTCAAACCACCACATTTTAAAAACAATTCTACCAACAATTTGTAAATTACTCCTGCCTCTATGTTATTTCAAGACCATAAGCACATGAATTCTTCTTTTTTGAGATTACATTAGAATTACATAATTTCCCCTATTCCTTTCTTCCCTCTACACCCTCCCATACACATCTCTTTGCTCTATTTAAAATCCATGACCTTTTTTTTTTCTTTTTTCATTAATTGTGACTTAACTTCTTAAAGTGATACTTCGGTGGGCATTTTATTCCAGTTGAGTAGGCTTGATAATTCAAATATTTGTTATAGAACACCAGATGTCAGATTTTGGTGCCTCAGTTGTAACGAAATTTTAATTTATTTAATCTAGTTAAGAAATTATAATGTCCCCTATTCTCATCTGAACCAACTCTTCCCTAAGCTTGACTTTTTATAACATCATAATGTGTGGCAAATATTTTTCAGTAATTTTGGCCAACTTAAATGGCACTTGAAAATTACCATCTGGGCAAGAACAAAATGGAATTTATTGAGAACCCATCTCATGCTCTCACTGCTGCACATTTAAGGCCTGTACCTGCTTTAAGACCTACAGCCCTGGGCACCCTTGGATCCATATATGGACAGCAGAACACAGGCCAGCACCCAGCTTGATGCTATTTTGAGACTCTTGTATCTGCCAAGACATTTAACTAAGCTTGCATTTTGTGACACTTTCTTTAAAGAAAATCCCAAAGAGAGAAGATAAAAATGGATGAAGTTAAGTTCTGTTCACTTTCCAAAACAGCCAGGGAGGGAGAGAATAAATATCTGCTCTCCTTTAAACTAATCTTGTAATTCCCAAAATTCAGAAAGGTTATCATACACTGAGGAGATGAAGTTTACAGAAGTACAAGCTTATTTAAAAACACAAAAATAATGAAATTTGATCACAGACACAGCTAAGGTTATAAATAAGGGACAAGTAGAAATTTTCAGAAAGAATAAATTTGTGTCAGGTCTTAAAGGATGAGTAGATATAAATATTTAAAAAGCAATAAACTAAATGCAGTTAAGTCCCAGTTGCATAGCCCTGGGTCTATTTGGGTCTGGATGATTGTAGGAGTATTTGAAATATTTTTAATAGAGAGCTGAATATTTATTCTAAATACAAAAGCATGATCAAATAAAAATTATCTAGACAAAGCAATGTGGAGGACAGTCTGGTAGCTGAGTCACTGAAATATAATGGCTCTTGTACCTTGTCCAAGTCTTGGTGAATTTATTCAACACCAGTTTATGAATGTGCATACTATGAAATGTAATCATTTTCAAATCCGTCAATATTTCAGTTGATAAAAGACTTCATAACTTTTATTCTCCAATCCTAGATCCGAATGCTCAGGCCAGTATTTTAATCCCCATGATTTCACTCATTACTATCCTGAAATCCAGCAAATAAATTCAAATAGCCTACAAAATGACCAGAAACAGAAGTCTTGGATCTCATTCTAACTGGCACAGACTCTTGCTGTCAATCCAGCCCAGCATCTATCCATCCACAACTACTACAGAAGATATGAAAGGAGGTGAAAACACTGGGTTATGTCAAATGTTTTCTGAACAATCTGAAACAGCTATGTGCAGATAAAGAATATAAACACTCATAAATGTATATGTTTAATACTAGTACACAATACACTTTATATGCTTAGCTAAATAAATTATAGTTATATATAACCAATAGGTACATATACATGTACAATATATATTCTACTAATAATTCACTGAAATTCTAATTCAGGTTGAATATAGTTATTACTTTGCCAACTCTTAAGGGAANGGGAAATTAGTGAGACAGTCTATTCCTTCATGGGGCTTGCCTTGAAACCACTGTGGAGAAATAATACCACAATTCTAGAATTTAGATTTATTATTTNTCAGTTAGTTAACTTAATTATTATGCAAACTGCAATCACACCATATCCCTCTGGAAAGTTGAGGAACTAACCAACAATNATCACTACTTCCCTTTTTTCCCATTGAAATTTTAGGAAAATTTAAATGTTTAACTTATGTTTAATGCTAAGTTAATGTTTAATGTAAGTTGAAAGTTTAGTTTAGTGGAAACTAAAATTGAAAGCAATTTTGAAAGTTAGGATAAAATTTCAGAATTTGAAAAGGAAAAAGTCTAGAAAGAGGAGAGAGTTGGTGAATATGGAGATGAAGACAGGTCAATTTTTCTATGCAGGTGCTNTGTCCTTGGCATTTATCTACACAGCAATATAGCCAAAACCTAAAGTCTTGAGGACAGGAAAAATTAAAATAATTTCCCACACAAAATGTAAGATTTTTTCTTACCCCCAATTTTTACACACACACAAGTGAGTGTGCATGTCTATTTCTCTGTGTGTCTGCACATGTGTGTCATAGCAAGCTTGTGGAGGATAATATGCAAGAGTTAGTTCTTTCTGTCGTGTGTGTTCTGGGAATTCACTCAGGTCCTCAGATGTGATGGTTAGAGTCTTTTCCTGCTGAACCATGTCACCAGCCCTTATGCATATTCTTGAAGTACTATGGATCCAGATGAAGAATCTGATTAAAATGCATTCACATTGTCATCACTTCCCTCTACAACAACAGAAGACACCTCAGTTTGGACCCTGACTGCTTGGCTGGCAACTAGCAGAGGGAGCTAGTCTAAAGAAGTTTATTTCCTGTAATGTTAATAGACCAACTGAGGATAAAACTGACCATAAGGAAAACAGTAATAAATCTCAATAACCTTAAGCAAAGAATAAAGACCTGTCCTTAGGGGTGAGGTTGAAACAGACTATTGGTTCTCAGGAATGTCAATATTTATTCTAGTGCCCACTGTATTCATTGGTGGCCTTACGTGTATTGTTTTTATGACAACCACTAGTGACTGGAGAAGAACTACCATGCATACAAAAATGAAAAGGGGGCTGGAGAGAGGGCTCCTGGTTAAGAACACTAGCTGCTCTTCCAGAAGAACAGGGTTCAATTATGATTGCCCACATGGTGCTTTATAACTGTTTGTAACCAAGCCTAAGAGATTCATCTCCTTCTTCTGGAAACAAAGGTGCACAGAGATACATTGAGGTAAACACCCATAAACATAAGAGAAATAAATTTATTAAAAAATGAAAATAAGATTTCCAAACCGTTGTCCCATTAAATATTTACTTTCTCCCTCTCTTTGTTTTTTTTCCTCTCTTTCTGTGTGAGTATGTATGTATGTGTGTGTTTATATATGCATTTGTATGCTTATGCACATGTGTGTGGATGCTGAAGAGGACCAGAAATGGGTATTGGATGCCTTGTAGATAAAATTACAGGTGTTTGTCTGCCACCTGATGAGAGTGCTAGAATCTAAATTACAGTCTTCTGATGGTACAGGAGAGTCTGTGCTCTTACCTGCCAAGCTATCTGTCTCGCCCCTTAAAACTCTATTTACTGTAGAATGCATAATGCTTCCTAGTGCAAACTCTATTGACATAAAATAACCTGTGAGAAGTATCTTGTAACATACAGAAGGGTGCAGTCTAACCTTGTCATGTGGAAAATTCCATGAGTGTAATGACTGTTAAACTTTATGGCCAGCTTCACTGGATTTGGAATAACCTAGGAGTCTATAAAAGTGTTTCCAGAAAGGTGGAACAGAGGGGGTTGTCTTAGTTTGGATTTTTATTTCTATGAGAAGACACCATGACCACAGCAACTCCTATAAAGGAAAACATTTAATTGGGTGGCTCACTTCAGAGGTTCAGTCCATTATCATCACAGTGAGAAGCATGGAGGCTAGGAGAATGGTGGTGTGCAGGCAGACATGGTACTAAAGAAGTAGCTGAGAGTTGTACATCTCCTAGGCAGAAGAAATTGGTCTGAGACACTGGGCAGTATCTTGAGCATAGGAAAACTTCAAATGCTGCCCCCATAGTGACACATTTCCTCCAACAAGGCCATACCTACTCCAACAAAGCCACACCTCCTAATAGTGCCCTATGAGCTCATGGGGGCCAATTTCATTCAAATTACCACATTCCATTCACTGACCCCCATAAGCTTTTGAAAGTATCATAATGCAAAATGCATTTGGTTCAACTTTAGAAGTCCCCATAGCCTATCACAGTCTCAACAGTGTTTAAAAGTCCAAAATTCAAAGTCTCTCCTGAGATTCATGCAATCTCTTAACTGTAATCCCCTATAAAATCAAAATAAAAAAAATCACATACTTCCAATGTATAATAGCACAGGATATATACATTACCATTCTAAAATGTAGGGAAGGGAGTACAGTGAGGAAATACTGGGCCAAAGTAAGATTAAAAATCAGCTGGATAAACTCCAAACTTGAATCTCCATGTATGATTTCAAAGTGTTTTTCAGATCTTCAATTCATTCAGCTTTGTTGACTGCAATGCTTCTCCTGGGCAGGTATCCCAAGGTTCTGGTATTTCTAACATTTTGGNGTGATTCGAAAGCTGGAATCATGTGGCAGAAGCTGCCAAATTCTACTGCTTGCTGGGACTGGAACATGCCCCCCTTGTTCAATTACATCTTCACCAGTATTCTGTTTCTGATAATTTCCTTTAGTACCTAAGCTTGGCTGTCCTAGAATTTTCTCTGTAACTGGCCTCAAACTCAGAGAACCATCAGCCTCTGCATTCCCAGTGCTGGGATTAAAGGCATGAACCACCACACCCAGCTCTAAGATTTTCTTTAAATTCCTTTCCACAAGTTAGAAATTTATCTGGGTGGGGTCTTGCCCTGATGTCACCACTCCCTTTATTCTATTTCTTAATCTGTTTATCTCCTTGAACAAAGGACATAATTCCTTTCACTTTTGAAGTTATTTTTTCTCCTTAAATTTTACATCTAATAATTTATCCCTTGAAGCTTGATCCTTTTCATTATAAATCTTCATTAGAGTTACTACCAATAACCAACCACACAACATAGTCTATATTTGGCTGTTTTGAAATTTCCTCTTCCAAAGGAATTAATCCAAAACTTTTCACTTCAGCCTCAGGAAAACTTTTTAGACAAGGGCAAAAAGCAGCCACTTTCTTCATCAAAATATCACAAGAATGATCTCTAGGCAACATATTAAAACTCTTCTCCTCTGAAACCTCTTGATGTAGCCTCCCCACACACAGTTCATCAAATCATACTCATCACTACTATCTTCCATGCTTCTACTGGTATAGACCATTAAGTAGCACTTAAAACATTCAACTGCATTTCTAACAAAAACTTCCAAATTCCAAATTCTTCCAAATAAAAACATGATCAGGTCTATCATAGTAATACCCCAGTCCTTGGTACCAACTTCTATCTTAGTTTGAGTTTCTATTTTTGTGAAGAGACACCATGATAATGGCAACTCTTATACAGGAAAACATTTAATTGGGTGGCTCAATTACAATTTAGAGGTTCAGTCCATTGGCATTATAGTGGCAGCTGGGAGTATGGTGGTGTGAAGGCAGACATAGTGCTATAGAAATAGTTGAGAGTCCTACAGCTTTCAGGCAACAGGAAATGGTCTGAAACACTGGTTGCTATCTTGAGCATAGGAAATCCCAAAGCTCACCTCCACAGTGACACACTTCCTCCAACAAGGCCATACCTACTCCAACAAAGCCACACCTCCTAATAGTGCCACTCCCTATGAGCTTATGGGAGCCAATTACATTCAAACTGCCACAGGGGTGAAGATGTATCATGGATGTGGGCAGCTGTGCCCCATAGAATGGAGTACATGAGACAATAAATAGGACAAAACCATGGGACCACCCACATTGATCTCTCTCTGTTTCCATGGACTCAGTGTGACCAGCAGCCTCATGTTTCTGAAATCACAACCAGAGTCGTCCTCTTTGGATTTCCTTTCTCCAATGATGAACCGTTATACTCAAACTGTGTCCAACTGCACCCTATTTAGTGCTTCATATTGGATATTTGGTCTCAGCAATGAGATAGTAACAAATACAGTGCCCTCTGGTGTAAAAAGAAATAAAAGAGACAGAGGAACAAGGTAACTTGGTCCCCGAGTGTAATACAAGTTACTTTTGCTCATGTATGTATTAAAGACACATGCTGAGCCTCATAAACATCAGACAATCCTGCATAAAAGATGGGGCTGCTGCTTGTGGGATTTATATTTAATGTCATTCTTGCTTCACTTACACTCATGAGCCACTGCTTACAGCCTCTAGAATTACTTGAATCTAAAATTTCCAAGAAAAACTGACCTTATATAAATGAAAAGGTGTTAAAAATCTAATTCAAGAGAGGGTATCTTTCAAACAATGTTAAATTTTAAAAGCTGATATAACTTGTTAAATGTATTCCACTCATTATATGTAAAGAGCCACAAAACACGGAATTCTAGCCTAAATATATATGACTTTAATCAAAATTTGATTTTTAAAAGTTTCTGGGACCTAAAGAACTAAAAACTATATTCTAAAATTAAATATTGAGTGACCTTTATTCAACAATTGTCAGCTGCATTTTTCTAAGGTAACATTACACTAAAAATATCAACTCATTCTAGGTCATGCTTTTCATTTAAAGAATTCTCATCAATGCTTGAGAGGAAGCCCTTTCCTTCCCTTGCCCCCATTCTGCCATTTCCTTTATTCTGCCCAAGTTCTGCTCTGAGATATTAAACTTTTCTTACTGTTTCTTAACTCTTCATACTACTCAGTGGACTTTAGCCCTTTTAAACAGATGCTAATGCATCTGTTCTGATTTGTTCCCCTCTTGATCTTATTCTCTGTCACCTATTTTTGTCAATGTTGACACTCTTTCCTCCTGTTTCTGGTTTTATTCTTAACACTGTGTCAGTACATATATCCATTCCAAATAACTACATTTAAATTCTCAAATCTTCCACCCAAATTTGAACAGTTTTCCCAAAGCTGACAGCAAGGATATTTGGTAAGAGTCTATAACTAAGAAGATGCATAATGAAAATGTATATCATAATTAATCATTTAGTGGCATCAGATCCAATAAATTATTTTTCTTCAGTGTTATGGTTTTACATAAAATTTCTGTGAAGAGTGTATTTAGAAAATGATAATTGATAAATGACTACAGATTCTCTAAACTTTTCAGAGCTGTATTTTTATATTAAATTTTTTAGGCAGAAATATTGTATGGATGCTGTCTTCTTCATTCTAGAAGAAAAAATTGTTAGCATTTTATATGAATACACTTAAGACCCCATCTCCCAAACTGGGCAGGAATTAGAAGAGAAGCTAAGGCTGGAGACTTTAATACAATTACTAGAGGAGTATTTGTATTCAGTAAAGCTAAGGGTATCAATGCTGTAATAAAGTCCCCTGCACACAATTCATCAAAAAAGGAGCATGCTAAACTTACTTCTATAACACTGGTTAAGGTTCAAAGGTTCCTATAGACTATAAAAACTGAAACTCAGTAACATTAGAGACTGATGTAGGAACCTTCCTCATNACCCAGTGATTGCTCAGAATAGCAAAGGCATTTAAAAGCAGATATATCCAGCACTTCATCCATTTTTCCTTTAAAATACATTTTAATTACTTTTTTGAGAATTTCATAAGTGCAAACAATGTATTTTAATCAGCGTTCAGAACCATCACAGCCCTTATCAGTTTATCCTTTAGATCTTTCATCTTGTCCCAGCTGAACAAAGTTCTTACTTGCCTTCCTAATATCTAGACACCATTCAAGTGACATAGAAGGGAAATGACAGGAAATAACAGTCAATAGAGAGTGCTTGCCCAAGTTCAATAGGATCTATAATTTACTTCTTAGTCCTAATTAAATATTCAACATGTACCATATAGACAAAAGTATACACTGTCAGTGTTTCAATTTTTCTCACTTTTGAGGCTGTTGTAAAGAATATGAAAGTTATAACTAGACTTATTTTAAGAGGTAATTATATATATATATATATATAGCATTTGATGGATGAATACTACTATAATATTTTCACTTTTGAATTTTATTTCATTCATGTTTCATTCTGTTTGTGTGTGTGTGTGTGTGTGTGCATGTATGTGTGAGGTATGCATGTGCTCATATACATGTTTTCATACTTGTGGACCCAAGGGGTGTGTCTGCATGTATATGGAAGCCTGAGTTTGACATAGAGTGTCATCCTTGTTGTTGTTCTGTCTTATTAAATAATGAAGGATCTCTCAATCAATCCTGGAGCTCTCCAATAAAGGTATCCTTGTGTGGTGGTTTGTATAGGAATAGCCCACATAGGCTCATAGATTTGAATGTTTGGTCATCAGGGAGTGGCACTATTAGGACATGTGGCCTTGTTGGAGTAAGTGTGGATAAAGTGCATTACTAGGGAGTGAGTTTTGAAGTTTCAAATGTTCCAGCCAGGCCCAATGTCCTTTTCTTCCTGCTGCCCTCTGGTCACAGTGTAAAAAATAACTCTTAGCTCCTCACCAGCACCATGGCTGCCTGCACACCACCGTGCTTCCCACCATGGTGACAATAGACTAAACCTCTGAACCTGTCAGCCAGCCCCAATTAAATGTTTTCCTTTATAAAAGTTGATGTGGTCATGGTCGCAATTCACAGCATTTTAAACCCTAACGAAGACACCTTACTAGTCAGCTTTCTATGGCAACCCTTTTCTTTGCCTTTCTATACAGGCTACTATGCCTACCTAGCATTTACATAGGTTCTGGGGATCTGAACGCTGGGCCTCATACTTATGCAGCAAGTGATTTAACCAATGAGCCATATTTCCAACCCCAGTATAATCATTTACAAAGCACAACCACATGCACAGATAGTTTTGTCAGATGATTATTTCCCCAAATATTCAATGTACACAGTATCTCACCTGCATGTAAGTCACAGAAGGATGTTGTAGAAAAGGAAAGGAATGACAGAGATCTAAATGCTTGGTGGACAACAATGGCTGGATGCTTTGAACACATGGTCTCTTCCTCAATCATGGACTCAATCTGCATCTTCTCCAACGCATATATAGCATCTCTTCCCTTTCCCTCTTTCTCCCCATCTCTCTTATTTGTTTACATGCATATGAATATATATGTTTATATAGGGATATTATATATATATATATATATATATATACACATGCCCTTGCACAGTATCATTGCATTGCATAGCTTATTGCTTTATAGAAATATTTTTTTCTTTCACATGCTCCAGGTCTGGTAATATGAGTCATCCTTCCAAAAATATCTCCTTATTTTTCATTTGATATTATTAAAATATTGATTTTAATGCCACTTCCTTCTCAGTATATTTTAGCAAGCTTCTTGCCATTTACACTAACTCTATTCTACTCAAGCTTATTGAGTTTGTGGGTCAACATATTTGATACTTCAGGGTGTAGTGTTGTCTGTAGTATATCATATAGACTTAAAACTTTCATATATTCATTTTGGAACTGATAGTACAAATAGTGACATCTAAATCACACAAAAAGACTAGCCATATCATATACTCAGTCCAAAATGTAAGTTTAAGGCACAGATTCATTGTAAGCATTGAGATAATTGTATAAAAGTGCTATAATGATTACAGAAGAGCTTATTTAATTATTATTTATTTTAGTTTCAAATGTAATGTGCAGTTTATTATATAAATTGGTGTGTTTAACTTGTTATCAACAGCAGAAATTGTATAGCAATCTTGTCAAGTTGAAAGTTGTATTTTTTAGAGTAATCTACGAAGAGAAATAACAAGGGCTGGAGAGGGAGTTTGGTGATAAAGAGCACTTGCTGCTCAGTCATGAGGACTGGAGTTCAGTTCCCAGCATGGGTGCTCAAAATGCTAGTCACTCCAGCGACAAGGGTTCCAACACTTCTGACCTCCATAGGTACCATCACATACATGTGAACATAAACTCATACAGCAACAGACATGTACACAGACAATCATAAAATGTATAAAAACTAATAATAAATACTACAAGAACATTGACCTCTAAATAAAAGCAGTTAGGTGATGAAGAGACAGTAACTAATTTTGTTCCAGAAAGTTATACGGCATAAACAAAATCCCAGGAAACCCTCAGAAAAACTCAAAAATTAAGCCGTAAAAAATACATTTATTGTGAGCAAAGATTTCAACATTCAAAACAGAAGTAAAAATCTGTTTCACTAGAAAAAGAATAATTCATAGTACATTGCACCTTTCAGTAGGATGCATTCTAGGGCTGCCATTTTATATACAACTAGCTAACAAGCAATCGACTAACCCCTTTTATTGGATTAATTTGAACCCAGATCCCTAAGAGACAGTAATCACTAAAGTATACCCTAAAAATATGAGTTACTGATCCTACTAATCTATTTCCTTAGGTTCATTAAAATTATATGTTAAGCTCAGTATCTAAACCATGTAGATTTTACCATCTGTTTTTTCCCATCTATTTTGACCACATAAGGCAAAAGTCACAGTCACCCAATTAATTCTTCTAATTAATAAACTTGATTTCCCCTTCAGCTGTTGATGGCCTGCTTTGTGCTGTTTCTCTAAGTTCCTGTCTCACACTTTGCCTCTGACCTACTTCCATGCATGGTTTGGGCAGTGTGCCAAGATTTCCACAGCTTTTACAAACACATTGAAATCACATTAAAGCCCCTTAGGAAAATCTGTCTGTGTGTACCACTGTGACACAGGGACATCTCCATGCAACTG
>LZPO01077862.1:0-12144 GCA_001675575.1 Neotoma lepida
AGAAGCTTCTGCTCTGGCTTTCTCCCTGAAGTCTCCTGAAAGAAGAGGGTACTGTTTAGTGATACATAGATCTTCAGGAAATCACCAGCCAGCAAAAAGACACCCTTTTCTCTAAAAATTTACTCATAAATCTCTCTTTTCGAGATTCCCATTAGGTTCCCACAGTGCTGCTCCAGACTGGCTGCATCTTCCCAGTGCTCCCCTAAAGAGAGCTCCATCCTTGGGGAATCCTTGCATCATAATGGTCACACTAAGGTCACAGCAAACTGCTGATTTTATATTCAAATCTCACTTTAAAATTAGATGAAATTGGACTCTAGTTTCTTTCCTTTTTAGCTGTATAAACTTGTATAAGTAATGTAGCTGAATACCAATTTACTCATTTACACAACGATTTTTTATAAGACAAAATAAATGTTAAAATTTTGGCTTTTGTTTAATGAGAAATAATAATAGTTTCTTTTCCTCTTTTTAAAAATGGTAATTAATCTAGGAACCTTGGAAGAATCCCAAAATTTTTTTTTGTGCTTTGTCTCACTTTAAGAAAAAGCCCAAATTATTTATATGTATACACATATATATGTATAAATATATATTTCTGATAATAATGGTTTACTTTTGAGTATATAGTTTCTTGGCATTTTTTTAAAGAAAGAAAAGAAAAGAGAACTATTAAATCAATGTAGAGTTGACAAAACCAAGTAAAATGACTTTAGATACTGAACTCAGCAAATCTTGCAGCATTCTAAAGCACTCTCCAATGGTTAAAACAATGGATTTAGAGATCAGAGGAACCGTCTTTCATGCCGCACTTGGGGAGTGAATGGTTGTTTCTCTTCTTTGCCACTGTCAATAAATAAATAGCCTTAACTAACAAATGCAAGAGCAATTGAAAAGTTTGGTATGGGAGCATCTTTATTTGGAGTTTGCCTCCTTCAAAAACTTCACTTTCTTATTCTTTGGAAATCATTACTCTGACTCCTTTTTCAATGAGGTCTCCTGCAACTCTCCTTATTAAAGTCTGCCNGCCACCAATTCTCCCACTTACACTATAGCTACTTACTTATACTATTTATTTCTCTCATAAAATGTATCGTCCATGAAGATAGAGCCTTTAGACAATTTTAGTTTAGGTTTAGACCAGTTTCCCCAGTTTCCTGGGCTGCAGCTACTAGCTGAACCTAAGGCACACAAGGAAGACTAAAATGTGTGTTTTAAGTGTTTGAGTTGTAAGTTAAAGGACCCGAATTTCAGAAGAATAAATCACAAGCTTGGATTCATGAGCCAGGAATCGGGCTCTTTTGAAGTGGGAGTGTTTAGTTTTGTCTGTAGTTTGTCTACCATTAACATAGAATTTCATTTTTCTAAGGTCTCAGTTACCATTCGTTCATAGTTAAAACTCAAAACTTAGCTTAGGAGAAAACTGACCAGTCATGGGCACCCAAAGCTCAAGCATTCCTGCTCAGGCCTTTAGTGGTGACTGTACTGTGAGTACAGAGTGACCCAGAAGAAATCCCCTGGGAAGTAACTATCCTTAGTGTGTGCAATAAGGGATTGTGTCCTGAACCAGAAAAGCAATTACCTTTTAAATTACATAGCTCCTGCTTCAGTCTCTGTGAGCTAATAAGTGGCCTGCTTAATTGACCCAGTGAACCATGTTCTCTTGGCAGCCTCTATCCCCTGTGACTTTTNTATTCTTTCCTCCCCATCTTCTGCAGGGTTCCAGGAGCTCCAACGGGATAGACTGGACAGAGACCTCCAATTNAGACTCTCTCTCTCTGCATAATGTCTGGCTTTTGAGTCTCTGCACTCATTCTTATCGACTGCCAGAGGAAGCCTCTTTGATGGTGACTGGACAAGACACTGATCTGTAAGTACAGCAGAATATCATTAGGAATCATTTCATTGAGCTTATTTATTTATTTATTTACTTACTTACTTGCCTGTTGTGTTTGGTTTTGAAGAGGCAAGCATGGGACCTGCACCAGCAGTTACAGCTGTTAGCTTTGTGTTTTTGTGGGATTCCTAACAGTAGCTACAGGTGGCTCTGATTCTTTTGCCTGCTCTTGGGACTATTTTCCTTCTGTTGAGTTGCCTTGTCCAGCCTCAACATGAGGACTTTGTCGTGTCTTATTGTGTCTTGTTTTTCTGTGTTTGGCAGTTGTCTCTTAGAGGACTGCTCTTTTCTGACGGGAAATAAAGTGGGGGTAGATCTGGGGGAGAAGAGAGGTGGGAGAGGGGATCTGGGAGGAGTGAAGGGAAGAGAAAATGTGGTTGGGATGTATTATATGGGAGAAGAGTCTATTTTCAATTAAAATAAATTTTAAAAGTTCATAGCTTCCACTCAGTGTGGGTGAGTAATCTATTAAGACAAAGCACACATGTTCCAGACCTAATTTCTAAATGAAGGTGAAAATATGTATCTTTCTGTAAAATCCCAAATTTGAAAATTGTGACAGTGTCCTAAAACTGTTGTCTTAAAACACACTCTGAAGATCCAGAAGACACACCCAGAGTGCAGATGTGACTGACAGGCCATGTCAACGCCTAGTCTAGCTTCCAGTTTCAAATGCTGAAGTTGCATAATCAAAGCCTCCTTCACTTTATTTATAACCCTTAGAAATTATCAAGAAAATCCATTCTTTCCAAATTAGAGTTCTAATATATGCACACTTATTTTCCATCGAGAGTTCGCTCTTCTTTTCTTAAATATTTTAATGGCACTTTCAAGGACATCTGAGAGTGTCTCCTGCCCACACTTTCTTTGAGTGCACAGTAGTAGTGCAAGGAAAAAAAAACACTAGATGTTATGTAGAAAACACAGAATCTTCATGTGAGTTATCTACCTCCAGTTATCCATGCAAGCTTGAAGAAAGGTCTATAAAGGGCTTGACTCTCAACCCTTCTACTCTCACCATGAGCACGACAGTCTCCATTCTTTATATCTACTGCTAAATTGTGCACACAAAAGAAATTGAAAATAATAAATGGCTTCTGATATAGCAGCAGCATGGGCTTCTGCAACAGTTGGGCTACACTGACTGCTGTACTTCTAATAAAATGGGTCATTGCCATGAAAAGTCCTTCTTTCCAGTATCACTGAATGTGCATGAGGGTAAGTTTACTGCTTCCATTCAGCAGTTTTCTGAGTGGTTTAAAAATGTCACAAGCTTCTCCCCCAGTTAGGATCCATCATTCAGCTGCCGACAGAAATTAGTAGGCCTGACTTGGCTCTGTCTTTTCTCCCTTTGAGTCAAGATCTTAAAGTCATTTCAATGCTTTGGTGCATCGTCTCCTTTAACTCAGCCACATTTACTGAGAAAATATTTGATACTTTCCCTTCATTTATTCCCCATGTCAAATTACCATCTGGCTTGACTCTACCTTTAAAAACACATACACTGCCCAGGGCCAGGTCGGCTACCTGAGTCCATGTTGGTGTCCAAAGGCCATGCTGCCCCTGGGGTCATGCAGATCTGAGTGGCCTGAGTTGCTACCCAAAGCATGGTGACATCCAGGCCAGAGCTGCAGCTGAGAGTCATGTCTGGGTCTGTGACCCTACTGCAGCCAGGGTCTGTGTTGATGTCCTAGACTCCTGTTACCATCAAAGGCCATGCAGACCCCCAAGGTCTGGACCTATGTCGGTGTCTGAGGACCACACTGCCGGTGGTGAGGCTGTGCTGATCTGAGTGACCTGCACTGTCACCTGGGGCAATAGTGACATCCAGACCCAACTGCTGCTGAGGACTATGTCTGGGTCCATGGTCCTACAGCGGCTGGGGTCTGTGCTAAAGTCTGAGTCCTATATTGCCACCAGCTGGTGGTGTCAAGGGGTCATGCCGCCCTCAGAGCCATTCCAATCTGAGTGGACAGTGTTTCCACCTGGAGCCAAGATGTCCCCAGGCCCAAGCTGCTGCCTAGGGCCATGTCTGGGTCTCTAGTCCAGCTGCAGCTGCGGTCTGTATTGATGTGGCCTGTATCACCTCAGGAGACCATAGGAAACATGCTTGATGAAATCAGAGGGCCATGCTGAGTTAGCCCCACCCTTTGCTGGCTCAGAGAAAGCTGGCCCTGTTGGGCCTCATAAGGACCGGGGGTGAGGCCCAGTGTAATTTCCTGAGCCTAACTTTGAGTATTTTGGGGCCTGTGAGGCCCAGTGTAACTTCCTGAGCCTAACTCGAGTTTGATGAACTGTCTTTGGACCACGACTCCAGCACAGCCGGACCACCAAGACGGCCTCTACCTAGCTATCGCTATCGTGGAAAGTTCTCATTGGCCCTCAATCCTTACTCCATCCCACGTCACCCCAAGACCTCTTCCCCTTCACCCACTCTATATAAGCCAATGCCTGAGTCAATAAAACGAGGTCCTGCTTTGACAGACTCCCGGTCCAGTGTGTTTAACCCCGGGGATTTGGGGGCTGCGGCGGGACATTCGCCATCCCACTCAGCTCCAGGGAGAGACCAGCTGGACTGGTTCTGCCTACTGCCTACTGCCTACTGCCGGTGGCAATACCGGCATGGCCCTACTTCTCACTGGACACTGCAGCACGAAAAGAGAGCTGGCCCCGAGAAGGGCCCCGAGAAGGCTCCTGAACTCAGGAGAGATGGTCCAACCCCTTACCACAGGCAAAGGAGATTGCAAGGGCATAGGGGAACTGGCTCTGCCCTTTTGCCTGAGGCCAGTGGCCCCAGTGGCCCAGACTGATTAGCTCAGCTACCAGCCAGGCCCACAGCTGGGCCTCGAGTTGGCTCACCCTAACATCTACCCCATCTAGGATCTGTTGGAGTTCATGAAGGGACTGGTCCTGTGGAACAATACCTGCAGCATCTCCATGACTGGCTAGGGATATCCCAGAGGGGCTCTGGTGAGGATCCAGTGATGATGGTGTGCCAGAAACCAGAGGCCTTGAACCAGACCAATGACTCACTGCAATGAACATTTGCTAGTAAAGCTGACTGGACAAAAGGGTATATTATGTGACACAGTAAGGATCCCAATGCCCCCAGGATGAATGAAGAGGTGATGGGGAAAGGAAAGGCAAAGAGGTTTTTGGGAGTTTTGTTTTTTTATTATATTTATTTATTTTTGGCTTGTTTTGTTCTTGGTTTTGTTTGTTTGCTTACTTGCTTGGTGATGTTTTGGTTTGATTTTTTAAAATTTTCTTTTAAGGGGTGGTGCAAGGATGAGGGGAGATATGGGGGCACTGGGAGGTGAACAGAATTAGGGTATGTGATGTGAAATTCCCAAAGAATCAATAAAGAAATTATGTTAAAAAAAATCTCATCCACACACCAACATGTCTTCAGATGACAGAGTTTTTATTTCATTTAGGTAGACAACCTTGAGAGTAAAGACACAAAATAGAGCTCCAAAGATTCAGTCTGACTTTTACTCTAAACAATATCTTTCATATGCTATTTGAGTGTGTTCTACCACTAGTTCAGGGGGAATAGTGCCACCAATACTGTTCTAGGTAGAGAAAGCATTGTTTATTCCTCAATATTGCTCCCTGAGGTTAAGGTATTTCCATACTTGAAACAAAATAGTCCCCATACTAACAAGGAAACCAAGGTTTCTTCAAGAATTGTTGTTCAACTATACATGACATGACATATATAGTTTCAAAGCATTTTTGAAAATAGAAATTATTGTCCATACCACCTTTAGGAAATCCAGAATTATTTACTCAAGCAATCTTTTCTGAGGACTGGCTGTGTGCAAAGCACTGTAAAAGACTATAGAAGAAAAGCCTGTGTGTCCTAAAAATGATTCATAGAAAAATATGAGAATAGCAGAGTGCTCAGCTGTAGCTGTCTTTGTGGAGGCTGGAGGTCTCCCAAGGGGGCACTACTAAATGAGTTCTCTGAAGATAACTCATGTGGTGATAAAGCCACAGACAGTTCATGTGTAGGAACACTAACAGCTGATGCTGATGCTGGCAGGCACATACCAGCATGTAAGTGAGGAGAAACAGCTCAGGGACCTCAGGTGGAGAGTCACTGAAAAGCACCTAGGAAATTCCCTAGAGCAGAGATCTTCTCAGCTGTTGTGGAGAGTTCCTATTTGCCATGCAGGCTGGATAAGCAAGTAATTGTGACTAAGGAAGCCAAATCAAGTTATGTGTATGAATGAGTCCTCTGATGTGCAATAAACACAACATATCATGAATAGTGATGCTTAGGGAAGGCAGATATGTTTGCAAATCATTCAAAGTCTTCAGAGCCATTAAAGCAGCAACAATAGGTGTGAAAGGGACAAGACAAATGGTTCAGCAGGTTTAATCAATAGCACTTGAAATTCTGATTGAGTGAGTCCAGCACTGGTTTCCCCTTGTGGAACTCATGTTACATAGTTCTCCCAAAGTTTTATTTTTCTAGGAATCCTCAATGCCATCATTCTTTCCAGCCACTGCCATCCTGACAGGTATGGGAATACCAGTCACCACTCTGATGTTCCCAGGTTTGCTTCCAGTTTCCTCCCACTGGGCATTGTATACTGGAAAACATCCATCTTTGCTACCACAAGTGGGCTCAGCATGACAGCTTGCATAGTTAAGCCAAAGGTTTGACCAGGATTTCTCATGACTTACTCATATCTAGTCTGTCAATTAAATATGGAACATACTCTTTCTTGGCCAATGCAACTTAGTTTTAATGTATGAACCTACCATTCTGTGCACCCTTTGCTTCCTGCTAATAGTGGTGGCATTCTGTATCTCAACAATCTCTGGTTATCTCTCATTTACTACCATTCTAGTTTGCCAACATGAGTTGCAGTGGAGTTTGCCTTTTTTTCTTTTTTTTAATATGACACACATTTTTCCTTCGGCTTCTGATAAGGGTATTGTCAGCGAGTCCAGGCTTCCTGTGTTCTAATTACCTCTAAATGATCCCTATTTCCTTTAGCAGTTAAAGCTCATGTGTAAGGATAAAGGGCTATGGGAGAAAATGGAATTCCAAAACATGTGATATCATAAAATCAAAACTGTTAAGTCTACCCTTAATGCAGCCACTTTAGAATTCTTCAGATATCAGAATAGAATCAACGTACATTGACATAGACCTTGTTCTCTGATTCTCTATCTTTATACCAGCATATTTTTAAGTATTGAAAACAAACTAAATGCCAATGCCCTAAGATTCTTAGTAACTCAGTCATGCTGTATACAGATAAGGTACTAAACAGTCATTAAAATATACCATGTCATTCTATTGTGATATGACAATCTCTATCTTACATGAAATGAAGAAAAATGTAGTGTGCAATTATGTATGACTGTGAGTTTATTTTGCAATATATTTTATTTTGCATGACTACTTAAACATTTCAATGACCTTACTTCTATGTTTGCCATTTTGTAATCTCTATCAAAGAATATTAGAAATTCAGAGTACTCGTTCTTTTTTAAGAATACTTGTGTAGTTTTTGAACTTTGCAAAAATGTTCAGAACAAGATGTTAATCATATAAATCACAAACAAAGTATTTCAAGGATATTTTCATGAAATTTTATAAAATGAAACATAAGAAGCCNAAACTCTTCCACCATTTCCTCTGGGTTGGCAGCCCTTGTTTGAGGAGCCTGCACTTGGCCTCTCCCATACCTGAGTGCAGCCAGGATTTTTTTTTTTCATAAGTGGTGAATAAATCAAATGAATAAGGCCAGAGACTTCTGACCATTGTGACTGCTTTACTCAATGAACTTTACTGGTTTCCTAGTTAATGTGTTCATTTCTAAGTTGTATCAATTTTTAAAATAACAAACCGTCTCTTTTTTCTTTTCCCATACTCTCTACCTCTTCTAGTCTACAGTCTAAGAACAAGGCATCACACAACAATATCATTTTCACTCAATGATGACAGAGATGGCAGTGGCTGAGTTGTAGTGAAGACAAAGGACTGCACTGGCTGAGCTGTCACCCAGTGACGACAGAAGATGGCACTGGCTGAAGTGTCACCAGGAAACAACAGAGGATGGCACTGGCTGAGATGTCATCCATATCTGTGCTTTTCCAGTCTTCTTGGTGGCATATAAATTCTGACAGTTTCTCTTGATAAAGAGTCTTGGTGTAGAGAGTGCATTTTTTCCCTCTAGTGCTCCTCTTGACTTTGGCAAGTATCATAATAAGAGGAAGTGACTCTTTCCAATATCCAGTATTTCTTTTTTTTATTCAAAATCTGGAAAAATGCATTATAAAATGTGAAACTCAATATTACACCACCAACACATTTTGCATGTTAATTTGCCAAGAAGATAACTTGCATTTTCTCATGTTTCCAGAATCCCCTGGATTATCGGACATCCCACTCTTGCTCCCTGTGTGCCTCTCATTGGACTCTCATCTGGTTTTCCTGCTTAAACATATTCCCCTGAGACTCTGTTTAATTTGAATTGTATTAAATTCATCAGACTCCTTAATGAGCCTTGGGCATTGTCAACTTGTGTGTGGGCCTCTCTTAAATAGTAGCAAAGAGGGACCTTAAGGGCTTTCAGTGTGTGTCCTGGGCTTTCTATCAGGCACAAGCACTGTTTCACATTATGTGAATGTCATAAATAACTTGGTGGGAAGGGTCAGTGTTTTCTTATCTTGAAGAGAGTCAAAGGGCAGTTTGCATTTATCTAGGAAATGCACCTCACAGATGCTGGTCTTCAAAGCTCCTCTGGGAAAGGGTGGGGAGATGCTATTATCCTTACATAATGCTAAAACCCTGACCGGAGGGGTGAGACAACTGCAGGAATCCTTCCTGTTCCTTTTCATCAAGGCCATAGCAAACAAGGACCAAGGGGGATGAAAACACCAGGAAGTACTAGTAATTTCATTTTCATATACTTTAATTTCTTTTAAGTAGCAAATACTTTCTTTGGATGTCTTGGCTTATTTCCTTTAGAGCATCCATCACTTGTGTATAGAATGAGTTGCAAAGAGGTTTACTTCATGAGTGTTCTTAGATCAGCCTCCAGGGCACTTCCCAAATCAGAAGAGCAGGAGGCTGGGGCTTTTTATTTGCTGTGATGAATTGGGATATAGCATAAAATTTTAACTTCAACCAAGCACAAAAAACAAAATAAAATGATAGAGTTTTGCAACTGTATTTTAAAGGCCCCCTACGTAGACTCCAGCTGCCTGGATCTGTTCCTATAAGGAATCACAGATGAGGTCTATCATATGTCCCTACTGAATTCTTAGTCTATCACCCATCCTCAGTTCATGCCATTTATTCTTCACAAAGTTCTCTTTTTTTAAAGTAAATTTATATTTAGTTTTCTATTCATTTATGTTTAAAATATGAGAAAATAAAACACCAAGAAAGAGAAAATTTATTAATAAGTATCTGCAAACATTTTTAAACAAAATAAATGCAATACAGTGACTGCATCTTATCTTTGAGTTCAGTAAATGAGTTAAAGACATTTCTTTTCACTGGTCATCTTTATTGAGATATATTTTAAGTAAGTAAAGTGTGTTGGGTTTAAGTGCAGTTTGATATATTTTCTTCAACATCTTGCCATACATCAAATAACCCAAACAAGTCACACAAAGTTTCTACCACAGGAAACAGACTAAAACATTCCACCAAGTCTGTTCCAGGGGATTTAGCAAGGGCTGAATTTCAAAGGTGTAACCAAGCTTAGCAGTCTTAGGGACTGAAAGCCAGTGTCCCAATGTCATAGTGAAGAGACTAAAAAGACGTGAAATGAAAGGAGAGAGCCAGGTTGGGGTTGATCTTGCATGATCTGTTATTTTGGGAAGAGATGTTTGGCTGTTGTTGCACATTTATTGGGGAAAAACCCAGAAGGTTTTGAATGGGGTCTTGTACAGAGAAGGGCGTAATGATTTAATTCTTACCTCACCTTCTTTCTCCATCTCTCTAGTTCCCTCCCTCCTGTCCTAGGTCCCCAGTCCTAGGTCCCTCTACTGAGTGCTTCCCTGATTGCATCCACAGCTGCACAGAATATTTTTCTTCTTGTGGCACTTCATATATCATTGAATCATCCACTGTTTACTTCTTTCCTTCTGTTCTACTTTCTTCGTATATCATTGAATCATCCATTGTTTACTTCTTTCCTTCTGTTCAACTTTCTCTAGTGAAAAGGGGGATGGGAAGAAAGCGGGGTAAGAAGCAAGGGAGCTGGAAGTCTTTTCTTGGAAATATCTTGCTTCTCAGTATTCACCTCAAGGGCTGTTTCTGAGGAGCAAAGCTTCCTCAGAGGTAATGTAAAGAAAACCAAAGAGCTCATCACAACAAAATTCTGTTACAAACAGATTAACCAGAATGTCTCTGATTCAGCAATGTGGGTTGAACATTCAGTAGTCAATGCAGTGTTTAAGGAAAACTACTTCTGACCCTTAGGTGAAGCACTTGACTTGTTTAAAACCCTGCTATAAGGTCAAAAATAGGTTGCACTGAATTATATTCTAAAGGAATTACAAAAATGCAATTAATAAATGTTTTTATTGTCATCTTTTGTCTCATTTATCCTAAATTCATTTTCTATTTCCCCATTTCATGTGGTGTATTGATATTGTTAGGATAAGCATACATGCCTCCTTTCATTTGGAAAGTGGACATGATTGGACTGTTAATTAGATATACCAGCAGTTATAGTGAAATCACAGTTTTTAAGCCTTTTTGTGATATCGATGGCCATGACATTAAATTATATAATCACTTTAACACTTCAGGATCTGTAGTTTACTGCTGTAAATACAGTCACATGAAAGTGATTACATCATTAAATGTATGATCACTAGCATTCTTCATGTATGATGCACTGTGCTTGTTTAATAACTAATAACTACTAGGTTTAATGGATAATATTGTCACATTATGCAAATTGAGAGATAGTTCAAAGAATAAAATTAAGTTAACCAAAATATCCAAGTCTTAAGGTTAGACTTTCGAATTTCTCCTCTCTTATGATGCAATGCCTTTGTACAGTGTGTGCATCTGCTGAGAACTGTGTTTGTGGCCTGACACATGCTAAGCAGGCATTAGCCTACTACCATCCCTGCCCAGGTACTGTCTTCTTAATAGCAGAACTCATTTAGTAAAAGTGGCATAAGCATTTCAAACATACAAACAGAAAGAAGGAAAGAAATAAATACTAAGTTTCTAACTTGCACTGTTTGCTAAGATAGATGCTTAAATTATTTAATTATTCCAACAAACCTAACAAAGGTTGTCAAATTATGTATCACATCTGGGACCCTGCTAAGTAAAAGGCTTGCCAGAAGTCACACAGCTCATTGAGACTGAACTGAGATTTGATGTGTCTGGCTGTAGGCTTTACATCAAACATTGGAAACCATAATCATAAATAGGGATAAAAATTAGTCTCAGCAATCCTTCAAATTTCGTGCTTCACTGAAAGCTATGCTAGAGACTCTAGGCCTATAGGCTGAAGTTACAGAGGAACTTTGGATGACTGTCCAGGCAGCCAGATGTCTCTGTCATTTCTAGAATTATGGAAGTTGCTTGCAATTCACTTCCTTTTTATTTAGGTAATATTGTATCCTTCTGGGGTCTTTGATGTAGTTGAAGACTAGTTAGTTATAACTATAATTTTCCTTGGTTACGATAAAAAATAAATTAGATATGAAACTTTAGACTTGCAAATACATCATAGATAATAGAATATTTTCTTTAATTTTGCCAAATACAAATAGGCTAGATAATATAACTATAATTCTTGCTTGATAACTGTTCTATTATATGTAATTTTACTATGTTAAAGTTAAAACCTTCCTTTTTGATTAGACAGAAACAGAGAAGTATTGTGAATGTCTTTCTGTACACTGTGAATATGTGTTGCTCTGACTGGTTGGTAAATAAAGCTGTTTGGCCAGTGGTGAGGCAGAATAAGGTTAGGGGGGGACATTTGAATTGAAGAGATGGGATTAGAAAGGAGAGTGAGAGGAGATGCTAGCCTGCCATCCAAAGAGCAACAAGATGCAAGAAGATTGGTAATGCCACAGCCATGTGGCAACANATAGATTAATAAAAATGAATTGAATTAAGTTATAAGAGCTAGCTAGCAAGAAGTCTGACCCATAGGCCATACAGTATGTAAGTAATATAAGCCTCTGTGTGTTTACTTGGGGCCAAGCTTCTGTGAGAAGCAGATGGGAGAGATTTGTCC
>LZPO01077864.1:0-12129 GCA_001675575.1 Neotoma lepida
AATGAAAAAGAGATCATGAATTTGAAGGAGAATGTAGAGGGTTATAAGGCAAGGTATGGAGTTAAGAAATGGAATGGATAAATATGATAATTGTATTCTAATTTCAAATAGAAACTAAGATTAATAACATTGATAAAGTATCCTGCTGGGTTAGAGATGCAACTTAGTGGGTAGGCTGCTTATTTAGCATGCATGAGACCCTGGCTTTAATCCCGAGGATCACATGAACTTGGGATGGTGGCAAACTTTCAGGAGCCTAAACCAAAAAAATCAGAAGATGATGCTCATCCTCATACACTGAAAGTTCAAGGTTAATCAGAGATACAAGAGAACTTGGTTCATCCTACGACTCAGGGAAAATAGTGGAAGAAGGGGAAGACAATAGTATGCATCCGAGGAAAAGGATTCCTG
Source organism: Neotoma lepida (assembly GCA_001675575.1). Lineage (NCBI taxonomy): Eukaryota > Metazoa > Chordata > Mammalia > Rodentia > Cricetidae > Neotoma > Neotoma lepida. The sequence goes on from LZPO01077864.1 coordinate 412, forward strand.
CGGCTAGATAGTATCTCCTAGATATGATAGTGAAATTGTACCCATGAAATCTCAACATGTTATAGAAAATGACACTATGTTTTACTTCAGGAAAGCTTCATTTTGCTCTGAATTCTATCACCCATTTCAGATGTATGTCTGAATAAAATCTAATTGTCCTAACTGCATTGCCTGTTGCTCAGCTGTACTTATCTCTGACATGTGCAAATCCTTGTCGGGCAAAAAAGTAGATAGCACACATTTAAGCAGTGAGCACAAAAACACTGGCAGCCCTGTGTCATTTTATAGTACATGAGTGCTACTGACAATGCTGGCATCATTGTAGCTAATCACCTCCTGAGTAGGAGACAAAGGTACCTATGTAGAAGAAATAAACAATAGGTGAATTTGACATAGATTTAAATGTTTATTTAAATTGAGAAAACCTTGCTGGCTGGCCTGAATCTAACATTTTGCTGCTTCTACTTCCCAGTGACATCCTCAACATAGAAATAACTTAAAAACAAAGGTAATATGCAATCACAGATGATATTGAAGACTTTTGTTTTTGCCTAGTGGTATTCTCTTTTTTATTGAGCATTTGGATAATGTTTAATATATTCAAACTTATGGTTGAATTTTTTGTTCATCATATAAAAGTAAAATTAATGTAGTAAGAGGGATGTATTTAAGGTTGATCAGAAAACCAGCTAGGCTGCCTGCAAATCTTCTCTTCTCTCTGTATCTGCAGATCCAATCTCCCAGTCTCATCTCCAGTTCTGGAGCAGAAAATTTGCTGCACCCTCCCTTTCTTTTCTGACCACATCCCCAAGGGATCGCAAAGATCTCCTCCAACTTTCCCAACTCATTCCATTATCCCAGCCTTTAATATCATCAGGCATTCACCTAAGAAAAAAGTGGGTGTAGCCATTTTAGTGTCTAACAAAATAGACTTCAAACCAAAATTAATCAGAAGAGATAGGGAAGAACACTAAATGCTCATCAAAGGAAAAATACACTAAGATGACATTTCAACACTTAACATCTATGCCCCAAACACAAGGATGCCCAAGTGTATAAAAGAAACACTACCACAGCTTAAACACATTATGACCCTCACACACTGGTAATGGGAAACTTCAATACCCTACTCTCACCAAAAGACAAGTCATCTATACAAAAAATTAAATAGAGAAATGCCAAAGCTAAAAGACACTATAAATCAATTGAGCCTAAAAGATACTTACGGATTTCATCCAACACAATGAATATAAATTCTTCTCTGCACCTCGTGGTCCTTTATTTATAATTGACTACATACCAGGACACAAAGCAAGTCTCGACAGATAAAAGAAAATTGAAATAACTCCCTGCAATCTGTCAGACCACCATGGATTAAAGCTGTATTTCAATAACAACGGAAAGCTTACAAACTCATGGAAACTGATCAACTCTTTACTGAGTGAAAAATGCGTCAAGATAGAAGTAAAGAAAGAATTAAAGACTTTATAGAATTCAATGAAAATGAACACACAGTATACCCAAACTTGTAGGACATAATGAAAATGATTCTAAGAGGGAAGTTCGTAGCAGAAGTGAAAAAAAAAAAACTGGTGATATCTCATATTAGCAACCTAATAGCACACCTGAAAGCTCTAGAACAAAAAGAATAAAACACACCCAAAAGGAGTAGATGGCAAGAAATAATCAAACTTAGGGCTGAAATCAATAAAATAGACACCAATAGAACCATAGTACAAAGAGTCAATTAAAAAAGAGTTTATTCTTTTAGAAAATCAGTAAGGTTGACAAACAAATTGAAATTAACAAAAAGGTAGAGAGATAACATCAAAATATCAAAATCAGAAATGAAAAATGGGATGTAACAATAGATATCAAAGAAATCTAGGTAATCACAAGGGCATACTTTAAAAACCTGGACTTCACCAAATTCGAAAATCTAAAAGAAATGGATAATTTTCTCCATAGGTACCACTTACCAAAGTTAAATCAAGATCAGATAAGCAATTTAAACAGACTTATAACCCCTAGTGAACTAGAAGCAGTGATTAAATTATCCCAAAATGAAAACCCTGGGGCCAGTTGGTTTTAGTTTAGAATTTTATCAGCTCTTCAAAGAAGAGTAAATGCTAATCCTCCTCAAATTATTCCACAAAATAGAAATAGAAGGAGCATTGCCCAATTCATTCTTTGAAGCCACAGTAACCCTGATACCCAAATCATAAAAAAAAAACAAAGAAACAAAATTAGAGACAAATTTCCTTATGAACACAGATACAAAAATACTCAATAAAATATTTTCAAATTGAATCCAAAAGCCCATTAAAGATCACTTACTATGATCAAGTAGCCTTCATCCCAGAGATGCAGATGTGAGTCAAGATATAAAAATCAGTAAATGTAATCCACTACATACACAAATCAAAAGAAAGAAAACCTCATGAGCATCCCATTAGATGCAGAAAAGGCTTCCTCATGAAAAAAGTCCTGTAGAGATTAGGGATATATGGGACATACCTAAACATAATAAAAGCAATCACAGCAAGCCTATTGCCATCATCAACTTAAACGGAGAGAAACTAAAAATAATTCCACTAAAATCAGGAACAAGATAAGGCTGTCTACCTTCTCCATACCTATTCAATATAATACTTGAAGTATTAGCTAGAGCAATAAGGTAACTGAAGGAGATCAAGAGGATCCAAATTGGAAAGGAAGAAGTCAAAGTATCTTTATTTGCTGATAATATGATAGTGTAAATAAATTACTCTAAAATTCAAACAGCTAACTCCTACAGCTGTGACCATTTTCTGCAAAGTAGCTGCATATAAAATTACCTAAAAATTTGTAGCCCTCTTTTATACAAAAGTCAGACATGGAAAATAAATCAGGGAAGCAGTACCTTTTGCAATAGCCTCAAATAATTTAAATTATCTTGGGGTAACTCAAGCCAAGCAATTGAAAGACTTGTATGATAAAAAAAACTCAAGTCTTTGAAGAAAGAAATTGAAAAAGATATCAGAAGATGGATAGAACTTCCATGTTCATAGATCTGTAGGATAAACATAGTAAAAATGGGCATCCAACCAACAGCAATCTACAGATTCAAAGCAATCACCATCAAAATTCCAACATAATTCTTTACAGACCTTGAAAGGAAAATTCTCAACTTCATATGTAAACAAACAAGCAAACAAACAAACAACAACAACAACAAAAACAAAGGATACTTAAAACAATCCTGAACAATAACTGAAGGAGGTCTCACCATTCCTGAACTCACATTATATACTACAAATCTATAACAATAAAAGACAGCATGGTATTAGCATAAAAATAGGCACATTGTTCAATAAAATTGAACTGAAGTCCAAGAAATAAACCTACACACCTATGGAAACTTGATGTTTGATAAAGAACCAGAAATACACAATGGAATAAAGATGGCATTGTCAAATATGGTACTGGTCAAACTGGATGACTTCATGTAAAAAATTCAAATATATCCATATTTGTCTCCCTGTATAAAACTCAACTCAAAAAGGATCGAAGACCTCAGCGTAAAACCCTATATTGAACATGATAGGAGAAAAAGTGCATAATGGCCTTGAACATATTGGCACAAAATAAGACTTTCTGAAAAGAGCACTGTTAATACAGGCATTAAGATCAACAATTAATAATTAGGATCTCATGAAATTGAAAAACTTCTGTAAGGCAAAGTATACCATTATTTGGACAAAGCAGCAACCTATAGAATGAGTAAAGATTTTTACCAACTGCATATCAGGTAGAGGGCTAATATCTAAAATATATAAAGAACTCAAGAAGCTTGATATAAAATAATAAATAACCCAATTAAAATGATGTACAGTTCTAAATAGAAGATTCTCAATAAAGGAAATTCAAATGGCTGAGAAACACTTAAAGAAATGCTTGCCGGGCGGTGGTGGCGCATGCCTTTAGTCCCAGCACTCGGGAGGCAGAGGCAGGCAGATCTCTGTGAGTTCGAGGCCAGCCCAGGGTACCAAGTGAGTTCCAGCAAAGGTGCAAAGCTACACAGAGAAACCTTGTCTCGAAAAACAAAACAACAAAAAACAAAACAAACAAACAAACAAAAAAGAAAAGCTTAACATCTTTAGCCACCAGGGAAATGCAAATCAAAACTGCTTTGAGATTTCATAATACACCTTTTAGAATGCCTATGATCAATAATACAAATGCAGCTCAAGCTGGTGAGGATGGGAAGCAAGGGGAACCCTCCTCCATTTCTTGTGGGAGTGCAAAATTGTGCAGCTACTTTGGAAATCAGTATGGTGTTTCCTCAGAAAGATGGGAATGCATCTTCATCAACACCCAGCTATAGAACTCTTGAGCATGTACCCAAAGGACATTCCATTTTATGACAAGGACACTTGCTCAACCATGTTCATTCTTTATTGCAAGAGCCAGATATTAGAAACAATCTAGATGTCCCTCAGCTGAAGAATGGATAAAGAAAATGTGGTATATTTACACAATGGAGTATTACACAGCTGTTAAAAAAATGATGTCAGTAAATTTGCAGGCAAATGGATGAAACTAGAAAAAAATCATCTTGAGTGAGGTAACACTGACCAAGAAAGACAAATATGATATGTATTCTTTTATATCTGGATTTAGCCATTAAATAAATGATAACCAAGCAACAATTCATACACTGTGCTGCTAACTACTCAAGGTGTAGCCGGCCACCTGTGGATTGAGAATTTCAGGATGTGGTTCATTCATGTAGGTGAGGGCTCAATGAAGATCCTATTGACTTCCTAAGCATTCTTGACACTGCTCAAATGACACTGTTCTAATTAGTAAAATTGTTGTATGTTTTCTGTACTGCTTAAAATTTTTCATCATGGTATTAATGTGTGTTACTGGATATAAATACTTCACAGTTATGTAAGTTACACTCATGTCAGTGTTATGTATATAATCTGTAGATAGTCATGTATGACAATATGTTTGTGAAGATAACATTTAACATTTTAAGTCTCAGCTGTTACTTTTTGTTTCTGAATTTCTTTATTCTAAATACTTCTAAAGTACTCATAACAATGAAAAATCATTAAGGTTAAAATGATATCTTTGCTAGCTTCAGTTCCATGATTTTTCAATAAAGCTTAAAATTCTATAGTAGAGGATTCAAGTCATGAGATTATTAATTCTCAAAGGCACACTATGGCAACTATCTACAAAAAATGGGAAATGTTCACTGGTCACCATAATGTTAACCACTTACTGGCAGATGACACTGCCGTGTTAGCATCTTATGTTTTATCTTTCCCAACCACTGCCATTTTATTCTTTTATTCTTTCTTCTAGCTCTAATTTTACAAAGTTCATATCAGAAAAACAATTGGGTTCATTGACTATCTTGGAATAAAATCCTAACTGCAAATATCCATCCTCTTGTTAAAACATCTAAAAAGAACAGATATTCTTGTCAAGAAATTTTCTGTGATTATGGTTTTGATTTTCATTTCTCTCCACAATTTATATATAAACATTTATCTTTACATTGACAAAAGGGAAATTTTTCATTAATAAATGATACATAGACAGAAGGATTGAAGTAATAAGATAACAGAATGGATGGGTGCATTTTAAGCCATTTTATTTATTTATTTTTTACTTAATTATTAAGTTGTAAAAGTTTGAATCTGAAGCATCTCCTCAGAAGCTCATGTTGTTCAAGTTTACTAGCTAATAGAATCTGTCGGGAGCTATTGGATCTTGGGGATTTTTATTCTACTAGTAATTGAATCCAGTTTTAACTTGATGATACTATTGGAAGATAGTATAGTAAATAGATCATTGTGGTTTTGGTGTGTATCTTGTCCCTGGCACCTTCTTGTCTCTCTATATTCTGACAACCATGAGATTAGCTGGTTTATGCTGATGCTATCTTTGCATTTAGTATGTTCTGCTTCAACACAGGCATATGATAATTGGACAAGTCAACCACGGAATAAACACCTTGAAATAGTGAATCAAAATATACATTTCTTTTTAAGTTATCCTTCCAGGTATTGGTCACAATGTACAAAAGTCTGATTAGCACATAAAATTAATTAAAATAATAGTTATGAAATAAAGTAATTTGAATTTTATATATCTACTTAATTTCTGCTTCCTTCCAATTAAATATATCATGATTACTGTTAATAATCTTTAAAAAGTAGAAATAGATATTCATAAAATATTGCCATTATTGAGATAAGGCTTAAAAAATTATGCTTGCTACAGGGCAAGAGTTGAATTATTCATTTTAGATAGCCAAAAGGGTAAGAAAAAAAATCACCAAGCCTTGGAAACAATATCAAAACGTGGCAACTTAGACATCCTATTAAGCACGGTGTCAGAAAACAAAACAAATATAGTGGACTGGCTTAATCACACCACTTAGGCTTCTCTGGAGTGTAAATAATTGGTGAGTTGATCAATATTAAATGACAATAATTCTTTCAAATAATTAAGATAAGCACAAAAGACATTCTGCTGGAATCAAATATTGGTAAATTTGTTCATTTAAGGTGCATCTTTTATAATAAACAACATTCTACTGAGGAAATATGCTTATACTTTAGTTTCTATAATGAGATTCTCAATTTTTGTCTTCCTAGCTTATTGGTAAAACAAAGTATTTATTAAACTTACATCCTACAAAAATTGGCCATAATGAAAAGTGTTACTACAAGCTATGGAGAAGCTGAATTCAGCCTTCTCCCCTTACTTGAAAGTTTGTGCTTTTCACAAGTCTGTGCTCCACAGTTGATTTAATCCTATAGTGTCCTCAAGGCCTTTATTGTTTCCAAAATTACAATGGTTAAATATAAGTATAAATTCTGTGGATGCCTAGAAAACTGTTCACCAGACACTTTTATTGTTATTGATCAATATTTTATGAGAGTAGAATATAATGCAAGTGACAAATATTTTAATAATAATTTAAATATAGGTAAAGACAATTTTCCTGAGAGTTCTCTCAGTTTAGTTACCATCATGCATATAATAGAGCGCACACAAATGATTGTGCATTACAGATGTCATATTTTCCTTTTACAGACCATGAGTATCTCATTCTGAAATGATATTCTAAATCTGATCGTCCCTTAAGTTCCCAGCTATTTTGTCATTTGTTGTTCCTGCCTGGGCCATTTCATACTTCAGTCCAGTTCCAGAAACAAACTTAGAATTCTTGTTTGGTTTTTGATCTAGCCATTCCCTGTGATTTGAGGTCCCAGTGTAGTTGTGATTGTCACAAGCCTGCTTTACTCCACAGCTATTTTCACTTCCCATCAAAACTGAAGCTGGGAGATTTTTAGTGAAGACTGACATGCATTCATTTTCTTTCTTTCTTTTTTTCATATCTATTTGGCGTTTTATTTTATTTTTTTTAATTTTACTTTTTAATTTTACATCTGGACAGCAGTTACCCCTCCCTCTTCTCCTCTCATTCCCTTTTCCCACTACCACTCCCCCTTCCCCTCTTCAATCCACTTCTCCTTAACAAAGCATGGCATATCAAGTTGCCATGAGACTAAGTTCCTCCCCTTGTATTTAGGCTGGGCAAAGCAATCGAGTATGATGAATAGGCTTCCAAGAGCCAGTCAAAGCATTATGGACAGCTCCTGCTCCCATTGTTAGGAATCCCACCAATAGGTCAAGCTACAAAACTGTCACATATATGTAGAGGACCTAGGTTGGTCCAAGGCAGGTTCCCTGGTTGTTGGTTCAAACTCTGAGTTCTTATATGCCAGGTTGGTTGTTGTTGTGGGTTTTCTTGTGATGTCCTTGACTCCTCTGCCTCCTTCAATCCTTCCTCCCTCTGTTCGGAAAGATTCCCCGAAGCTTGGCCTAATGTTTGGCTGTGGATCTCTGCATCTATTTCTGTCAGTTACTAGATTAAGACTCTCTGATCACAATTGGGATAGTCAACAATCTGATGACAAGAGATTGCCAATTCAGGCTACATATCCACTATTGCTAGGAGTCTTAGCTGGGGTCATCCTTGTAGATTTGTGGGAGCTTCGTTTGCACCATGTTTCTACCTAATCCCGAAAATCCCCACCCCTTTCCAATCATCTCTTTCAGTATTCCCCCACTCCACTCACACCCCAACACTCCCCTAGTTCACCAAGGACATCTCTTCTATTTCCCCTTCCCAGGAAGATTCACGTGTTGCCTCCTTGGACGGTAATTTTTACCTAGCATCTCTAGGTCTGTGCATTGTACCATAGTTATTCTTTACTTTACAATCACTTATGAGTGAGTACATACCATGTTTGTCTTTCTGGATTAGGGTTACTTCATTCAGTAAATTTTTACAGTCATTTGCCATCAAATTTCCTGATGTCATTGTTTTTAACAGCTGACTAATACTCCATTGTGTATATGTACCACATTTTCTTTATCCATTCTTCAGTGAAGGGACATCTAGGTTGTTTCTAGTTTCTGGCTATTACAAATAAATCTTCTATGAGTGTAGTTGATCAAGTGTCCTTGTGGTATGGTAGAGCATGCTTTGGGAATATGCCCAAGAGGGGTATTACTGGGTCTTGAAGTATAATTGATTCCCAATTTTCTGAGAAACCCCAATATTGATTTCCAAAGTGTCTGTACAAGTTTGCACTCCCATCAGCTATAGAAGAGTGTCACCATTGCTCCACATCCTCTCCAGCATGAGCTGTAACTTCTGTTTGCAATCTTAGCTATTCTGACAGATGTAAGATGCAATATCAGAATTGTTTTTATTTGTTTTTCCTTGATGACTAAGGATGTTGAACATTTCTTTAAGTTTTTTGCTGCCACTTGAGATTCTTCTGTTGAAAACTCTCTCTTTAGGAAGAGAAAGTGGAGAATATCCTTGAACAAATTGGCACAGGAGACATCTTCCTGAAAAGAACACCAGTAGCACAGACAATAAGACCAACAATTAATAAATGGGACCTAATGAAACTGAAAAGCTTCTGTAAGGCAAAGGACACTGTAAATAGTCAAAATGGCAGTCTACAAAATGTATGTGTGTGATATGCTTCATAATAATAAGGTTATAAATAATGACTGTGTAACTATATTGTCTAGGAATATCAGGACAAATATCACTTACCAGCTTAAAACATGATACAACAGAACTTCATATTTTTTAGAAGACAAACATAAAATAAAATATTGGCTCATAATTAACAGTGATTTTATTAATATCTATGCCATGTTTTCTCAAATAAAGGTTAATATATTAGTGCAATGATTACTTCATTTCTTGTAGCATCTCTTATGAAGTTTTCATGATCCAAAATCATTTTAACTTTCACTTGTAAATATTGTTTCAAACTACAGAAACCTCAATTAACATATTCTATATATTTAGTATGAGTTTGTGTGTATGTACATGCACAAAAGTATGGAAAAGGACAGATGTTAAAAGTAAGTTTTATATTTCCACTGTGGGTTCCAGGCATTGAACTCCAGATGCTAGGCTTGCATAAGAAGCACATTTACTTATTGAACCATCTTTCCACATAATCTGTGCTCTACAATTTTAACCTGCAGCATGTTGCAAAATCTTTGAGTAGATAACGGCAGCTCACATGTGTAGTGGGCAGCAGTTCCAGCTAAGACCTGGAAGCATAACACTTACTGAGGCTTCCGGTAACTGCCACGCCTATCTCGGACCTCCCCCCAGGGGCGGAGCCTAGAGAGGAGCCCTTAAGAATGAGAAACCGTTAAGAAGAAAGGCAGTCCTCACCGGAGAGCTTGGTTTCTGGATCACGGAGGTTGGAGGGTGGACTAAGCAGAGTTCTTCAGAGAACACCGTTGGACCGCACCTCACCTCTCCTGGACCCTGTGACCAACCCCTTTACTTACTGTAAGTTGCCCTAAATCCCTAAATAAACCTTCAGTTAACTACGTGGAGTTGCCTTAATAATTTCCCCCATTACACATGTGCCAAAGTGAGTTGGTGAAAAAGGACAACCTTTTGTCTTCAAACGTTGCAGATACTTCTATCCATTGAGGTTGATAATATGAGTCACATCATCAAAAATTCAGGTGGTTGAAAAAAATAATATTTGCATTAAAACTTAAGTTGATACCAAATGGTAGTCTTTTAAAACATATACAGACAAGTAACATTATACAGACTAAGCAGGGTGTATTTAGGATATATTCAATTAATGAAAACAAGGTCATGCATTTGAAAGATAACAAGGGATATATGTGAGATGGTTTTGAAGGAGGAAACTGCAGGGGGAAAAGATGTAATTCTAATCTCAAAAATAAAATAAATAAATAATTTATTCTATAAAAATGTAAGTTTGTTTGTGCTATAGCTATTTATCAACATTAATAGATGAGTGGATAAAGAAACAATATTGAAATTTATACACAAAATAGAAATTTTATAATAAATATATCATTTTCAGGAAAATGGGCTGATCTAAAGATGATCACACTAAATCAAAGATGCCAGATTCTGAATATATATTAGTTTTTACACATAAGATATAGACTCATTGTGTGTGGATGTGTTTGTGATGAAATAGAAGAGTAGCTATTTAATAAAAGGAATCAGTGGGTAGAAACAACAAAGTGTGATGATGGTGAATGTCAGCAAAGAACAGGGCTGATGTGTTTGAAGTTTACATGATGAGATCCATCATTTTTGACTGTGATATACACTAATGATAAAAAGGAGAAAAATCATACTTTAAACACTATTTGTCAATAAAATCAAAAGAAGAGCTCCTTTATTTTAACCGTATGATTCCAACGCTTATACTATTAAAGTGAATGGAAGCCAATTCCATTATTTTTCTCTTCTTTCACATTGTTCAATAAATCATTATTAAACATTTCTGATAAAACAGTTGTAGAGAGGCATTGTGAGTCTAAACCCTAACAATAAAATAATGAATTACTATTCAAAGTTAAGGAATTATTTATGTAGGGGTAGTAGTCCAAACCATTTATGCAGTGAATAGTATACTGTATTCAACATCGGCTAGTATGTAACTTTATTTCTAAACCTCGAGATTTTTACAGCTCTTTTATGTTAATTTATTCATTTAGTTTTTTCCTATTATTGAAAAAAGATTTTTTTCAAATAATATATTCCGATTACAGTTTCCCCTCCCTCTATTTCACCCAAGTCCTCACCACCTTGTCTCCCATCCGGATCCACTCTCTTTCTCTGTCTCATTAGAAAATGAACAGACTTTTATGGGACAAAATAAAACAATAAAATAAAATAAAAACTAATGAATCAGAATTGGACAAAACAAACAAAGAAAGAAAAGATCTCAAGATGAGACATAATAAACAGAGATCCATATCTGTAGCTGGAGGACCAGCCCCCAGCTACCCAGGGTATGCAAAAACATCCACAAATGCGGCAAGGGCTAGACTTTTTTTAATCTGAGGGTAATTGGAAATAAGTTTCTATCTATCTGACAGGTAAATACAGAAACACACATGGTTTCAGATGGTAGCTTTTTTTACTTTAAGAAATCCTCTCCCTTAAAATCTCTCTTGCTCTTTCTCCTGCCTAGCTATGCATTGTTTCTCCTCAGTTATCTCTCTGCACACACACCCTCTAACACACACTCACTCACTGCCCAACTCTTTCCACAGTTCCTTCTCATAGCTCTTCCTTCATTTCCTCACTATCACATTGTTTTCTCA
>LZPO01077870.1:0-12048 GCA_001675575.1 Neotoma lepida
TCTTTTTAACTCTTAGTGGGAGCTTGCCTGTATAAAAGAAAAAGGTTCAGGCAGGCCACTTCCATGCCATTTGCTTGAGTTGTAATATTTCTGGCATTTGCCAGTGCAGTGAGTGTTTCTTCCTGTGAATCTTTTGCTGGATTTTCAGTTATTCAATGGATCGTTAAGTTAGAGTTATATACTGTGTTGCACACAGCCATGTCACAAGGCATAAGAAAACAGCAGACAGCATTCAGGGCTTTAGTCCCAGCATTTGTGAGGAAGTTACATTTCTGTGAGTTCAAAGCCAGTCTGGTTTACACAGCAAGTTACAGTCCAGCAAAGGCTACATAATGAGACTCTGTCTCAAAAAAACAAAACAAAACAAAACAAAAACCATCCAAATGAAGAAAGCAAGTGAGGCTAGAGGCTGAGGTTTATCCTGATCTCAACCTCATTGTGTTCTGAAATGTTCCTACTCTACTCCGGGAACCCTACTTCCCTTAAGTACCAGAGATTGGAGGAAAACTAGGTTAATCTGGATATAAAATATTGGATAAGCTTAATTCATTTAAAAAATAAAAAAGCATCACAATAGCCCCGTCGTTTAAATCCCTGCAGGCTGCCAGTGTGTGGAGTCATTTAAAGAGAAGACTTGAGTTGGTGGTAGATCAAATACAGGTTCAAATACATTTTATACATGCAGGAAATTTTAAAAGAATAACTAAAAATATTACTTAAAAAAGTATACTTGAAACATTTTTTTGTACACCTTAACCTTTTAGAAAAAAAATACGCAAGAAGGTACAACATTATTCAGGTAGTGGTATTTCCTCTAGAAAAATCCATAAAATTCTCAAAAGAGAAATTCTCCCATAATTCTCTTGTTTGTGGCCGACTGAATGCTGTTCTAAGAAGATGCATTTGTAGGTATAAATATTCATCACTTCTATATATTAGGGTTAAAGAACTCAAACATTTACAGGAAATTAAATTCTATTTTCATTAAAGCCCCCATTCAGGATCCTCACAGTAGATAGCTCTGACATTTAAATTGGAACCCACTTCCTTTCTTCATTTTGTTGACCAAAGTAATACTTGGGAAAACACAGGAGTCGTCTGTTTACCGACGTGATACCTATCTGTAGCCTCGTAAGCTATACTAAACTCCAAAGCCCAGTGGATGGAGTACTTGCCTCTTGTTCTGGCCACTAGGTTCAATTCCTGCTGGGATGGTAGTTTTTTTCCAATTATATTTCCATTAACTTTTTGACTCTGTGTTATTAGACATGAATTCTTATGTGCTGCCAAGATGAAAGAGTAACAGGGAGTATCTGATTCATGCATCAGGGTGTTGACAAGTGAAATGCGATGATGACAACTTCTTAATGTGGGACACAGGATGCCAGAAAGGGGACAGGTCTCTGGGACCTGACTCTGACCATAGCTAAGTAGTGGCAGCTGAAGCTGGGAAGGCAATTTGGAAGATAGTGATCGAGTCACAGAACATCCAGGATTCTAAATGCAAGGGTGTAGGGAAGGCTGGCAGATAGCAGGCTTCTGGAAGCCTGAAATCCTGGAGGACCGGAAGCCTGAATAGCACTGTGGTTAGAGATGAGATAGAGAGGTGCTGGCTGTTTGGAACAAGCTTTTATGAATGGCAAAAGACCTGTCCTTTTCAGTACACAGGGGAAAAAAAAGTAAAGGAAGCTTAGGGTCCACTCTTCTTGGCCAATGCAAGTAATTTTAGATGAGCAACAATAAGTAAAATATTTAGAAGATTGATGGCTAAGAGGTACTAAAGATGGGCTTACAAATTTAAACAGAAATAATCAAAATTGAAGACTGAGGACAGAGGGTTATTTGTTAAATAGTTTCTTATTACTAAAACAAAATATTTGAAATAGTCTATGTAAAAAGAAAAAGACATTTACTTTGGTTTGTAGTTTTGCAGCTTTTTATGGTTGGTTGGCCTTTATTGCTTTGGGGGCTCTGGAGAGCCGGCAAACCTCGGCAGAAAGTCATGGGTCTACAAGATCCATTCCATTCATGACCAGGAACCAAAGAGAGGAATAGGAAGAGATGAGAATCCCATGGTTCCCTGTGAGGAAACACTTCCAACAAAGACTCCCCACTAGGCTCTATTTCTACAACCTCTCAAGACTGCCACACGCTGGGGACTGAGCCTTTGGGGACAGCTAAGATAGAAACTAGATAGTAAGGAACAACAAATTCTGCAAGTAAGGAAAGGATCCAGGGAAAACCAACCCAAGGAGACTCCAAACCTGTTCGCTAATTGACAGTGTGTTAGCAGCTGATATTTAACATGGCAGATCTGAAAAGATTTCAGAGGAAGTGTCTATATCCTCTCAGGTTTTCATGAAAGTAAGACTTAGTGAACTGAGCTTTGTGGCACAGGCCTGTAATCCCAGCACACGAAAGGCTAAGTCAGGAGGGTTATGAGTTCAAGGCCAGCATGGACTACAGAGTGAGATTTGGTCTAAATATAAACAAGCACATTTCTTTGTGAGAGGGAGAGAGTCTTCTTAGGGTTTCCTTACACAAATGAGTCCTGGCATGGAATTTCTGTTGTTGTTTCTGTAAGGAGAGGCAGGGGCTGGCAAGATGGTGCAGCAGGTGAAGCACCATGCCTCTGAGCTGAATGGTCTGAGGTCCATCCCCAGGACACACATGATGGAAGGAGAGAACCACCCCTTAAAGTTGCTGTCTGATTGCTACCTGTGAGCTGTGGTACCATGTGTGTTCGTGTGTCTGTGCATGTGCACCCACAGATATACAATAAATAAAATGTAATAATGGTTTTAAAAGGTTTATTTGTATGTATATGAATGTATGTGCAACCATGTACATGCCTAGGGCTGGCAGAGGCCAGAAGAGGGCATCAGATCCCCTGGAACTAGAGTTACAGATGGTTGTGGGTGCTGGGACTCGAACCCAGGTCCTCTGGAAGAGCAGTCAGTGCTCTTAACTACTGAGCTATTTCTCCAGCTCCCCCTTCTCCTCAAAGTTTTAAAGTATATACAAAAGATATTTAAGGTAATTTATTCACCGGGGGCTTGTCTGTGTTTACATTTAGGGTGCTGAAATTGAAACATCACTCCATATTTTATTTGAGAATACAAATAAACAGGATGCTTATATACACATTTTTACACACACGCTGATCCTTATACACTATATGAATATTTATGTGTAAGGTGGGATTGGCTTTTAAATACCCATAACAAGGTGTAGTATTTATTGAGCTCTTACTGTTCCCTGCTCTGTTTGTCTTAAACACACGCCATTCACTTCTGTAAACGAGCCACACTCCAGTTACTCTCAGCAATTATTCTAGCCAGGGATTCTCCGGTTCTCCATATTCTACAGATGAGAAAACAAGAGCACAGAGGTTCAGGAGCAGTTACAAAGGGTCGACAGAGGCCCAGCTAGGACTGACAAGCAGACAATCCCACCCCAGAGCCTGTGTTTGAAAACAGGACACCCTGGAATGAGATTAGTCATTTCAAAATTACATCTAGAATAGGTTTGACATTCATATTTGAATGTAGCTTTGCCTGATGTTCTGAGATTATTTTCTTTAAAATAAAATAGCGGGGCCCAAGTTGGGACAGAGTAGGAGGCTGATGGTCCAGGAAGGAATGTTACTGATTTTACTGCTGCAAAGAAACCTTATTACTTCTCAGAAAGATGTAAAATATATCAGTTTAAAATAAGGTAGGTTTATCACAGAGATGTTCTGCTTAATTCTCAACTTTAGCTGGTGCCCAGCTCCTGTATCCTGTGCCTCTGTGCATTCTGGAATCTACTTTGCAGAGTCTCTTTACTTCTGTCTATGACTTGGTTTGAAGGAGTCTTGGGCCTCTGGGCTATGTGCAATTTGGTTTTAGCTTCTCCTGTGTAGGTGCTAACATCTTGGATAAACCAGATCCTGCTAAGCCATTGTGTTGGGTTGGAATGCACTGGGCATAAGGAAGAGAAAATCTAGCTCACAGTAGCTTAAACCAATAAGGGTTTGTTTTTCTTGCATGGCAATCTGATGTTTCCGCCTCTGTCTCCCAAGTGCTAGGATTACAGGTGTACATCACCACAAATAAGGATTTTAATTTAACTTTTAATATCTTTATACATACATGATGTGTGTGTGTGTGTGTGTGTGTGTGTGTGTGTGTGTGTGTATTTGTCATGTGTGAGTACAGGTGCACATGTGTCATGGTGCTCACATGGAGATAAAAAGACAACCTTGGGTGCCAGTCTTTTGCCTCCTACCTGTGTTTGAGAAAGGTTTCTTGTTGTTCACATCTGGATATACCAGGTTAGCTGGCTCCCAAGCTCCTAGGAGTCCTCCTGTCTCCACCTCCTACCTCCCCACAGGAGGGCTGGGATTACAGATGTGCACTACTGCGGCCAGTTTTACATGGGCTCTGGCAATCTAAACACAGGTCCTCACCCTTGCACAGCAAGATATTTGT
This sequence comes from Neotoma lepida, assembly GCA_001675575.1. NCBI lineage: Eukaryota > Metazoa > Chordata > Mammalia > Rodentia > Cricetidae > Neotoma > Neotoma lepida. The sequence goes on from LZPO01077870.1 coordinate 4,473, forward strand.
TCACTGAGCCACAGGTCAGAGATTTCAAACAAGTCTGAACAATGCAAGACTTACATTTAAAACCATTCAGGAAGGAGAAACCATTTTAATCAACACTGCCATGATACCTGTTGGTATGGCTTCAACACCCTGCCTTCTAACCCAGTTTTAGCCATGCATTCAACTTGAGCAATACTAACCTTGAACCCCTATCATAATCATAATATCATGTACCAGATATTACCATGCCCTTTAATCTACTTGTGCCATAAAGTAATACCTCTTAATCCACTTAAAACTTCTTTACTTCTGTAAAGATAAATGACTTAGGTTTGGTATATAGAAGAACTTGTATTCACACCCAAGTCTAATACTGTCTCCCTTCTTATATGGTCATTTTGAGTACTAAATCTTTATTTATTGTTTGAAATATGCATGTAAAATTCCCTCCCTCCCTCTCCTCCCCTCTTCCCTATTTCTCTCTCCCTTCTTCTATCCCTTCCTTCCTCTGACAGCCATGCCTCTCTCATTGTTTTTGGAGACAAGGTCTCACACTGTAGCTCAGGCTTAGCTGAGACTTACTGTGCAGTGCAGGCTGGCCTTGAACTCATGGCAGCCTTTCAAGTCCTCAGATTGCAAATATACTGTATTCTTAAATATGCTTCAGCAATCATTTCAGGACCAGATTTATTTCCAAAGGAATGTGCCTCTCATTTTATAATGGTATCAATGAAAAATAAGGGGCAGATGGAATTTTGCTTCACCGCCAACTCCGTGGAAGAGATGTAAAGAATTCTAAGTCTAGGATTTGAAGATAGAAACAAAAGGCGTCAATGCTGTTTCCTGTATGAGGTGTTTGAAAGATCCTAACAGGATCCCCCAGACCCTAGGCTTTGCCAAAATGCAGTTTATTGTAAAGTAGATGTGGCATAAGACAGGAAACATCCCTCACCTACAAAATGAGTTGAGTCCTTTATTCAAGTCCTGTGGGTGACCTAACCAGTCACGAAAACACAGTGTGAAGCTATGATGAGACTCCCATGTCATTTTTTTTTGCATTTCTATACGAAACAACAACAACAAAAAAAACGAAGTCAATTTATCCAGCACTAAAATAAAGATGCCAGAAATACATGGCAGCTGTTTAACCATGTACAGCAACACCATACAGCAGTTGGGGACAGGAGGCAAGGATGAATTATGCTGATAGGCTGTGAAGTGGCGCCTTATCTGTGCCTTTTTTCCAGCCATCATTCTTGCCTTCTCCATTACCCACTTGTTTTTAAATGATTCAACTGAAAAATGCAAAACAGCTCAATCCATTCATTTTCTTTATGTGCCCTTAAAATAAAACACCAGAGCTGTAATTTGCTAATCATATTTCATCACTCGTGACAATCACTGCATCCAGCGATGGTTGGGGAAGTTGCTAAGCGTCTGCTTGGCTGTCATTGTATAGGAAGGCTCGTTTTGGCAACAGAAGAATGTGTGGATCAAGAGCCATTCAGAGCATCACAGATTCTACACTGAAATGGAGGGCCCAGGAAAGCTCTGCTTTCATCCTATAGCAGTTCTCCATGTCTTCATGTCAACCATGTATATTATTAACCTAGATGTTCAAAACAGTAGATTAATCCATCCAGCTGGATGCAAGCCATGTGAGTTGCAGAAAAAGAAAACTCTTCCTTTTATGGCTGCTCTAATTTCACTGGAAAATTTGTCTATTGGTGTATCCATTGTTCCTCTCACTGCTGGGACCAAAAAGCTGGCACAACTCACAGGAGAAAGGGTTGATTTTGCACAGTCTGAGTGTCAGTCCATCCTGGCAGGGCAGACACGCAGCAGGAGGCTGCCTGGTTACATCAAGGAGGGTGGTAGCAGAGAGGGAGAGATCAATGCCACCTCTCAATAGGCTTCTCCCTTTGGGCCTTTTTACTCAGTACAGGACCCCAGTACCTGGGATGATGCCATCAACATCCAGAGCGGGTCTTTCCTTCTCAGTTAAACCTTTCTGAAAATGTTCTCACAGACATGTCCAGAGGTGTCTCTTCTAGGTGATTGATTACAAGTTTAGTCAAGTTGACAGTGAAAGTTAACTGTCACAGTCAGTGACTTCTGCAATGGTCCAACTGCCTGGCATGATTGCCAAGTAGTCACTAGGCTTGACCCCTGATTAGTCTATGATGCTGATGATGTAGTTGACATCTCTGAAATCCACTCTCTTATTCAGAAGGCTGTAATATTTATGAACCTAACCATTTTACTGGATGCTTCAAAAGACATAATGCATTGTATTTAATTTCTCAGCATTCTGAAGAGGTAGGCATCAAGCTAAAGCTGAGAGAAGTTCAAGCCACTTGTTAAGTCCTACAACCAACCAAGAGCTGAATCAAGTTCAACGCCGGGTAACTGATTTCAAGTTCAGTATTGTTTTCTTCAGACCACATTGCTAGTTCTTAGTAAGAATAAGATGTTTTCATGGATGGCTGGTACATTCAAAAGTGGTTGTGAGATGAATGCCAAAGGTTAGTCAGCAAGTATGAAAAGACACATGATCAAGGAGCCTTGGGATCAACAAGAAGTCTGTGTCTCATTTCTTGATTCTTGTTACAAGGTACAAGCTCTCGAGAGCAGGTTATTCAAATGGTTTCTTTCAAGGGGTCCGTGTTTGGACTTTCCCAGTTGCCTGCTTGATTATTGCTGTGTCAACCCCTTTTGCCTCTACTGTAATGTGGAAAATTCACTTATTAAACAGAGTTGATTATGGAGAAATTGTTTCTGATCCGAAATTTATTGTGTAGATAATCACGTTAGGCTGATTCAAAGTCTCCTTTTTAGTCTTCTTCAGTTCCTCCTTCCTTTGCTTTGATAACCCCTTTTCATATGCCACCTAAAAATGGCCTACATATATGACAGTGGTCCCACAAGTTTATATCGCTGGGTGGAGTGACACCACAGAAGCTTTCTAACAATATATTTCTCAGAAACTCTCTGTGTCATTAATGATACATGACATGTGTACTAAAGATTATAGAATAAGTGACAACATGATGTGTTAGTCAGTTTATCATCACTGTGAAAAAATACCCAAGACATTAAGCTTTCAAGGGAGGAAGGTTTGTTTGTTTTGGCACACAGGTTTGGATGTTTCCGTGCATGGCTGCCTGGCCTCATTGCCTTTGGGCCTGTGGTGAGGCAGTGCCTCATGGTAGGAGCATATAACTGGGGAGAGTCCTCAGGTTATTGCCACTAGTAACTGAAGGGAGAGACAGGAAGGGGCTGAAGTCCTAACATCACCTTCAATTACCTGCTGCTAATGGTTTAATTAGCTCCACTAGGTCCCATCTCTTAAAGGTCTCACCATTTTATTATTGTAGCATATGCTGGTGACCAAACCTTCACACGTGGGCCTTTGGGGGACATTCAAGGTCCAAACTGCAGCATGGGAGCACCTCCTGATGTGATGCTCTTTCGGCAGCCTCTCTACCGTGACACCAAATTCCCTCCCCAAGTACCTGGACTTGTGTCTTACCTTGTTCCATCCTGCTGAGTCACTGTGGTCAGCTCACTCTACCTCTCTAAGCTTTCATGGAAGTCACTTTCTCAGAGATGCCCTAGGAGAATGAATATGTATGGTACAAATTACAGCCATGTGCTGACTTCCAAATGCTCCACAGCCTTGAGAGGATGGGTCTCTGCCAACTCCTGCCTATGGGGACAGTTAATCTGTGGATATTTGCTTCCTACCAAGTCATTTTAAATATTACAAAGATTACATGACATTTGCATTTCAAGCTGTTCAAGAGATTCTAGTACCAATGGCAGTGGACAGTGGATGTGAAAATTCTTGTCTTGACATGTCTGGGATTTCCTTCTCTGCTCTTACAGTACCCTTAGTCCCCCTTTGCTACAGATATTACCTCTTGGAACTGTCAATATCTGTTTACATGTCTGTTTTCCCTCTTTAAGAACAAGGAGCCACTGTCTGTATCAACAGTACTGATATTTGCATGTAATAGGTGCTCAATAAATGCTTAAAAATAATGGGTAATATTTATCAAGCATTTATTGCTGGTCAATGCCTTCCTCATAGTGTCTCCTTTCATCAATATAATTACCTTCATTTCATTGGAAAGGGTCCTTTAGTTCAGGGTGTTGAGTACCTGGCTGAGGTCATGGAGCTGTGGAGTATCTGGGATATGACCTGGATCTTCCCACTTGACAGTTCTCCTATCATTCTATGCACCTGTAAGACACTAGCATCATATAAAAGTTGGATAAAATAAAGGAAAACATACCTAAAAAAGAAATGTCATTTACTCTATCATCTTATATATAAACATAATTCAGCTAAGTGGAAATAAATATATTTGGCATTTTTCATCCCGTGGGTGCTATTTTTATGGTGGAATTTATACTGTAAATGAATTCGTAGCTCCTTTTTACTTTTAGCATATCATAATCATTTTAATGACAAAAATATCCTTATATAAATGGATGGATTATTATCTACCCAAACATCCTCCCATAATTGGACACTGTATTTTTCCTTCCAGTTTTAAATGATTCTGTAATTAACATTTCATGCATAAATCTTTTGTGCATACTATGTTTCTGTGTGGTTTGCCGAAGAGGATATTATTGATATTTTTGATGCACATAGCCAAAATGCTGTCTACAGAGTTGAGATTAATTTATACCCCACCAGCAGGGGCTGAGCAGGCTTAGACATGGGGAGAGGTTTGGAAGAAAGCCCGTATTCTGCTGAGGAGAAAACAGAGCCAGGAAGCAGGACTCAGGCAGTGCTGGCCTTTCACACCCCGGCTCTTTAACACCCTGGCTCTCATCTTCAACGGCTTAGAAGTGGGTATAACAAGCTGCCCAAAGCCGAAGTGGGTTCGTCTGTCTCCGGCTGAGCATCCATTTTGGTCTAAGCACCGGAACTGTTCCAGTCTTGCTAAGTGTGGGAAGTCATTAGACTTTAGCTCAACATTGGGGTGATGTCAGATCAAAGAATAATAAGGTACCTTTCAAAGACAGAGGCTCCCATCTGGAAAATATTCTTAGACTACTTCCTACCCTGCCACACACAGAGAGCCACATAGACACGCACAGACATGTGGACATACTGACATGCACAGACACTCAGACACAACAGAGTAAGGAAGTAGTGCCAGTTTGAGACCAACTTAAAAATCAACCAACCAAAGGAATTTACTCGGCCATTTTTTCTTTTTCCTGGGTTTTCTGGGCCTATTTTGTTAGCTTTGGAACACTGTGGTGATTTTTAGGGTCTCCTGCTGCAGCCTTTTCATTAATACCTGGAAGGCTGTCTAGCCTATGGCACTCAGTATAAGAATTAGAAATTAGAAATATATAATTTGTCAGGTATCTAACTTCATATCTTGGAAGACTCCAGTTTTAATTATCTAAAAGAAGCTTCTACTCATTTCTGCCTTTGCCTTAGACAAACTTCACAGTTGTGGCTTGGATTTCTCCATCCCTTTCAATCCTCTGTTTTCTCTCTTTAGCAATTATATCTTGACTGCAGGGCACCCAGACATCCCTTCCAATACATTCAGGGGCTCTGTTTTTATTATTTGTCTTTGCAATAACTATATCTACTTGTTTATAACTCCTGGGTTTTTCTTTTAAATCCCAGTCAGCAAGCACACTTTGCCTACCTCCTTTTTCAAAAAGAGGCCTCTGCCCATGTCAGCACAGCAGGCCTCGTCACACCAAAAGACAGCAATGGAACAAAATCACCTTCTTTAACAAAAGGAATATGATTTTATTGAGGGCAAATGGCTAGCAGGTATGGGAAAACTTGCATTTGGGCAGGCAACTCTATAATCAGGATCATGGGTTTTGGAATCAGATAAACCTCAATCAGAGGGCTGGCTGCTGGCTCCACTTAATAGCCCACGAAGTTGGCGATGTTTCCTGAGTCTCAGTTTACATCATCTGCAAAATGGGGATAATGACATTTACCCTATTGGGTGGTTGGAAGGATTAAAATGGATAACTACTCAGTGCAAGGCTTGGCTTGTATGTACTGGAAATGTTGGTTACAATTACTTTAATCATTATATTTTATCATCATTATTAGTTTGACTCAGATTTTCGCACATGGCTTACCTTAGACAATGTATACATATATTTTTTAATCTTTATTTATTTATTTTTTTTTTTCAAGACAGGGTTTCTTTGTGTAGCTTTGGTGCCTTTCCTGGAACTCACTCAGTAGTTCAGGCTGGCCTCGAACTTACAGAGATCTGCCTGCCTCTGCCTCCCGAGTGCTGAGATTAAAGGCGTGTGCCACCACCGTCCGGCTATGAAATGGCTCAGCCGTTAAAGGCTAGGCTCACAACCAAAAATATTTTTTATCTTTATAACTGCAGCCTCCATTTTTGTGATAGTGATGGCAGGTGAAAGCAAGGGGAAATCTCTTCCCAGAGCCTCTTAACGTGGTGATGGGAATCCTGAATTCCACATAGTTCTTGAACTTGCACTGTTGTTTGGAAAACAGTACTTTCCATTGCTCCACTGGTGGTGTTTGACTGTGGGGTTAACTGACTCCTAACTGGATAAGAGGAACAGGGAGACTCCAGGGGGAATGTTGGTGGAGAAGAAAACAAATCAGACGCAAATACGTACCTGGTGTGAGATGGGCTGGCTGGAACCAGTGCTTGGAGTTGGTGCCCAGACTCCTGGCTGAGAGCTTGCACTAACGTCCCCACATACTTTCTGATGGTGGCCAGTATAAAAACAATAAAATATTAACAATTGGAGAGGGGGCTTTCCTGAAGATGCAGCATGTCAACACGTGCTGTACCACATTAACTGTGGTTCCGTAACATGTAATTTGAGGCATATAGTATCAAAAATGCTGGCCCCGAATCTATGGCATGCTTCATTCAAACTGACTATTGCAGTCTAATGTGTCTCCTTGAATTTTACCTTCCATTGCTCTAGTTCCTTGCACAATTCTTCCCCTTCCCTTTCCTCCTACGATAATTTCCTACTTCACAAGGCACCGAATCTCTCAAAGGCTGGCTTTTCAATAAAGAATGAAGTTTTCTGTCTTCTTGTGGTGGCATTCCTGGAGGTGGAATAGGAAAAGCCAGACACTTTNAAAGTGAGTCAGTGATTTTTCTGTGGGTTTTAAAAATCCCCTTTAGTTTCTGTGGGTCTTTAACACTTTACTAGATTGTCCATCCACCTATTTGGGTGTCCTATCGAATGGAATAAACTGCGTGGAAGATAGTGAATCTGTGATTGGAATCTGGTGCCTCAGGTTAGGTGTCTGAACTCCACTTAGGCAACTGGAAGAAAGACAACTGAGTGTGCTTGTCTCTTGCTAGTAGTAAAGTGNGCCTGTTCTTATAGNCAGACCAAGATGGTCTACAGGTCAAGATGCAAATAACTGAAGCTTTTTCAAATTTNGCCCAATATGATTTTTTTGAATACTTGGTGGCAGATTCAGAGCATGAATGGGGGGATAGAATCCATCTTTTGGATGGGAAACTCCTGGGAAATTGAGTTGATGTGAAATGTTTCAGAGTCATCTTCAATGGCTTAGATTAGCAAGAGAGAG
>LZPO01077874.1:0-12004 GCA_001675575.1 Neotoma lepida
CTCAAAAAGAATTGATTCTATTCATACTAATTTTATACTTATTTAGAAAGAAAAAAATATAATTATTTTTTCCAGAAAAAAATCTAATTTGACTACAAAAGGAGAAATCATTATACATATAAAGAAAACATAATTCATCTGAGGAGAAAATTACTTCTGTTACACTGAATTAACCTTAGCATTTTGACCAAATCAATTTTTTTCCAATATCACAAAACTTGTTATTATAAAGTAGAAGCTTCTCATAGCATATAACTTAAAAACTGGCTTTCCATATGCCCCCCTATGTTCAGATACCAAGTATTGTAAAACCTAGCAGAGAATTTCATCTCCTCTGAGTTCTACTATGTTTCCAGCTCGTTTAATCTATCATCTTGTACACTGTTACAGTAACTTCCAATAACACAGTAGTCAAAATATTTCAATGTCTAACATGTATCCAACATGCTGTGAACAGACAAGCAAAATACTGTTCTTAAAACACCCAACCCTCACCTACATTCATTTTTCCCTTTCAGTAAATTCTAGCAAGTGAATAATGCCTTTCAAATAGTTCTCTTGTGACTTATCATCGAAAAATTATTTGATGTCATTTCTATTATTGCAGTACTAAAGATTGGAGCTGGAGTTTTGCATGTGGTAGGCAAGAGCTTGACCATTGACCTATAACCCCAGCTGGCCTTTTATTTTTTTAATGTATTTTTTGAGGCTGCGTCTCCTTAAGTTTCCAAGGCAGGCCTTGAACTTAAGATCATCCTGCTTCAGCCTTCCAAATACCTGCCTCAGTCTTTCAAATACCTAGGGTTACACTCCTTTGCTACCAATCTGACAGAAATCTTTCAATATAAAATAAACATGAACTACTTTTGAGAGCTTTCAAGATGTTGACCAAAAGTAATATAATTGTATTTCCCTCTTGTCTATCATAAGCCCCATATAATTTAATCAAATCAGTTAGATACCTATGTTACACTGTATTTTTTAAATTTTAGACTTTAATTTTTCTCGCATTGATACATTCTCTTTCCAACTTTCCATTGGTCAAAATTCTATGATTATTTAATAGCTTCTCTGAATATCAACCACGTTGGAATCATCTCTTGGGATATATTTTCTATATCTCTTTTATATTTTTTAAACGTTGTAGTTAATTTTGCGAAATCTATGTATCCTTTGTACTTATATCAAGCAACAGTAGTATCTTTCAAAATTATTTAAGTAAAAAAGGAAATATGTCAACTTACATTAATTAAAATACTCAAAGTACTTGGTTTTTTAACATGAACATTAACACTGAATTCTCAGAACTATGAGTTCATGTGTAAGTCAAATTTATGGTTAATAGTAATTACTAAATAATTCTGAATTAATTTGAAGTATTTTGTATAAGTTGATAATTCAACTTATGAATTAATCTTATTAATATAATTGAAGAGGATTAAATACAATGAGTGATATATATATATATATATATATGTATATATATATATATACATGAAGTGAATAATATGGTATTGGTAGCAATTGTCAAACTGTGTGGACACAGAGGAAAACAGTACAAGTCAACTCCTATAGCCTGTGTCCATAATTCAATGGTGTATTCAAACAACATATATCAGGTACTTGGTTGATATCGGAATTGTTGATTTTGCTTATTCATGATACCTCTGCTATACATACTTCCCATCATATTTTCAAAACAATGGGCTTATTAGATAAAGTCCAAATGTCAGAATAGCTAATATCATTTTTTTAATTCACTTGTTTTTACCAAATTTATGAACTTAGATTGACCAAAGGACATAAAAATGCAAAAGCAAGAATAAAGTTGCAAGGATGTCATTCTATCTGCGGTATGAATTCCTTTAGGGGTATGATGATATGATGATAGCAACAGATGCATAATTGGAGGCAAATATCATCTATTGCAGAATGAATATTTTGGAGGAAAACACAAGATTATCACTAAAATTAAAATGAGTGATTCCAGGAAAAATAGCTGTAGTAGAGACATTATCCATATTTTAAAGAATCTTCAAAGTAAAACCTNGGATAGTGGGTCAGTTTAAGGACTCTGCTGATAAAGTCAAGTGCCACCAAGACTGGCAATGAGTTTGTTGTCAATGACTTACATGGTAGAAGGATAGAGACTGATTTCCATAAAATGTTCTCTGACAACTATTACTGCTCCATGGCATATGTGTGCCNACCACTAAAATAAATTTTAAAAGTAACCATGATGGCATAGACTATACCTTACTAGTTCTGAAAACCTAGTAGATTTAAAACAGCATATGGTAGAGAGTATTTGTCTGGTTAATATTTGTGCAGAATACAATTTTCAATCCCTTCTTGCAATAAATACTTTAAAGTTAACCATAGAATAGAATTCCCAAAGCATGGTATATTCAGTACTTACACCACGCAAACACATCTTCAGCTTCAGTGAGCCCACTTCTAAATATGACTACAGAATAGAATCCCCTAGGCATAGTGTGTTCAGTACTTTCACACATCACAAGAACACATCTTCAGGTTCAATGAGCACATTTCCAAATAAACAATAGTTTCCACCTCCCTACACACACATGTCGTGTGTGTGTGTGTGTGTGTGTGTGTGTGTTATGTGGTATATACCTGTGGTTATGCATCCTGAGGCCAGAAGACAGCCTGTGCTGTATTATACTACTCTATGCTATCATCCTCAGATTTATTCCGTTGAGATATAATCATTCACTGAATCTGAAGTATAAGATGTTTAAGCTAAAGTGGTTGACCAGTTGGCTCCCAAAATTTCCCTATCTTCTTTCCAATACTGGTATTATAGGTATATAATGCCATGCAGTGCTTGTAATATGTGCTAGAGATCTTAACTTAGGTCTTCATGGTTGTGTAGCATATGTTGTTGCTCACTGAGCAATCTTTCAGCTACCTTTTTTTTTAACTGTAGAGAAGTGTCCAACTTCTAACAATACTTACATACTTATACAATAAACTGAAACAATGTGAACTTTCCTCTTTCTGTCTTATAGAATGTGAAGAGATATAATGTTCATCACAATTCCAAGCATAACATTAGCATTCATGATAGAACTGACCACAAAAAAAATCTGATCATATATTCATATGTATAGCTTTTCCACATCCAGTTGTAGCTATAAGAGAGATCAAGAAAGTACATATATCTCTTTTAAAAACCATAAGGAAATAGTAGAAGAGGGAAGAATGTTTGGGATGAAGAATTGTGAGGGATAATCCTTATTGTCTACTTAATAGGATTTAGAATTGCCAGGAAAACAAATCTCTGAGCATGACATTGAGGGGATTTCTAACTAGGCTAATTGATGAATCAGGAAGATCCACCCTAAGTGTGGGAAGCACCATCCCATAAGCTTCAATCCTGTATTGACTAACAAAAATAAAGGAGCCAACCACCAATATCCATTACTGAATGTGAACATAAGGTAACCAGCAGTGGCCTCAAGCTCCTACAACCTTGACAACTCTACCAGGATGGATTTCAAGATGGAACAATGGGCCATAACAATGTCACTGTGTTTGTCTAACAACAAGACAGGTAATTAATAACTCACCAANTATAGCGTTGATTCTTCTTATCCCTAAGAGAACTGCATTAGACTGTGGTAAAATTTATAGTTATAGAATATGAGGAGGGAAGCTAGAGTGGGAGGATAAAGTAGAGAGGGGAGGGGATGATGGGAACAAGGGAGGAAATGTGGCGAGAGACAGTTAAAATTAAGAGCCTTTTGAGGGATTGCATAGAAACCTAATATAGTAGAAGCTTTCAATATACATACATATATATATATTATATATATGAAGACAATTGCAATTAAATTGCAAAATAACTGGGGAGACAGAGCCTTAACTGGACATCTCTTGTCACCCAATTAATCTTCCAATACCAGGATTTGTTTACATGTGATTGAAATGTTGGCCAAAGTGGTCCCATGGAAACCCCCAAACAAGCCAGGCTGTTGCTAAAACAATAGGTTGCTCCCCTTAAAGTAATGACAAGGTGCCTTTGTTGAAGACAACCACTATACAACTCATTGAACATGGAGAAGTTGGGCTGGTACCTACATAAACCCTTCACTCACATGTTCTAGCATCTTTGGTAATAAGAGGTACTCTTCATGCTGCCAAACAAGAAACATAAGCACCAACCCAGCCACAAACCCTTTAATATACAATGATATCCTGCCTGCAAGATATGCTAGGATAATAGTAGCACAAAGCTGGGGGAATAACCAACCAATACCTCATTTGATTATGACTGAAGGCCCGTTTCCTGAGCTGGAACACATACTAACACTGTGTGAGCAATCAAGAACTAAGACTAGATAACCCTGGGACCTAGGTTTAAACCAAATACCAATTACCAAATACTACTGTTAAAATGTAAAAAAAAGAAAAAAAAAGTATCAATAAAATAACTCTTAATGACATTCTGTTATATTCATAGCTCAGTGCCTTGCTCAGATATCTTGAGAGAGCGTCCTACTGTAGCAGATGGAATAAATGCAGAGACCTATATCCAGCTATTATATTGGAGTGAGAGAGCTTGAAACACCCAGCCCTAAATAATATATCTCCACCACATTCCTACTGCCTGGCTACGGGAAATATTGCAGGGTATTTCATCACACTATGAGCCCTGAGATTGCATTATTTACTATTATCTTTCTAGGAGAATAAAAGCATCCAACTAAATAATCTGGAGACCACTGGACAAGTGAAATATTTGAAGAAAAGGGACAGATCATCAAGGAAAAATGTCCCAAGAAAAAGAGTAAATGAGACAAATACTAGCATCTACCTCAGGCTGACTTACCTGAAATCCCGGCTTGGAGCCCCTGNCTAGTTCCAGCACCCAGGCCACCAACCCACCACACAACCACGTGATGTGTATCAGGGGTTGGACAGCACCTGTAGGAACTCCCTTCTTACTTCCTGTCATGCAGCTGGCTCACCCATGGTGGGTTCCCAAATGCTACCTCTGCTGCCCTCTACAGCTATAAGTGTTAAATGTTCTTTACATGGTCCCAATTCAATTAAAAATTCAAGCTGGCTTTGGGTTTGGAGCATGGCTCTCTCCTTCTCTAAACCCACACATGCTTGCTAAAGGATAATCCAAAATCTCTGTCTCATTATCAGAAGAGCCACATGGTATGGGGTAGAGGAAAACAAAAAATAAGGGACTACTCTATTGCCATTAATCTCATAATCTTTTGGTTTTCATTTGACTCTCTAAAACTTTTCTTAAAGTATGACTATTATCTCAAAATCTAAGAGGTTATTATGTAAGTGTAAACTTTCTGTCATAATACTACTAGTCATACAGAGTACTATTCCTAGAAATAAGCTTCATATTGCTTCTTGTACGTATTTTCAGGTTTGAGTCTGAAGCAGTTGACTAAGTTTGTGCACCTTGGATATACTTAACATATTGTGGTCCTCAAACGTTTTGGCCTTCTGCTGAATATGACATTTAAAATGTTTAAGTTTCCTACAATAAACCAAGATCATTCTTAACAGTAACCTTTGAGGTCTCCAAGAAGATGACGGGACCCTGAAAAATGGATCCACCTGTATTGTGGTAACACTAACCACTGGNATAAACTGCCCCATGCTTCTTCTGCCACCAAGTTCTGACAACAGTGGACACGTTTGGGTTGACTCTTGTGTTCTACCTAGCCAAGATTGCCACTATGCTGACAAACACTACCCAAAGATCAGCTTTGGAATACAAACTTCTCAGGACATTCAAATTGCTGAGCGCATATGAAACTGACATGAATGTTTTACAGAACTTTCAACCAAAAATACGTAATCCTAAGACTGTCAAATACAACCAAGTTGGACATTATAGAAAGCTTGGCAGAAATAGCTCATTATTGTAAAGTTTTATTGTGTTAGAGTTAAAACTTTTCCTTTTTATTTAGACAAAAAGTGGGAAATATTGCAGGATATTTGAACAGACTGTGACCCTAAGATTGCGTTATTCTAGTTGTGGCATGGCTCAACCCTAGCACACACCTTTAACCCAAGAACTTTCTGCCTGAATATTGTAAACAGGATTAAATAAAGTTAATCATAGGTCAAGAGATTGAGCAAGCAACAAGTTGATAGGAAGTCAACACAGAGTTATTAAGAAAATAACCATAGAGAATAAGAGGGAGTCAGGAGGACAGAGAGAGAGATACACAGGAAGTAAAAGAGAGGGGCATTGACTTTGAGGAGTTTGGTTTGAGATGGTATTGGAGAAGGTGAGAGGCTTCTGGGATGTCTGTTGATAAGGAAGGTCAGCTGGGTGCTTTCTCTGCCTCTCTGAGCTAGCATACTTTCACCCCTGCATCCGGCTCCTGAGTCTTTCTTGGTAAAATTGAATGATTGAGATTTTTGTTAAAAACAGCAGGGAATCCTTCAGAAGAGGGGACAGAAAGAGTATGAGAGTCAGAGTGGATGGAGGGCACCGAGAAAACAAGGACCTCTTAATCGGTGAGATAGATATACATATGAACTCACAGAGACAGAGGCAACATGCACAGAGCCTACAGAGATCTGTGTTAGTTTTTGTTTTATCTTATCTTTTATTATTATTCCTTAGAAGTCTGTTTATTTTCTAATGGGAGAGAGAAANGGGATGGATCCAGAAGGGAGGATATGTGGAGTAGATAGAGGAAAAACTAATCAGAATATATTATATGAGAAAAGAGTCTCTTTTCAAGAAAAGGAATCCTGAGTCCTCAAGACCTGGGCTGGTGAGAAGATATCAGAGGCTCTTCTGATGACATTTTGCTCAAGTGAGAGAGTGGCTTACTCTTCAAGACCCAGACTGGCAGGAAGACATCCATGGTTCATCTGATGCTCTCCAGCTCAGGCAGATGCAAGCCACCCAAAGGCCAGCATGTGGCCCCAAGTCCCAGGCTCGTGGGAAGACATTTATGGCCTGTCTGATGCCATCAGCTCAGGTGGGTGCAAGCCAAAGGCAGTCTGAGTCTTGAGGACCCAGGCTGGAGGGAGCACATCCAAGGGCCCACATGGCACCCTACAGAGCCAAGCTAGTGTGTTGCATTATGATGAGCAAGCATGTGGTGGAGAAATGGGAGAGAAAGAAAAGCAGAATGGTTCATGATCTGTGGAAAGAGGCAGAATGGAAGAAGTGAAGGCAGTGAATGGTAGGCTGAGGTGAGAGGCCTTATTGCCACCCAGGGCCATAATGATGTCCTGGCCCAGGCTGCTGCCAAGGGCCCTGTCAGTGTCTGTAGTCATACTTCAGACAGGATCTGTGTGGTCATTCATGGCCCATGTTGCCACCAAAGACCACAGGATGCCCACTGTCTAGGGCTGCCTTCAGTGGCCATGTAGGTATCCAAGAGCCATGCTGCCACTGGAACCATGATGATCTTGGTGGCCTAAGCTGCTACCTGGAGTCATGGTGTCATCCAGACCTGAGCTGCTACCAAGGGCCGTCTCTGTGTCCTTGGCACTACAGCAGCCAGGGTCTGAACCAATGTCTGTGGCTCCTGGTGCAATCAAAGGCCATGGTTGCCCAGGGTCTGATCAGCCACCTGTGATTTGTTGGTGCCCAGGGACACTGATACATCTAGGACCATACAGATGTAAGAGGCATGTATTGCTATCTGGTAACATGGTGACATCTGGGCTAGGGATGCAGCTGGTGACCACATCTGGGCCCATGGTCCTAAGATAGCCAAAGTCTGTGTTGAAGTCCATGTTCCATGTGGCCACCAACAGCTGTGTGGAGGCCCTGGGGTCTGGGACACAACCTGTGGCCTTGTTAGAGACTGGGGGCCATGCTGCAACCAGGGCCATACAGATATGAATGACCTATGCTACTACCTAGGGCCATGGTATCATCAGGGACTAGGCTGCTGATGGGGGCCATGTCTGGTTCTGTGGCCCTATAGCAGCCAGGGTTTGTGTTGATGTCCATGGCTCCTGTTGCCACAAGGGCAAGATTGGGGTGAGGTGGTGAGAGTGTGGGGTGGTGGGGGGCTCCACCTGGGGCCCTGTTGATATCTGAGGACCATACTCTCTCCAGGGCCGTGCCACTCTAGGTGGCGTGTGAAGCCACCTAGGGCCATAGTGATGTCCAGACAGAGGCTAGTACCTAGTGTTTGGTGGGAACTTCACCTTAACCCCTGGCACCCTGGTGTCCTGCTCTGCNCTCTGCGAGGTCAGCCCCTGGCTGCCACACAGTGTCTGCCGGNTGGTTCCAGTGCCACTTTGTGCTCCAGCCTGGTGCCCTATCGCTATTCCCACTTCCTCCATGCTCAGGCTCTGCCCCAGCGCCACTGACACCTCAACACCGTGGGTTGCCCATACAGCAACCTGGCACCGGGCCACAAGCTGCTGATCCCGCCCCTTCAAAGCCCAACAAACATGGATCCTCCCCCAGAGAGGCTCAAGAGCACTNCCTCTGGGAATTTAAGCGGCATCCTGGAAAATAGATGTGTGGTTCCTCCAGTCTCTCATTCAGTCTCCTCTCTGAGGGGCTGGGGAATCACCCAGGGATGTTTTTGTCCATTAAACCTGGCCTTTCCTAATTTGGCCTGATTCAGATTGCTGCATCGGCAGAAAGGCTTATCCAAGTGTGAAAATCTTATCACCTAAGACCATGTCTGGATGGGTCTGTGGTCCTACTGTGTTGTACTCATTTCGAGAAACCCCCAGAGACCACCAAGGAGCTGGTTTCCTATGCAAGCACATAAGGGCCCTTTAATTATTAGGTTTAACTTGGGACACTGCACAGCAGATGGAAGGAAATATGACAGCGGTCATGAGCCCAGGTGCAGAGGGTTTTTATAGGGAAAAACTGCAAGCTGGGAACTGGCAACTTGGGATTGGATAGGAGGGATATGGGACAAGGTGGTTTTTTGAAACTGTTGGTCCAGACTTTGGGCACGAACCCACATTTGAAACCATTGGGCTAGACTTTTGGAAGGGAACCACAACCTGGTGAACAGGATTATCTGGATTGCTCAGCAGGATTATCTAGATATCTTGAAGGGCCATAAACCTCAGACAGAATGCCTGCAGGAGCATATTGTCCCATATCTGTTTGAGTCGTCATGGCACATTCCTAAGGTCCTTCCTGGAACTAAGTATAGCAGGTGGTCTAAGACAGTGGCCCTACCCTAAGATGGGGTCCGTATCACCTTCACAACTGTACCAGGGATCTATGTTGAAGTTTGTGGCTCACGTTGCCACCAAAGGCTGTGTGAATGCCTAGGGTCAGGTCAGTTACCTGAGTTCATGTTAATGGCCAAGGGAAATGCTACAGCTGGGGCCATTCAGATCTCAGTAGCCTGCACTGCTACCAGATGCCATGGTGACATTCAGGACAGAGCTGCAGCTGAGGGCCATGTCTGGGTCTGTAGTGCTACTGCAGCCAGGGTCTGTGTTGATGTCTGGGGTTCCAGTTACCATCGAACATCACTTGGCTGCCCAAGATTTGGGCCCATGTTAGTGTGTGAGGGCCACACTGCCACTGGGTCCTTATTGTGAGACATTTGATTATACTGTGAAAGATTATCACTGCCTGGGAACCATTCTACAGACATCCCAGGGCACAAAAGGAATCCACAGCATAATAGGAGTTCTATCTGGGGTGGAAAGGGAAAAAGACACTCACACACTCTCTTCATGGTTTACTTCAGACCCTTTCTTTATTCTTCTTTTGCATTCTTTATTCCTTATTTTCCTGGTAATTTCCTTCTCTCATTCTTGATATTTTCCTTCTAATTCATTTTAACTTTCTCATTCTTGATGTTTTCTTTCTAATTCTCATTCCTGATATTTTCTTTCTAGCCCATTTTAACTCTTTATTAATTCTTTTTCTTACAGCTTATCTCAGCAAAATCTTTCAGGCAATATAAAAATTACAATGTGGTTGCATTCTGTTTTTCAAGTGAATGATTACAGTGAATACAAAACAAACAGTAAAAAAAGGCATGTTTTCCATATCCCTTACATGATTAAACATTTTTATGTATTACAGGTGAAAAACAAATTACCCCAAGATCACACATATATTCATATCCAAGCAATTTGTTATAGATTAGCCATGTAGGTAAGCAAGAAATTTTTCTCAATCAGGTCTTTTACTGGCAGGCTGCAGTTTTGCAGTTACAAAGAAAGGGCCAATCACTTTATTACTTATCTTGAAATCTTATAAAGGTAATCTTGTAAAGAATCTTAAAGGAATCACAAACTTAAAGTTTTATATATGAAAAAGAATCAATCAGCTCTACTTTAAATCTTTGGGGTGCATACCCACTTATCAATAGTTTCTTGTATCAGGAGATTGAGGACAAAAACAGGTACAAGGAATTAATCCTCACCTTTGATCACCAAAAACCTAGCAAGGGAAGTACATCAGCTAGCCACAATTGAGCTGCTTTGTATTTTTTACTCCAACCCAATGCATCTATAACTCNGCTATGTGTCCTTCTGAACTTGAGATTGTTTCCTGGGATTATTCATTGTAAATCTATTATCAAAGCATCTGATCTAACATGAATTTATTTTAAGGCTTTGTTTCAACTAATGATGGACACTGAAACCTGTGACTGCATCTTTCAGCATTAAGAGAATTAGAACCAGCCTGACTCCTGGAAACTCAATTGTTTTTCTTAACCATTAACCTGAACTGTGATCTATGCAGCTCCTTAGGTAAAACTCATAGGCCCTGGCTATAAAACATGTCTTTGTATTTATTTTTATTCATCAAAACTCTGTATAAGCTAACATTATTATTATCAATTAGGCAGTGTAGCTTAGGGGGGAATCATTTTCATAACAATCCACAGGTAAAAATGCCCAGTAGAAAAAGATGTTTCCATGAGATAAACACACTACATTACAGGCAGTTGGATCTCCACACACCCAGTAACACCATGCCAAATACCAGAGAAAGATAGCAGCAGCCAACATTGTAAAGGCACAGCAGAAGCAAAAGACATTCTGGGGTCTGTGGTTTTGGGGCCTTGCCTGTCCAAGATTGACTCATCAGGTAGTTTCCTCTTGGTGGGCTTACACTTTGAACTTCAATTGCTACCTGTTGCTCCTCTGATATGGCCACAGGCAAGATATGTCACTGTGATTAGTTTAATAAAAACTAAATGACTATTGCTAGGCAGAATATATAGGTAAGAGTTCCTGACAAAGAGAGCCCTGGGCAGAAGAGGGAGTAACCAACCTAACACAGAGGAAGCAGNATATGCAGGAGGAGAGATAAAAGCCATGAACCATCTGGCAGCATGTAGATTAATAGAATTAGGTTAATTTAAGTTACAAGAGCTAGTTAGAAATGAACCTAAGCCTAAATCTCCATGCTCTTATTTGGAAGCTGACCAGTGGGACAGAGAAAGACTTGTTATAGTCCCTACCCATCTTTGGATGCTGTGGTAAGAGAGATAGCCCTGACCCTCATGGGAGAGCTGCCCCTGCCCCACACTTGGGATAGATGGTCCCATCTTTCACCACAAGGGAAGAGGAGAGCTGACCCTGATGACATGGGTGAAGGGGAGCTGGCTCCTCCCCTTGCCTGAACAGAGAGCACCCCTGGTGGCCTGGACTGACCAGCTCTACTACCACCCATGCCCACAGCTGGGCCTGGGATTGATCCACCCTGACATCTACACCATCTATGAACTGCTGGAGTTCTTGAAGGGACTGATCCTGAAGAATGATAACTGCAGGTTTTCCATGACTCAGGGCAACAGTTGGATATTGGAGAGGAGTTTTGGTGAGGAACCAGTAAGGAAAGTGGACCAGAAACCACAGGCCTTGAACCAGACCAGTGATTTATTGCAATGAACATTTGCAAGTAAAGATGATTGGAAAAGAAGTATACTGCATGAAACATCGAGGCCCCCAGTGCCACCAGGACTAATAAAGAGGTGTTGGAGAGGTAAGAAAGATGGAGGTGGAAAGAGGTTTTTGTTGTTGTTTG
>LZPO01077875.1:0-11992 GCA_001675575.1 Neotoma lepida
ACCACCCCTTAGTCCTTCCCTCCCTTCTTCTCTCTCCCTCTCCCCTACCCTCACACCGGCTCTCTCTTTCTGTCCATTTGCCCTTTGCTGAGTGCAGTAGTGCACACCTATGATCCCAGGACTCAGATGGAAGATCATAAGTTTGCAGACAGCCTGGGCTACGTAGCAAGATTCTGTCTCTCAAATCATCAAGAACCAACCAAAGAAGATCGTCTTTAAACATCTGGTGTCTGTTATTACGTTAAATCAATGCAAAGCCGTAAAATGTCAGTGTGATTTTTAACAAATGATTAGTAATATATAATTTTAATATTCAGTTAATAGGTAAAGTTAGTGCATTTCACTTCAATTTGTCTTTATATAAAAGCTCTAATAATGGAAGTTGACTTCTCAGTTTTTTGTCCCCTTAAGACTTAAGCTGAAGTAATGACATTATGTCTGGTGAAAATAATGTTATTACCAGCATTACTTAATAGTAAATAAATGAATTTAATAACTAGAACATATTTATTAGGCAAATTAGCCACAATGCAAATGTTTGGTCATATATTTTAATTCAGTATATATAATAAACATTTGTTAACAATCAAATTATATACTAAGTACTCATCTTCCTTTTCAGCTTAGATTATTAATTTTTTATTTGTTAAGAATATAAGGGCAAAAAAAAGAATATAAGGTCACAGGATAGCTGTAATCCTCATGAATTTATCATTGGAGGTGTTGTTCTCCCCCCCCACATCATTTCATAATTTACTTTTTTAGGTTTTTGTGAATTTTAGATCCAGAAATGATAGGGGTTAGTCTAGGTAGATTCCAGCTTTATTAACTGAGGAGAATTATTTGCTACAGAAAAGAAGGAATGCATAAAGAGATGTAGTTAGTACCCTTTGGCACCTTGTCAGTCAGACCTGGAGTCTGCCTTGACCAGCTCTTATTGCGACATTGTGGTTGAATTGCGACCAAATAATAGTGACCACAAATCATCCATTCATTTAGCATTTTTAAAGAATCTAAGGACTTTAAGTCTTCTATATTTCCAGTTTTGTATTTACCGTTGAGTCACCAGGTTTTAAAATGATTCATCGGTACTTGAGACTGCTTTGGAATGGTCNGTAGATAGCATTTAGATTTTGTACGTACAAGGTTCCAGTCACATTTCCATCATTAGTGAGAATCTTTCATTCAGGATTGAGTGTTTTTCTCTTGTTTTACAGAATTCCTTGTTCTAAGTAGAAGACTATCGTGGTTTATTTGTGACACTGGTCTGAATGCCTACTGGTACTACTCAGTATGACTAGGACTCAGTTTTTCCTGTTGTTTGCTGTCCTTTGGTGTCTTCTCCCCGGGTTATGGCAGCAGCCTCTTCCTGGCAGAGAAACATCTCTTACCTTCATACAGACCTTCTTTGTAGTTGACATCCAGAGCATGACATTGTCGTATCTGTAATACCTTTTCTACTCATCTGTTTTTATCCCATGCCTCCTTCCTTGCTCAGGCCCTAATAAATTAGGTCTTTGTTTTGTCATGGTACTAACTGGCCTCTAAGTTTGTCTCCTTTTAACAGTCTTCCCTTCCAGCCCATAATAGACTTCCTGGCCATTTATTAGCCTCTCAGGAGCTTTGGAATATAATCTTATAGAAGAAGTTAAGTTCAAGTTTCCTATTTGGTTTTCAGGATCTTACTGGATATAGTTGTAATGACTTCAGATGTTTTCTCTACACACACACCCTTCTTTCTGCATGCCTGTTACTAACGGTTGTTCCTGTATCGTCCTGAGGTTTCTTGCCTTAGCGGCTTGCATTTCCTTGTCTTATTATTCTTTGTCTCTACATACTTAAATGTACTTGTCTTTCAAGGCTCAGCACAATACTAAAGGGCTGGAGAAGGCTCAGCAGTTAAGCACTGGCAGCTCTTGCCAAGGACCTAGGTTTGATTCCAAGCACCCATGTGGCAGCTTACAACTGACTATAACTCCAGTTCCTAGGGATCTGATGCTGTCTTCTGGCCTCTACAAGCACCAAGCATGCGCCTGCTACATAGACATACATGCAGAAAAAACACCAGTACACCATAATAAATATAAAAATTTAAAGCTCACTTTCATAATCCATCTCTCCTTTGAAATGAAATAATCTTTCATTGTTCTTTATTCCTGTTACATTTCACTTTTATTCTCTTACGGTATTTGTTAGTCTATAGGTGTCTTAGGTCAGCAGCTCTCACTCTGTGAATGAACAGCTCTTTCATGGAGCTTGTTTAAGACCATTGGAAACACAGAGAGCCGCACTATGATTATAACACTAACAAAATTCCAGTGATAAAGTAGCAATGGAAATAATTTTATGGTTGAGGGTCACCACCACACAAAGAACTCTATTAAAGGGTCGCAGCATTAGGAAGGTTGAGAGCCACTGTCTCAGATCATCTCCCAGATTATAACTTTGTGAGAGGGCAGGGGTTATGATCCTTGTTGTATACAATAAATGTTGTAGAAATGCCAGAATGTTGATTATTGCATTTTTGTAACCAAGTATTTGAAACACTGTTCTCAGTGAACATGTATTATTTTTGTGTCTTTGTAAAATAAGGGGAAATGGGAATGATACAGCTATGACTCATCGGAGGCCCTCTCAAGAAGGCTATAGGCTAAGTTATGCAACGTGACAAAAGCACCAACAATTACAAGTTAGAGAGAATGAGATTGTAGGTCCTTCAGAGGTACAGACTCAATGCTGTTTATTCAAGCTAAGAGGAGTTACTATTTGAGTATGTTGGGGGAGTAAGGTGATATTTCAAGGAGCAGGTAGAATTTCAGCTGAACCTTGATAAGGAATTTAGAGATTTGGTGAGCGAAGGAAATCTATAGAAATGTTGTTTATAAAAANTCTAAGATGAGAAAGCCCTTGTGTTATCTCAGAAAGGACACAAGTTGTACCTGGCTCAAATAGGAAGGAATAACTGGTGTAGTATAAAGTAGAACAAAAAAGATTTGGATTGCATATTGACTGAGGCAGACCCTAACTGCCAGATTCTGGTATTTGTGGGTTTATTTATTTTCAGGTCCTGAATCTTCGTGAGCCAAAGAGTGGATTCCCCACTGATTACAAAGGCTTTCTGCTAGGGTGAGCATAAGGTTACAGGTATTGTAAGAGAGGTTCTGAACTGTCATAGTGCTTGTTTCTGTTGTTCCCACAGTTACTGTGTCTTTCCACCATTCATAAGGAATTCTAGTGAAATTGGGGACAGGCTCCCTCACCCTTTCCATTCACTACGATCTTGGTATCTATCTGTCCCATACTGTCTGGCTTTTGCCCAAGTATTTTCAGGAATGGAATGTTCAACCTAAACATATACATTGTCATCAGTAGAAAAATGTATATAAAATAGGAATATATTATTAAAAGGAAATGGAGATGTTTGAAATTTATTTTANTGAGCTGAAGAACAGGGCTACTGTTAGAAGTGCTGGAAGGCTTTTAACTGCTTTATTTCCCATTGTTTACACCATTTGTTAAGTCACAACTGTTTCTGTGTACTCATTGTCGCTAATGATTATTTCATATGACAAACCTGGAAAACTCATGCAAGTATAGTATTAGAAAAATATAAACTTGCAGCTTGATAATATAATTGAGAGTAACTAAATTGGTGTTTTTGTTGTTGTTTTCTGTGTTTGTTTTCATGTCTGGAATAATATTTCAGTTATGTGATTTGGATCCTAGAATGTAATACAAAAGCAGAGAATTTTAAAGCCACCAAAAAGATTATTTGAATTGAGGAATTGGCTTTAAAAGGAAAGGAGAAAGAGCTGAAAGTATTTATCTTGGCTGAGAGACAGTGAAGGAGAGACATAAGTCTATAAATATTTGAGATCTGTAAACAGTTTGAGAGAAAGCCGTATTTTAGTTTTACAGCAGGATGCAGCACAGAGTGAGATGATGAAGCTACAGGATGACTCACATTTATGGGCTTGCTGTTCTGGACTTAGAGGAATGCCAGCATGTAGTTGGTAGCCTTCCTACAATGGGAACTTCTTAGAGCAGGGTTCATATCTCATTGATTCTGTCTTGGCTCTGGCTTGTTGGCTGTGCTTGTAAGTTGCTAGAATGAAATCTCTGCAAAGCATGTGACACTTCACATTATTCTTCAGCAAAGACAGGTGTGCTGGCTGAATGGTGGTGCACCGTACATTTATTGATCCGTAGTTTCAGAGCATTGCTGCTGGGTTGGTGGCATAAGCTGAACGACCAGTTAGACTGTCCTTTTCCCTCTCATGTCCCAGAACCTGGCCCACGCTAAGCACTAGTTTTTCATGGAGTGAAAGATGGGAATGAACGTTTGGGCCTGGCCTAGATCTTGTCTTTAGAGAGTGTTTGTGGAAGTCCCACCCCAAAAGTCAACTTACATTTTGTATAGTTGTGTTTTCATGTTAGTGAGTTGGAATTTTATTTGTTTAAAATTCCAAAGGAGGGGCTGGAGAGATGACTCAATGGTTAAATATATTTGCTGCACTACCCAGGTTGGGTTTCCAGCACCCATGTGGCTGCTCCCAACCATTCTTAACTCAAGTTCTAGGAGCTCTGATGCTCTTCCTGGTACCTTGGGCTCCACACACATGTGTACACATATAGGCAAAACATGCATACAAGTAAAATAAAAATAAATCAATCTTTTAAAAAAAAGCCTAAATTAAAAAGTTTCTAAGATGGCCATTAAGCCTCTGTTTCCTTCACTGTAACGTGTAGATAATGGTCACTTATATGGTTGACTATATGACTGCCTTCATACTGAGGGCTCTGAATTCCTCCCAGTTGCCCTCTGGACAGTTGGTGCTTCTGGACAGTCCATCCATCAGCACTCCAAGCGTACCTTCCTCACACAGTTCCTTCAGCCTGATGCTTTTTCTAGCCTGTCCTCTTAAAGCAGAGACCAGGTAGAAGTGTGTGAATTATCCTTCCTGGTTCTTAAAAAGATTTTAAAAAATTAGCCTATATTTTCATCCTGTAGCTTATATTTGAATAGTACAATTATTTTTGCCAAGACTTAACTTTAAAATATGAAGTTTTTAAAAAATGTACTTAACTAATGTCAAATGTAAGTGCTTTGGATAGCTTATTTTCCTTCTTAAATGAGATATTATTGAGATGCCCTGGAGGCAAGAATGCTGTGCTAGTCAAATGACTTTATATTTTCATTTGATTTATTAAGCTAAACTTCTACTTGAAGAGAGTTACTACAGCAGGTAGTATTTGTCTGAGTAGGACTTAATTGCTCTGTGATGGTTAGTTTTACACATTAACTTACACAGTGTAAGAGGCGTCAGGGCCCTAAACTTAAGAGTAGTGAAGCAAGCTAATGAAGCAGCCAGCAANCAAGGCTGTGTTCTTNTCTCTGGTCTTAGATGAGCACAAGAGTTCCTACTCCGACCTCAGGAGGATGATGGGCTGGAACCCGGAATAGAAAGATAAACAGACCTTTTCTTCCCCTGCTGCTTTTGTCGGGTCATTTGTTACAGTAACAGACAAAACTAGAACACATTCTAATAAATAAACAAGAGCTGCACAGGTCCATCTACAGAAGAAGCGGATCCCTATTCCTAATCCCTTGAGGAATTAACCTTGTTAGTGTGAAAGGGCCTCACGGCCTTGATTGGGCTTTGAGGTGGGAAGGAGAGTCAGAAAGAAAAGTGAAGGATACAGACTTCTTAGCATGGGGGGCCTTGAAGGGAAGGAGCGGCCACTGGAGAGAGGCTTCATTAAGAGTGAGAATGAGCTGGGCAACCCAGCACCTGGGAGGCAGAGGCAGGTGGAGCTCTGAGTTCGAGGCCAGCCTGGTCTACACAGCAAGTTCCAGGACAGTCTAGTCTACACAGAGAAACCCTATCTTGAAAAAAACAAAGCACACAAAAAGAGTGAGAATGAGGGAGAAAAGAGATGGGAGGCAGCATCAGCCAGCCAACGATGAGAGGGAAGGGAGTATGTGATACTGGCTTGTTGTTTTGTCAACTTGACACAGGCTACAACCATCTGAGAGGAGGGAGCCTCAGCTGAGAAAACGCTTCCATAAGATCGTGCTGCAGGCAAGCCTGTGGGCGCTTTCTTAGCTAGTGATGGATGTGGGAGGGCCCAGCCCACTGGTGCAGTGCCACCTCTGGGCAGGTGGTCCTGGGTGTCATCAGAAAGCAGGCTGAGCAGGCAGAAGGGAACTAGCCAGTAAGTGACATTCTTCCATGGCCTCTGCTCCAGTTCTTACCTCCAGGTTCCTGCTTTGAGTTCCTGCCCTGACTTCCCTCAGTGATGGAGCCTGAGAGGTACAAGATGAAATAAACCCTCTTCCCTAAGTCATTAGCTGTGGTGATTTATCAAGGCCATAGACACCCTATCTAAGATGGGGGCAGGGTCTTCTCCAGGTGGAATACATGTGCACATGCACACACACTAAGACATACAAACACAAAAATAAAAGTAATTCTAAATCAGTCAGAGCCAAAGGCCACAGACAGGAGCCTTAGGACTTTGAGGGCTGTAGTTAAGACTGAAAAATCCATTCAGTCTTGCTATTTTATTAAATTGTTTTTATTGAGACAAAATTTATATATAATGATATATCTGCTTGAATTACAAATTGATAAACTATGATAGAAGGTTATCCAGGCAGTCCCCACCACTGGCATTACCCAAGGTCTCGTGTTGAGGATGTAAGGCCTGGTGCATTCTTTTCACCAGGTCACATGTGGTAGTTATTTTGTGGGGCCTACTTTCCTCTGAGCACACACTTCTAGAGGTAAGGGATAAAAATCAGTGTCCCCTAAGTNCCCCAGTGCGCTCCTGCTTTCACAGCCTGGCCTGCGGCCTGCGGTGCACCTTTGGGAGCTTTGCGTTCTCACTTGGGCCTGTCAGTTTCTGTGGAGAGTGCAGTCGGATGAAGTCTAGTCTTTTCACTCCAGGCCTCAGATTCTTCATCTGTAGAACAAGAGAGGTCAGTTTGATCATATTTTTCCCTGATGCTTTCTTTCTTTCTCAGAGCGGACACACACACACATAAACATTTAAATAGAATAGGAAGGACGGAGGACCACACAGATGGGAGCCTTTGGACTTGGAAGGCCATAGTTAGAACTGAACACCCATTCAGGGACGCTGTTTAATTAAGTTAGTTTTATTTGGANGAGTGTTGTAGATGTAATAGAAAGCTGCATCTCGTGGTTGTTGCCTCTGTGAGGTGTACTTCTCAATGCTGAATCTGGACGCCTGTGCACTGCTGTTCCTGCTGCTGCTGGCATGTGGAGTAGAATTTGAGTATTTCCTCCTTTTGACCTTGAAGCGAGTTAGGTAAATAGCCCTCCAGATACATGTGTTTGTTTTGCATGGAGCTTTTCATAATGGTTGCTTTTTATTGGTTCTTGTTAGGGAAAAGAAAACCTTATCTTTGCTGCTCAGGCCTGTAACCACTTCTAAAAGCAGACAAAGGAGTGCATTGTTAACTGTTGGCAGTGCTAGGTTGGCAGGCATTGTTTAATGTGAGTACCAAAGTTGGATTAACATAACTGTTATATTACAGATACTACCAGCCTGGCTTACAGTAAAATGAAACTAATCATGTACTTGGTATTACAGGTTGCTTCTAATTTACAAATAGCTTACATCTAGCTACAAACATGAAACTGTATTGTGAAGACTTTCTCACTTACAGATAACATTTTAAATAGTGGCTAGGTTCTCTAAATAGAGAAGGCTTTTTACCCTACAATGTACCTAAAATATGAAAGTAATGGCATTACTGAATATAATGTCGTTTAAAACTGGATTTTTTTTGCCAGGCAGTGGTGGCTCACACCTTTAATTCCAGCACTCGGGAGGCAGAGGCAGGCAGATCTCTGTGAGTTTGANGCTAGCCTGGTTATAGAGGGAGTTCTAGGGCAGCCAGAGCTACACAGAGAAACCCTGTCTCCAAAAACCAAAACAACTTGGATATTTTTGTCATTGGGTTTCTGTGGAGGAAGTATTGTTTACAGATGTAGAACTTGCTTTGTAAACTTACTTTGTCTTCCTGATATGTACTAGATACTATATTGAGCACTTCAGAATGTAAGAATTAATAAAATACAACCTCTTCCCTCAGTGGGTCCATTNAGGGGGAAATTCATATACAGGTAGTCAGAAAACAAAGATGCTTTAAAAGAAACTACAGGGCTAAAGTTGTAGTTTACTGGTAGAACACTTACCTAGCCATGAGTAACAGTGTTCTCATTCCAATAGTATACATATTTACACACACATACTCACACAGAGACAGAGGTAGAGACAGTTTGCAGGGGGCATGAACATGAACATTCAAGGACCGACTCAGTATAAAATACTGAGAACACAGAGTTAGAACCTACCTAGTTGGGATGAGGGCCTTCTTAGAACACTAAAAATAAGTAGAAATTAATACAGTGAAAGGGATGGGTCTGGGAGCATTCCAGGCAGAAGAAATAGCATGAATAAAAGCACGGCCACCTGGATACCACTGGGTGGTATCATTGGAAGAAAGAGAAGGCAGAGAAGCAAGGAGGACCAGCTATGGAGGACCCTAGTTGTTCTGTTTAAATGTGGGCTTTCCTGAGCTGGGTAGGTTTTTAAGAGAGACTGCTCACACTTAGAAAATCTGTTTAAGGACTTGGAGACATAGTGAGCTGGTGAGAGAGCATGAAGGTCCAAGGCAAGCCGATGAGAATGAAGAGGAGGAGGCTGTAGTAAATGTTTAGGGCTGAGATAGAGCTGAGAGCAGTGACCAGGTTTACAGCATAAAGGACAGGACCGAGGNCAGGCTTCTGCTTTTATTGACCAAGGAGAGAATACTGGGAGAAGATAGTTTTATTAGGGAGAAGGAAAAATTCATCATGGATGAATGGAGTTTGTGATACTTGTAGAAATGATCTACCTACAGTTGACATATTTCTAAGATACATGGAAGATTAGAGACCTAGCAGTCTCGATTTGGGAGTCATTAGTGTACATGTCATTTTTGGAACCTTGCAATAAAATCCTAATTTTTAAAACATTTAGAAATAAACTTGATATATTTTAGGGTATTCACTCATTTCCTGATACTTCTTTTAAAATTGGGACATCACCCATCAAAAGGCACTTATGCCTAACCCCATAATTGGGTGAATTGTGAGTGCTAACCATTGTCAGTTTAGTTCATTTGTATATTTGTTCCCTAGCCAATTAGTACATGGCAAGATTCCAGTAGACGTGAGAGTGCTAGGGCTCTCATCTCTAATGTCTGGAAACTAGCTACACTGACTGGGTTCTCTGCATTTCTCACCTCTCGTTTCCATCCTCTATCCTACTCCTCTTCCTCTGGTTTGTTTGTTTTGTCTTGAGGTAGCCTTAGCTATCCTGGAACTCATAGTTACACCTGCCTCTGCTTCCCAAGTGCTGATATTAAAGGTGTGCTCTGCCGTGCCCTGCTCCCTCCCATTTTTGTTTTTTGAGACTAGCTTTCCTTTCCCAGGCTGGTCTTGATCTTAAGTAACCAAGAAGTCTTTGAAATCTGATCCTCTTGACACTCCACTTCCCAAATGCTGGGATTACTACAGGAGTCACTATGTCTTGCTATATTTTTAAATGCTCAACTGTCCAGTAAGTGAGGTTGTTTTAAGGTAGAGATGATTATGGTAGACTAATGTCTGCTGATGACTACTACTGTGTGTGTTCAAGAAAAGAAAGCGCCGAGCTTCCTCCTTGGTAGTTATTTGTTCTACAGCACAGAATCTCATTTGTTCAGGGGAACAGTGAAGAACAGTATGCAGAAACGAATCTCCTGGGATCGTACTTCTGTATCAAATGGGAAGGGAATTGTACTACACTGTATTTAAATGAAAGCATAAGTTGTAGCCGCTAATATCAGGCCAGCATTGTCCATTGTTAGAGAAANTAGCCCAACTTAAACTCTGCTTGCCTTGTTCTTATTATTTAAGACTGGTTAGTTGTGTTTCTGTTTTCCTGTCTTTGGTGCTGTTAAGAGTCATACTGAGATAGCCAGTATGCTGAAGTAGGGAATGCAAGGCAAGTGTAGAGTGGTTGTGGGTCTCTGTGCTGCTCTATTTATGATACACCAATTAACTGAAGTAAATTTAACCCTGTGAAATAAGGGAGCCTATAAAAGGAAAAGCAGATTTGGAGTACATGTAAAGTATCCTGAGTGTAGGTTTAAGAATTACTAAATTCTGTTGAAATACAGACATTAAAGGAATAGCCTTTGTACAATCATGTTACTATTGCATATTTTCATGACTTGCCTTTACAATAAAATTTAGCTAAAACAAATCCTATAGCATTGATTTTTGTCTGTTTGATTTTATTGCTGATAAATGTGAGGCATCCGGCTTCTGCCATTTCTGCCGTTTCTATGGCAACTAAAGTGTGCAAAACCAGCAGTATCACTTTCTTTCACAGCTGGCATTTTGTGTTCACAGTAAGAAGAAGAGTTTTGGTGAAGCNTGGTCTGTGCTAATTGGGGTGTAAGTGGGTCAGGACAATTTGGGTATGCTTCTTCTTTTTGTCTGTTTAGGTTTATGTGGGAGGGGTATGGGTGTTGAAGTACACAGTTCTTTTTTTCCTCCACATACAGACTTTCACTGATACTAATTATTAAAGTTAGTCTTCTTGAGAATTGGGCAGAGCTGTTCTGAGACCCTCTTCATAGCCCTGGACGCCCTGGATTATGTCTATTAAGNAAAAAGTGTGAGAAATACTCTGAAGAGTTAAATGTATTTTAGTGGTGGATCATCGTTTATCTTGTGATTTTTTTTTTAAACATATATATCTTGTGACCATATTTTGTATTTACTTGTTAAGAAGGGGACAGGTAACCACACTTTAGGGATGCACTTTGAAAAACCTGGGTAATTCTAGTTCTTGACCACAGGGTAGGCCACTCCTGCCCTGAGGCATGCTACTGTTCCCGACTTCATGTCAGCAGTGTGGACCCCTCACACTCAGAGCTTCCGTAGGCTTTCAGTGTGCTGTCTGTCACAGAGGCATTCTCCTTAGACTGGCCTCCTGCTCTCTGGAGGCTCATTTCACTGTGGTGCCAGCATTGTTGTTCAGCAGAACTTGATCACAAGGCTTTCTCATAGCATTAACTAATACAAACCTGTTTTCTCTTCTTGCATTTTATTTCTTTGATGAAACTATTTGTTGTTCCTATATCACAGACTTCATTATGTTTATATCTTAGAATTTTGAAGTGCTTTAAAAGCTCAAACGTTAGGAATTACAAATACTGTAGGAAAATGGCTTATACAATATGATAATCTCACAATTTAAAACTCGTGACCTATCAGAAATAGTCCTTCTTAAGGTCTTCAGAATCTTATTCTGAATTTGTCTCTGCCTTCTTTACACAAACTTGAGTTTCATTTAGTATATCTGGCTTCTGTAGTTGAACAAAAAAAATTATTTTTATTGACCTAATCATCCATTTGGGTTACATCTCCTCAGATTTCATTGTTTATGTCTGACAGCCACTTACAGGGACCCTGNGCTGTCTAGATACTCCCCCTTTCTCCCTCTAACCTTGGTCTCAGGCCTCCCCTACCCCTTTTCTCCCTCCTTCCCTCTCTCAAAAACCTTGCCCACTTGCTCCTCTTGTGGCAACCCTTAACAGCTCTCAGACCCACACTCCAGAACCTACCCTGTGCTGTTTCCTCACTGGCTCTTGCTAAAAGCGGAACCACTTGAAACAGGAAGGAAGTCCTTCCTTGGTTCCCTTTTTACAATCATTATCATTGTGTTCTGCCCTTGTAACCACCATGGCTCTTCACATCCTAAAGTTCACCAGGAACATGTTTGCCTTGTATTCAAGTTGCTCTTTCTCTGCCTAGATGGCTTTTCCCTAAACACCCAGGTGGCACACTCCCTACTGCACTTCCTTCAGATTTTATTCCAAGTGCTATCTTCTCAAAGAGGCTTTCTCTGTAGAGTTTAAAGACAA
>LZPO01077878.1:0-11960 GCA_001675575.1 Neotoma lepida
TAATTCAGTCTACTGACATTGCTCTTGGTTCTCTAGAGCAACTTGATAGTAAGACCCCATTACTGAAGACATTATATTATTTGGACACAGGACAAAGAAAAATAAAAGTGATACTATCTAGGAAGTTTCCTGTCTAGTGACTAGTTTACGTTGTACGTAATGGTGCTGTGCAAGCTATTGGGGAAAGAAGAAGTAATCAAGAGTCTTACCCAGCTGTAACACTAAGTTGGGAGTTGATGGGGAATTGGGTGTGTATGTTAAAGGAGTTAGAGGGAGGAATAAGGATAAGGGGATGAAGATGATCAAAATACATCATATGGATGCATGAAATTCACAAATAATCAATAAATGTATCATTAAAATACACTTAAACTGGATTTGAGAGTGCACACCCATAAATGAAACACTTGGAGGTGGAGGCAGGAGGACCTCAAAAGGTCAGCTTGGGCTACACCATTCAAGGGTAGCTTGAGCCATCTACTAATACCCTATCTCAATGTAGGGTACAGCTCTGGTATATGTTTCAGTGGTATAGTGCATACCTAGCTTGTGAAAGGCAGATGCTTTGATCCTTACCACTACACATACACAAAAATAGAACTATAATGCAAACTGAGTTAATGTTTATTTGAAAAAACCTAGGAGCTAAAATTCATACAAATTAACAAACCACTCAATGAATACAGCATCATAACATACATTTAAGAATGAGGTACCTGGGCTGTAAGATCAGAGATAAAGGAATGTCTGGTTCATTGTTGTCACCACAAAGTATTAAACAAAGGCAACAAGGTAGAATGATATAAATACTTGTTTAATTAGGGAAGGTACTTATTTACATAATGTCTCATTGGAATTAAAGTAATTAAATTCCCTGGAGATTTTTCCTGAAATATAGATTTTACCTCTGTTATTTAGATGGAGTTTACATTAATTCATTTTATTGGGCATCTGCCATTCTTGAGATGTTTTGTTGAGGATTGGAATATGAAGATGAATGAAATAGCAAATTAGAGTTTCTGCTTTCTGCAGTAACCACTGGGAAATGCATCGTGAGCTGAAAAGGAGTTGATGAAATATTATGTAATACAGCTGTGGAACTTTGGGGAAAGTCTTTCTCTGGGAAATTATCTCAGAAGTGAACTGTAAGTAAATGTCAGTTTGTATTTTCCTGCAACAAAACTGGTATAAAAACATTCAAACAAAAAGTAATACATTCTATAAAATCAAGTGACAGCAACTCAGTTCCCACCTTCCCTTTTAACTGGAGTCTGTGACACACAGAAGTAGCTCTAATGTCATCATAAGTTTTATTATCAGGAATTAACTAATTTAAGTAACATAGCTTAAAATGTAGCAGAGTAAATTGCTCTTCCTGTACATGACAATTACATACAGGACTTCTGGGATGAGAGGGAGAAGTGTTGCAAAAATTCTTGGAGGTGTAAATTGTTTCATTGCTCAGAAGGGAGTCATTACATGAAGAAAAAGATCAAACTTTAATGAAAGGTAGACAGGAGTTACAAAATGGTTTTCTTTTATTCCATAGCTTATATTTCCTTTGTTGAGAGAGAACCAGTTCATGTTGTGCATACACAGGTATTTTCAGAGCAATTAGACAATGTCTAACAGATCCACAGTGACATTCTTGAAGCAGCCTGATACGCTGATAAGGAACCATTATTCAAGATGCCAACCTCAATGCTATTCCAGAGGTTCTCCTGTCAATAGGCTAAAGATAGCAAATTATAGATAGCAGGCAATAACATGTTTCTACACCATGAATCAAGGGCTTTGTGTCCTGTAGACAGTGAAGAACTTTTCAGATGCCTTGCATGGTAGAATCAGTGTGAAGATTATGACTAATGTGGATCACATAAGCTGGTTATAACATTAAAGTATATTATCTGTCAACTCAAAATAAGGAAGTACTTTTTAGTAGATTGTTGGATCTGAGAAAAATCAATACCTCAGCCCTTGAATTGAGCATTTAAAACATTTGCAAGCGCCCAGTCATAGACTTCAGACAAAATCTTCATGATTAAAACAGAGGGGGGAAATTAAATTGGGGTCAGCTAAGCACAGGATGCCTTTATACTTTGAGTCTATGAAATATTTGAAGGTGCCTCCAAGTATTTATTCTAAATAAAAGTGAAAGCTTTGACAATGTGGAAATGTTTAGATTAAAATGAGAAACCATCAAGCAGTCTTCTTGTTCTTATTATACCAGTGTCATTGTTTTAATGAGGAATGATGACAGATTGAGCAAAGGGAAACACAGGCAGGGTGTGAGAAACAATTATTAGTCAGGAAGATATGCTAGGAGTGTCCATCGGGCCCTCTTCTCTTATTTAACTCAAAGCTGAACAGTATACACCAGGAAGCATTGACAGATACTTACCCTGTGCCATTAGACCAACTACTATTTCAAGGCTTAATATTTATTTATGGGTTTTTAATTCATGTAAGAGTTACTGCGGGTTTTTTTTTCTTTGTATGTGTGGAGGGGGATTGTTTGTACAAGTGTGCCCATCTGTGTGCACAGTGTAGGTCAGAGGTCAACAACATGTGCTTTCCTAAGTCCTTCCACAATTTATCTCATGAGTGTCTCTCACTGAGTTTGGAGATCGCTGATTAGCTTGACTTGCTAAGCTGACCAGCAAATCCTTGGGATCCACTTACCTGTTCCTAGCTCTGCCTCCTAGTACCAGGAATACAGGTATACAACATCAGGCATGATTTCTTTCTGAAGGTTGCTAACAATCTGATCTCAGGTCCTCACATGTCCATTATAAACCCCATTCCCACTGAGCCACCTCTCTTGCCCTAACTCGAAGTTTTAAATCACCAACATTTCATAAATAGATTTCAATTGTCAAGTATGAATTATATAAAGGCAATATGAACTTCCTTGCTTAGTATATGATAGGACTGGAGCTATTGGCCTACTGTGAGCCAGAGATTAGGCTGAGTATTTACCTAAGAAATAACTAGATACAATTATCATTTTGACAGAATGCTATCTCAATATTCTCTATGAGGATACATCTGTCATTGGCTTTAATGTACTCTTCATAGTTTAATAACCAAAGGATAAATATAATGATGTATGTATAAATCATAGTGGTGTTAGATCAGTATCTCTTTCATAACAGTTCAATGATTTGTTCTCCATTACAGAATTTTTAAATCAGCAGAAGCCAATTTTTCCAAATTTGTATCAAGGATCTCAAGCGGTGAGTGAATTGTCTTTT
Source organism: Neotoma lepida (assembly GCA_001675575.1). Classification (NCBI taxonomy): domain Eukaryota; kingdom Metazoa; phylum Chordata; class Mammalia; order Rodentia; family Cricetidae; genus Neotoma; species Neotoma lepida. The sequence continues at coordinate 3,255 of LZPO01077878.1, forward strand.
GTGTATTTTCAAATCGTGTTTTACTGCCTACTTGTAATTACAGTTCTGACTAGGACACGAGTGAGGGAGGCTAGTCAACAAGGAAAAGGACAAATAAGGAAAGGACAATGAAAAACAGCACCCGGATCAATAAAAACATCATGAATATTTTATATTTGCTTTTACTAAATGCAAAGTAATAAGCTATCATTTCATACCTATGTAGAGACATTATGGTTCCAGTAACAAAAAAAAAGATGCGGTGGTCTGAAGTTTCCTCATGGGTATCTGCAAACAAACTGTTTTCAGCTGTATGTAATGTTAGAAAAAAAGGAGGTCTAAGTAGAAAACAATGGTAATTTAGAAATCTAAATTGAATTTAATCTTAATTATGGAAAGGTAGTTAGAATGGAAAAAGACTCATGGGAAGCTCTTCCTACCGTACATGGGTAAATAAATATTCAGGGTATGTAATAGCCACGCACATATGGAAATGATCTTCCCAATTTCAATAAGAGGAAAAATAGAGAATAAGGGTTTCCTGCCATTGGCCAGCAGGAATAAATGAATTGGGGCTCAGCTTCATTAGGCTTTCTTTCTGTAGTCAATAATGGGAGTGCAATGATAGGCTACCTTTGGGAAAGGCCCATGTTCATGTTACTGCACACCTCTTGATAATGTTATCCTATCACAAATCCATTAGTGGATTAATCCATTGATTACAGAAATACAGGGTGGTTGTTATACAGCAATGTGAATGTATATAATACCACTAAAGTATACATTTGAAAATACCTCAATAATAAATTTTATCATATACATGTGTGTGGGAGTATGTGTATACATATTTTATCATTTCAAAGTTATTCACTGAAGTATAGTTTTAAATAAAATTTTATTTCTTGTTACTGAAAAATAACACTGGAATATCAAATAAAAACTACTAGCTACTAAATAAAAAGTTGACCTATATAATATTGTGCACTATTAATGCTAGCACTAATTTTCCTCTGCATAAGTACCAATAGCTCTTCTCTACCACCATGGAGAGAAAGAGTGACATTTTATTTTATTTATACTTGTCTTAAAGAGATTTTGATTAGATGCATGAGGTGAAATGGCATGCTAGCAAGAGCAAACAATGTTTCTGCAAGGAACTTGGAATTTCAAATCACAAGATAAAATGCACCAAGTGGTTGGGTAAGAAACACTTTACTTACAGTTTTAATAACTTAAGGAAATTCTTAAAGATACTTTGAACATAGTTTCTCAGTTACACAAACCACCATATTTTTTAATATTAGACTTATTTTAAAACTAATTTATGAATTGAGAGAGTGAATTATTGTCTAAGGGCTGCTAAATACTTTAAACTTGTGAACAATAGTATCTTAAATAATAGAATATTTTACTCTGGTTTATTGTTTGTTCTTCTTCTCTTGAAACTTCTGTATTGTAAATACTTCAGTTTAAGAATGTGGAGTTTTAGTTTCTTTTTCCTACTATATTCTAGGTTGAATATCACAGTTCCCCTGTTCTATCACCATATTTCCAGTTGTAATGCTACCTCTGAAGAAACACTATATACATGTGTGGGTAATTATTATTTATATTTTATAATAAGGACTTGATATCTTAGGAATGGAAAGTGTAGGTAAATCCATGGCGATAATGGTAGTAGTAGATTGACAGTCATGTAAAAAGTGCACATGCCTGTGAACATGAAATCAGTTATTTTGCTGTCTCTAGGTCATGTTTGGTCCTTCTTATTCTATCAGCACTTTGGTCCATCTAGAAAATTAACTCATTTTCTGAGCATATTTAAAGACAAAAATTATAAGTTATCAAAATGTTAATATGCAAATTATCCAGTGATTTTGTGTTGGATTTTCCTCTCCTTTGAGAGGGTGGCAAGCTAATGTAGAATGAGTGCTGAAAGAATAACAATCAAGTATATCTAATATATCTGTATCTATAAGTGTGTGTGCGTGTGTGTGTGTGTGTGTGTGTGTGTGTGTGTGTGCATGCGCATGTGCACATGTGCTTATGTTTTCCATTCTGAGACTTTGGCAGCTCAAATCACATTATCATGGCCCTGGTGGCGCTATAGGTCTAGTGTGCGCACTGTTGGATTTTATTACTGCTTTAACCTCACCTCTCCTTTCCTCAGATCCACATCTCTTTTGGAATGACCACCTCTATGCTTTTTGCTACCGACTTGGGAGATTATAGATTTTTTTCTTGTTTTTGGAGGATCTCACAGTAACAAGTGTGTCTTTGAGTCTCAGAAGAGGCTTTGGACTCGTCTTTTGTTCCTTTTTGTTGTTTCTTCGAGATAGTTTGGTGTCTAATATTGATTACAAATTTGACAGGTCCAAGAATCAGTGAAGATAAAAATATCTGGTTTTGACATAAGTCTGTGACCTATCTTGAATGTGGATACGTGAATGGCACCATCTCACATACTAGGATTAAAATGGGCCAGCATAAACACAGCATATGTTTTCTCTCTCTCTCTCTCCCTCCCTCCCCGCCCCTCTCTCTCTCTCTCCCTCCCACCCTTCCTCCCTCCATCTCACCCACCTCTCTCTGCTCTCTCCATCCATTCCTTTCTCCTTTCTCTCTGCCTCCTGATTTTGACTGCAAAATGAGCAGCTGCCTCATGTTCCTGACATGTCTTCTGGGTCTACCCATGTAAGAAACTTCTGCTCAAACTCCTTTTTTTAAATGTATTATAGTCTTAATTAGGTTACACACTAGTAGAATCCTATATGACTTCATGCATTTGTGACTTGGGGTTACCTTTACACATTATCTCCCTAGCTCATCCCAATCTAAACCTTCAGCCCAAAGTGAATACCTGGTCTTTTCAAGTCACTTCTGTTCTGCTGTTCCCTCTGATTATGACTTAATTGTGTTTTGATATCAAAGGTTTCTTACAACCTTTTCATATGCCCTTCATTTTGATTAATCCTTCTTCTACCTCATTTCCATCTATTAATCCTTATGCTACTTGAATCTTTGCGCTACTAATACCCTCCCTCTCTGCTTTCATTTTTTTCTGTACTTTATTATTCCCCTTCCTTTAGTGACTCTTGTCCCAATGTTTTGTTTCTAATTACCTAACTTCCACAAGTGCCTTCAGCCTCTGCTCCCTGTTAAAATTCCTTCCAAGTTTAGGTCTACCTGGCTGTTTGTCTAAGTTTCTACATCCATGACACATATGTCAAGCCTTTATGTGACAACTTATCATTTTCCAAAGCTGTTGTAGAACAACCTTCTCATTCTTTAAAACTCCTGGCTCCCTTGGCTTCCCAGGTGTCATGCTTTACCTTTCTTCCTGGTTATGTTATTACCTGTCATTCTTCAGAAAACATTTCTTCATTAACTGAGCATATCGTCTCTTCCAGGACTACTGCTGGATAGATATCAGCTTATCATTCCACATGTTGAGGTCTCAGATCGCATAAGCAGGAGAAATTTAGCAAGGCACCAANTCAATCTGTGTTNATCTCTTCCTCCTGACAGTGGATGCAATGTGACTAGCTCCTTCCATGACCTGCTTATGTCCTCCTTCCCCTTAGATTCAACATTACTTTATCTGTTCCCACCTCTGCTAGACAACTAATTCAAGCAACCCAAACTCCAAGTTCCCCTTCTTTAATTCACTGCTAATAATTCCCTTTCTTCAGTTGTCCTCCAACTTAATCAAGAACAAATATTATTCTAAAATCCAATGTGCTTTGTGAGTCTTTTTATGAAGTTTATTATCATTTCTTTATCATTAAAATATACCTTCAATAATATTTTTATACATTTATATAACTTTCTCCTTCCTAATTCCTGCCAAAATTGCCTTCCTTGTGAAAACAAACTACTCACTTGTCTATACATAAGAAAATGTGTGTGTAAGAAAATGCATGGGAGAAAAAGCACATCATAATGAGTAGATTCATTCCATAGTAGAAAATTAAATCAGACAAATTCTGAACACTGGCATCAGTTAGGATACCAGACTACATAATACCTTTGACTAGTAAGTTCACTTATTGACTCCAGTATGCCTCTTTATACTTCTAACACATTCACCTTCATCCTCAGCTAATGACTTCTCTGCATACGTCTTAAAGAAAACAGAATGAGCAGATGAGAACTGACTTATCTAAAAATACCAGCAAGTGTTACAGCACAAGTGCCACCTGCCCACGCACTTGTTGTCCCTTCTGCTAGAGTGGGAGAATGTTTTTACTGAAATTTAAATCTCGGCTCTCCACTTTTTACTTTCATTTCTTTTTATGACACATTCCCATGGACTTTCTGTAGTTCCCTCTGTCTCTTGTCTCAGTCAGTTGTCTTTTTTTTTCTTGCCTTTTCCCTCAAGAAATGCTTCAAATGACTCCTCCGTACCTCTGTCCCTGTTGTCTTCTCTTCCCTCTTCAGTTGGTTTTCACAGTGCAGTTTTCCATATGACTGAACTGCAATGGCTTTTATTACAGTCAGCTGACACACACACACACACACACACACACACACACACACACGAGAGAGGGGAGAGAAACACCAGCACGTTGGATAATTTTCATCAGTATTTAACCAAATTAAACATTAAACAGTTGATTATTCTCTTTTGAGTTTTGGTCACTTTGCACTTACATCAGTTTTTCTTTTCTTTTCTTTTTTCTTTTCTTTTCTTTTCTTTTCTTTCTTTCTTTTATTCCTCTCCCTGAGTTCCCTTTCTAAAACTTACATCTTGGCTGCTCCTTCAGTGAGGATGTCTAAGCCAGCCATATCCAAAATCTCTTCTTTGCTTTTTTTTTTCTGTATGTCTTATTTCTTCACCCGAGTTCACTTAGTACTGTAAAAAAAAATAATTTCCATAAATTCTGTCAACATGACAGAAGCAGTTTGACATTTAAATGTGAGTTGCTTCATGGTGATTTTTTGACTCAAAGCTTGTGAATGACCTCTGTACCATTTAAATGAGAAGTGATGTCCTAACACTAACCCAGGGTCCAGCTTTCATTACCTTTTTGTTCTCCTCCAGTGTTTTCCCTGCTCTCCCTATATTGTGATTACAATGGAATCCTTGATATTTTTCAAGCCAGAGGCAGGCTCCTAGACCCTTCCTGGATCATCCTCTGTAGGGACCACTGTTCCCACATGTGTCCACACAGTTGACTCTAACTACCTTCAAATTCTGTTCAAATGTCACCTTGTTAAAACCACGTCCCCTTCGGTATAGGAAATGTGTTATTAGAAACTCGAAGAAAGGTCATCCTTGTTATAAAATGGCAAAGAACTTGGCTGAATTGTGTGCATGTCTTACTCATCCATGAAAGCGAAGTTTGGGAACAATGAACTAGGAATCTCAAGCAGGACAGTCAGAATCAATCAATAAACATAAAATAAAGGGTGTGGCATGATTTCCCTTGAGTGCTCCATAGTAATTAATCAGATAAAATAGTAAATTAAAAATTGGATTTTTAACAAAAGAGAAGCACAATATAAGGATCTGTAAAATTCCTAACCTGGCCATGTCATTAAGAGTGAAAATACATACTCAGAAAAGAACAAAGATGCAGCTCACCGATCTTTTGATGAGATTAGTAGAAGGGCAGAATTTTATAACTCAAGAGAGTGAAAGCCTAGCAGATAGAACTGTCTCAAAAAAAGGTACTTTGATATTTCTGGGACCTCAGTGCTTTCTGCCTGAGGCAGCCTTGGTACTCCCCTCCCTACATCCTGAGGGACACTCCTTGAGCACTGTAGTGGTGTCTCAAACAATAGGGTTATGGTAGGCTCAAGTGATAAGTCAGTAATATATCTGCAATGCTTTCTCCATGGGTGTACAAAGTCCAAAATTATCAGAGGTCTGACTTTCTCCATATAGAGTTCTAAGGATGTTCCAGTGAGCCTCCTGGCTTAGACAGAAAGTGTTCACGGAGACAATGTTATGACTGAGAGTTCAGATGAGAACAAGGCCCAGGATAGCTATGCAGGAAAGACCATTATACAGATCCTCCACTGAGGAAAAGTCCAGTGGAAAGGTGAGACCCCTGAAGACATATCTAATAAGTGAGATATGGGAGAGAACCCCCTCTATTACCCAAGAGTGACAGAGCCACCTGGGATCCCTGAAGACCCATCCCTGCCCTACTCTATCNAGAAGGTAGAAGAGGAGGTCAAAAAAATCTTTCTCAATTTTAAGGTACCATGTTTGCCTTATATTCTGGCCATACTTGTGAATTGTTATCTTTTTCTTCTTTCCTGTATCTTGTCTGTGGATAAGACCAGTTATTCTGAGGCTACTCTATCTCTATATTTTAGAAATACATAACTTGTTTGTATTTTGTTTTTCCCATCAAGCCTTAATAGTCACTGCTCTGTTGCAGGTTTATTGACGATCTCAGGGTAAAGGTAATTAAGTTCTAGCTGGATCTCTGACCCATAGAAACTGTGAGAAGAATTCATGACTGCTTTTTGGTGTTGTAAGATCTAGAAAATTATCAGTGGTTAGGAGCATCTTGAATCCAGGCTGTTGGCTGTGGGATTGCACCATTGACAGTTTCAAGTGCCTGAAAGTTCTGAGGGGTTTGCCATAGGACTCAGCAGAGAACAAGTATAAAGCTTCAGGTCCCACCATCAGCTCATGAAAAATAAAAATAGAAAAATTTACCATAGAATTTGGACTTTGGTCGTGTTAGTGATGCAGACTCAGAGGTAAGCAAGATAAAGAAGTTAGTAGCCCTAAGTGGCCAAGGGAGTCTTTTTGTCACAGAAACAGGAAGTTTATCAATCTTGTTTCTGGATGGTGTTTTAAAATTTTGGTTGATGATTTCAGAGGTTGCAGTACAGCAGTGGTCCTCAACCTTCCTAATGCTGTTACCCTTTAATACAGTTCTTGCTGCTATGGTGACTCCAACCATAAAATTATTTCGTTGTTACTTCATAACTGTAATTACTGTAATTTTGATATTGTTATGAATTGTAATGTAAATATCTAATATGTCATCCCTGTTAAAGGGTCTTTCCACCTCAAAGGGGTCATGACCCACAGGTTGAGAATCACTGCACTGCAGGATCATTTGGCTCCATTGCTTCTGAGTCCATGGTGAGACAGAATCATAGGAGGATGACTCTGTAGATGAATAGGCTATGCACTTCAGAGTGGACACAGAACAGAGAGTAAGGAAGTAAGTGTAGAACAAGAATGACTATAAGAAAATGATCTACTTTCTCAGACTAGGTCCTGCCTCCTAAAACTTCTACCACTTCTCAAAAATAATTCTACCAACTGCAGAGTAAATGTTCAATACAAGATTCATAGGAACATTTCGTATTCACGCCTTAACTGATTTTTCTATTAAAAATAAGCAATTAGATACTGAAATTTCAAAAATATAGTTTATAATTATTTCAAAAGTATGAAATATGTAGGCTCAGAATAGGACTTGAAGGGAGAGGACTTGATTATAATGTGTAGACTCTAGTTTTGATAGTTAAGGAGGGGGTCATAGAAATGAATTTAATAAATGTATGTAGGATCAATATACAGAACCTCAGTGAACACTATAGTAAGTAAAAGCAACACTATATATAATAAAAGAATATGTACATTAGTTCATGGATTAGAAGACTAAACTGGTTCATAGATTTAATGCCATCTCAGTCAATTTCCTCTTCAATTGGTTTCAGAAATTGGCAACTTTATTTTAATTTTGAATAAAATCCAAAATTCTTAGCTATAAAAAGTGAAAAGAAAATTGGAAGACTCACATGATCTGAATTCAAGACTAGTGCTAACTCTAAAAAGTCAAATAGTTTTAATAATCTATCTTATGACTAGATATAATTTAGAGGAACAAAAAGAATAAATACACCAATCCCCTGACACACAAACAATTGTCTCCAAAAAGTATGTGCAAAAACAATTTGATCAGTATAAGATAGTTTTATCAATAAATTGTGTTTGAATACATGGTGCTCTATCTGGATAGAGACAAACAAGGAAGGAAGGACAGTGGCCTTATCTCACAACAGGGATGAATTATGACAGGCTCAGGGTTCTAAATGTATGAGCTAAACCTTTAAAACTTTTACTTCAGAAAATAAAATTAGCAGTAGAACTTGGGAAAGAAGTGAAAATATAAGTTAGGTTTAAAAGCAAGGAAAAATCATTTATAGAAGAAATTCAAAAGCAAGGTCCAGACTGGGAGGAAACATTTGCACAATAGTGATGTGATAAGGCTCTCTCTAAGCATATACAAACAATAATTTCACTTAGCAATAGCAGCCTTTAATATTATCATATAAAGATCCCAGGAAAAATGATGTAATATGTGAACAGGAATTCACAGACAAGTAAAGAAAATACCCATAGGGTAGTAAGTTCAGCTTCATTAGTAATGAGAGAAATCAAAATTAAAATGCAGGGTCTAGGCAGATGATTCAATGTGTAAAAATGCCTGTTGCCTGAGAATAGAGCCTAAATTTAGTTCCCCAAGACCCTTGTAAAAGCCAGGTGTGATGGTGTGCACCTGTAATCTTAGCTATGTAAAGGCAGAGGAGGCCGATTTCAAAGGAGCTTCTGGTCAGCCAGTTTAACTGAATTGGTGAGCTCCAGGTTCAGTGACAGATACTGTCTCAAACAAATAGGTGGAGAAGTAATAGAGGAAGACAGTGTCAACCTCTGGTTTTCACACACGACAAAGAGGAGCTGACCAGGCA
>LZPO01077887.1:0-11856 GCA_001675575.1 Neotoma lepida
TGTGTGTGTGTGTGTGTGTGTGTGTGTGTGTGTGTGTGTGTGTGTGTGTGTGTGTGTGTTATCTCATCTTCAGCACACTGCCTGTGGACACATCCTAGTTGCTTTGGATTGAGTTGTTGAGCACATTTAGAAAATGTGTTTCTTTTCTCAGTATCTGTTGAACTTATTGTCACTAGATGGCAGAAATGGATCCTACTTTTGTAAGAAAACAAGAGTTCATTTTGCATTCGGGAAGGGCACAAAAAGCTTCCCACAGATAGTGTTTATAGGCTTTCTTTATTTTGACATTTCTTCTGAATACATTAATGTTTTTGGAAATTCCCTGTTAGGTCCCCTGCAGGGGTATGTATGCTGCAAAGTGATCTTGGCTTACACAGAAGAAAGAATGGCTTGCATTATGTATTTCTCATTTCAGTTTATAATTTTGGAATCCAGTACTACATCATTGAAGTGTGGGTACAGGGAAAGGTAGAGTTAAACACTGAGGAAAATCAAGAATCTGTGTCATATTGCTAAAACACTGCCATTATAATATTTCATGTGAGTGAGAAAAGACTTTATTGTAATCCATTCTCTTTACAGTACAAGTTGCTGGCAGCTAAGGTGTCAAATATAAATATATTGTAAAATTCTCTATGTGAGCTATTTTTCTAAAGAAAGAATTGTTTTTTTTTTTTAAGTTTCCTTTTCTTCCCAAATTAGTAATTTTCCACTGCACTATCACTTCCTTGTAACATCAGATGATGGGAGCAGGATTCACTAGAAAAGTCAGCCTCAAAATAACATTTGTGAGCAATATTTTCTCTTCACAAGGTAATCACTGATTTTTACCTGCTTCTTGTACCTCCTGGCCATGGCCATCCTTTGATTTGAGCAGGAATGGCTCTGTGGCAGTGTGCTGAACCTGGAACTGCAGTGTCAAGATGATGTCATCAGCACATGTTCCTAGGTACCTTTGAATACCTTGATAAATACTCTCATATCTCAGAATTATTTTTGTTCCTCTTAGAAAACATTTTTAGCTCTATTAGGATTATATTCTGGCTATGGAAAGGATAGGTTTAATGTTACATTTATTTGCTTAAAATGTAATTTTAAAATATATGTGTCATGTAGTTGTGGCTGTGGGAATTCCAAAGCCATAGGAAGAAATGCTTGGTGAATTCATTTGCATACCAATACCCAGAATGCTTTTCCAGCTCACTGCTATTTAATCTAAGTCAGCTGGCGTCAGGGCCCTGGGAACAAACTGAAGAATTCTGATATGCTTCTCTGTGCATGCTTCGAGTTCCTTTTCTGCATGAAGTGTGTAGCGAAAACTCAAAATTTCATCTTTAATATGAATTTTTCTTTAAAGCTTTGAATATTTTAAAATCCATTTTAACTTTTCTTTAAACCTTCCTATAATACAGGGCTCAAGTTATGATTATAATAATCTTTTAATTGATAGGTGGATTGCCTTGAATAATTTGAATGCAAGTAGGAGAATTGGAAGAAAACATTCTTCCATTTTGAAGAAGGTCAAACGGGAGATAATTTTGTAACTTGGGAAAACCTACAATCTGGTCCATGGAAGATGCTAATGTCTCCCAAAAGGCAAGGCTGAGAAAAATCTAAGAGAAATTAGAATCACGTAGCACTGACAAGAAGTATGAATTTTAAAGTTTGCATTTTTTTTGTAGTGGCCCAATGATGAAGAGACTTCAATTACAACCACTGATATTAATAAAATTTATATTAATGTACTAAGAAATAGCAATTAATTGTTGATAGGATTTTTAAAGTCCCCTATTTTTTTATTCACATTTGCAATTATTTAAAAATGATATCCTTCTCTAGCTTTGAAATAACATGGGAGAGAGAGAGAAATGAGTGGGTTATAGGTTAAATAAAATTGTTATTTGTGGATAATGATCAAGTCTTTACAATTTGGTGCATGAAGAGTCATTCTATCTGTATATGTATGTAATTTCAATCCACAGAGAATATTATGTAAGTAAGTTACAAGAAACAAGAAAGAAAGGCAAAAGCAGTAAGACACTGAAAAATGAAAGTATTAGTCACAAGAGATCCAAGCATTGGAGTTTACTCTGTACAGTTGTTTCCCTAAAAGGCCTTAATCATATGTCTCTAGGTACTTTATTATATATAACAGTGAAAAAGTTGTTAATTAATAAAATGGAACTGAGAAACATGCAAATTTCTTTTTCCCCCATTTGTTTTCCTTTTTATTCCATCTCTATTGACCCTCTTCTGTACCCTACACCATAGCATTCAAACTTCCTTTTAATGAAAATTGTCTCATATCTTAGAGTAGTTCTGGTTTTAGTCTGAGAATTCTGCATACTGATTGAGCCAACAATACCACATTGGACGTTTCCAAAAGATCCTGAAATTTTTTTCACATTTACATTCATCATTGCTATCTACACTATGGAAATTTTAGAAAAATATATGAAATTCAAACATTAAGTGAGGTAACTCAGACTCAGAAACAAATTCTGTGTTAGCTTTGCTTTCATGTGATGATCCTAATTTCAAAAAGCCAAAACGTATGTATGCGTGGGAGGAAACACGACTTTCAGTGACTTAGAAAGGGCCGATTAGGCTTGGAAATAACAACATAATATATTTAAGAAAAGGTGCTACAGGGTAAATGCTGTGAACTAAATGGTCCAGGGGAGTGAGGTCAAAGAGATGAGAGGAATCAATCAAAATGAAGCATGTAGGAACATTCCATATGGAAACCTGTTACTTTATAAGCTAATTTTGAAAGCTAAAATGCTTAAATATTTAAAATAACAATAAAAAGAGAAGTTGAAAATCTTTATTATTATGTTTTGGACCTCTTGTCCTTTTCTTTCTTACATTCTCCCTTCTCTTCCTCAAATAATTGTGCATATGGCCTTTGTTTAAAATAGGGGGGACAACAGTATCAGAGATTCAAAGAAAAATGTAAACACTCATATACTAATGTTTTTTGAGGAAATGTATTCTGACCAATGATTTAGAATTTCCACTCTCTCCTTCCATCATACCCACCTTATGCCATGCTAAATAAAATACAAGAAGATGCTCACTATGCTTATCAGGCTTCCTCACTGTGCTCCTAATATTACTATATGTGTTCAGTTTCACCTGCATGGTTTATTTGAATTGTAGTATAGTTTGTGCTACGATGTTTTTCCATTCCACTGTTTTTGGTGGTTTGCCTATCTATACAGGTTTATATACATCTTTACATGTGTAGCTTTTTTCACAGCTATTTTCATGGCAGATTATTTTCACAGTTATATAATATTTCACTATATTCTTACACAGCCACAGCCATACATTTTATTACTGATTGCCATTTACTTTTAGGTACTGTGTTCTTAAAACTAGCACCACAATTCATTATCTTGTATACATGTACATATGGAGAGCACGGGGAGAAATGATGGGGTTGTATCGGGGTCACAGAATAAAAAGGTGTATTCAACTTTCTAGGTAAAGTCAAATTGTTTCTCATCCTGAGGACCATGTCAGTTTTGGTGATGGTAGATTACTGTCAGATTTGAGTTTCAATGTTTGGATTCATTTTCCTTATTTCACAGATTCTTGGCAATCTGGTATCTTACTCACTCAGTGCTGATTCTACCCAACCATTAATCCTTCACTGAGCTCCATGTTAACAAAGAAGCAGAGGACTTCCCCACACTGTTTGACTTGACTCTTTGTGACTAGTACCTAACAATTCCCATTTCTATTTGTATTATACTTTTGTCTCTTTTCTTGTCTCTGTCTTGTTTTCCTTTTCAGTATTTGCTTGTGTATATTTTCAAAATCTGCCTTGTAATTCACACTTCATCCTGACTTCATCTCATTGTTCACTCTCTCCCTGGGACCTTTTCATGACTGATGGAGTGGGCTGCAGTGTCACAGATCCGAAGTAGACCTTAGTGTGCTCTTTCCTTCTCCTCTTCACTCTCATTCAATCCCCCACTGGCTTTAGCATTTCTTTAGCATTCTATGTTTAGAGTTAGTGGGAATTTCTGTGGGAGATCTGCTGCATCTTGTTCCGTACTCCACAGTTCTTCACATTTTGTGCATTACTCGTTCATTCACTAACTTGTGAGCCTGTGTTCTGACTGTATTTATGCTTTTATTTACTATTGTTTCCTTTAAACCTTCAGGCCCTGGACCATGGTAGTGGTGATATAGAGTATGCTTTTACTAAATATTCTCGAATTTTCATAAAGACATGCATGTCAATGGCTTGGAAATCTTCTGAGTGCAAGACTCAAACAAGGGCAGTAGGAGGCTCTGCTATATGGATATGAAACTGAAGAGAACCATTATAGGCTGGAAACATTGATCTACAAAATACAGGTAAGCATATAAATGAAATAATGATAACATACATTACCTGGTATTGCAGTGGAGTCAATAAGTATATCATGAAAAGATGTAAATGATATTGAATGGTCATCTTCTGTAATTCAGCTTTTCTTTCCTGATGAAGAATTTTATTTTCCTAGTACATTAGACTGAAAGGCACTGAGTTATAGAGATGAAATTATCTGGCAGTAGTTCCGAGGATGTATAGCTTTTTTTTTTTTGTATTTTTATGTAGTCTTCCATGGTTTGTGATCTATAAAACACCAGGAAATATGTTTCTCTGGATTTTTAGCATTGCTTTAAATTATTTTATTTCCCTCCTCAGAGAAATGACAAGATTCCTTGAGGCACATAGGAAAAGTCCAGTGCCTCTTGTGTCCTGGCCAATGAGATCCTCTGCATCTTTCCAGCATCCCTTTGTTCTCACCTATTTCTCTGTGCCCCTTTACCATCTGCTCTGAAGCCACAAGCTTCTTCATGCATCTCCGGAAATGATGCCTGCTCTCCTGTCACAGTATGATTGCACCACAGTTCTCTCTTAGCTAGGACATGTTTCTTTTACATATTCCATGTTTCTTTTTTCCTTGCTTCCTATTATTTTTTGGCTACTATGACCATGAACGAATTTTTCACTTGAATCCCTACAAAATCAGCTTGTGGAGGCTCAAATTACTCAGGGTCAGAGAATCTGAGCTTGTTTTACACAGCAGGGTTGCATAAGGAGATGATTTGACCATGGGCATGAGTGGTTACTAGGTGTTCGGAAGGGTCTACACTTGGCTGTAGGGTGTGCTTTGATCTAGTAAGGCTTTTGCCTCTCCCCTTGACATGTTATAAAAAGCTTTTTGTATAAACATTTGAGGATGTTGGGTATTGATCCAGGCCCTCCCAAAGGTATCCTGTGTTTCTGTCTTTCTTCTCATCAGCTAAGTCTCTCATTCTATCTGGTATTCTATCCCTCTCTCCTCCTCCTAAGAACCCTAGAAAAGGTGGGAAAGGTAGGAGCTAGACTCCCACAGACTCCCACATCAGCTAACTGTGCTGTTACACACTATGTTCTCTTTCCTGGGGAATGTCTTTCTGTATGCTGTGAATATATGTTGTTCCCATTGGTTAACAAATAAGCTGCTTTGGCCTATGGCAAGGCAGCTTAGAGGCAGGCAGGAAATTCAAGGACAGAGACAGGAAAGAGAAAGGCAGAGTCTGGGAGACACCAGCCTGCTGCCCAAGGAGCAACATGCCAGCAGACCAGTAAAGCCACAGAACACGTGGCAAAACATAGATTAATAGAAATGGATTAATTTAAGATGTAAGAGCTAGCTAGCAAGAGACCTGCCATAGATCATACAGTTTGTAAACAATATTAAGCCTCTGAGTGATTATTTTATAAGCAGCTGCTAGACTTTGGGGCTGGGCAGGACTAGAGAAAACTTTCAACTACACCTCTTTATTCTGATATAACTTTCCATTTATCTGTATATCTATCTACCTACTATCTATCTGTCATCTATCATCTATCTATCATCATCCCTTATCTACCTATGAGGTATCTATCTGTCATCTATCAATCACCTATTAACCGAATATTTCTTTGCTTTACTTCGATACAATACGGTAATGAAAGATACCTTGGATATTTAATTCATTTTTATAAATCTGTGTTTACTTTTTTCATTTAAAGACACTTATTAATTGTTCATTATGTGAACAAGTGTCAAGACATTAACATATTCAGAAAAGTTATGAAATGGTATTTAAGCATAGGGATTTGAAGGATGGACTCACACTAGAAAAATTACTTCATCTCTATGCTTCATTTACCTTATATTGAACTTGAGGATCAAAATTCCACCATCTCATACTAATGCCATTAGGTTTTATTTATTTCGGTTTTTCAAGACAGAATTTCTCTGTGTAGCTCTGGCTGTCTTGGAACTCACAGTGTAGAGCAGGCTGGCCTCAAACTCAGAGATTGACCTACCTCTGCCTATTGAGGGCTAGGATCAAAGGCATGATCCACCACTGTTCAGTTTTAAAATAATATTATACAGAAAACCTTCTTGTTCTAAGTTCTACTTCTATGCCTACTATACATTGAAAACTCAACAAGTTACTCTTTTTTTCAGCAGGGAAAATCACTTAATGGATTTTATTTTTACTAGGAAGTATTTACTGAATCTCATTATGTGTTTAACGTTTCATTGATATTTGGTATTGCAATGACTAAGAGGATAGAATTATCTTAAAAATTATTTCACGATTCTAAAGATGCATTTATTATTTAAATAATTTTGTATTAACTTGAAATATTTCACCAAGCTTTCAACACAGAAATATACTGTTGAANAATTGACTTCTCCCTTTTACTTTACACAACCATAAATAGCAATTCAAATATCCACCAGGACTTAGCAAGTTGGTATTTATCAAAACTCTCTGACTCTGGCAAAATTCTCCCTTCAGTTCATGTTCTATTGATCCTCAACTCAATGAAGAGAAACATAAAAATCTCATAATGATTATGTTCCTACTCCAAAATCTGTGACTTATAAGCTCAGGAAACAGTTGATGATACTGCCCCCTTATCATTTATCTCAGTTTAAATGTTATCCATCGTTACATTTTTTTCATCATACATTAAGACAGCAAAGAAGTTGTATGTGGTTCACGGCTGAAAACAACTTGTAGAAAAGTGTTCAAAAGCCTGTTCATGCATATTCTAGCACCTGTCCTTCACTGCAAACATGCATTCTGCTAAGTACTGATCAACATCCCCTGAAGTAAAAGTAGTTATCGGAGTGCTCTTCCTCCTTTAAATATTTATTTTAAAAAGTCATTTTATATTTAAAGTCCTTCCATTACATGTTGGCCTATTATGTCATAAATTTTATTTTTGGCTGTTTTATTGATCATATTTTCTGTGCTTTGCAACATACTATTTAGTGCTAATTTCTCCCACGTTGAAAAATATTAAGAAATAAAAACCTTTTCAGCTATCCTTAAATTATCTCTAAAATGTTAGCAGTTTATCTTTCTGTAGTCTGTACATCATCAAACAGTTTCCCTTTTTATCCTAGACCTCCACACAAATGATCTCTACTGGCTGCTAGGCAAACACTAAAATATACACCTGACTGTCAACTATTTAGATATCCACAGTTCTGTGACCTTTCAGAGTATTCAAATCAAAGCTATAATCAGAAATATAATGCCAACTTTATGTTATAATATCATTCTGGCCTCTGAGGCATTGGAATATGCCTTCATAAATATAGTCAATCTGGGAGAGATGAAGTTTGTGAGGAGTCTTGTGAGGAAGCAGAAATATCAATAGGTCAGATAGTATAAGATAGCATTTACTTTTCCTTAGAACTTCCTAACAGAAGATGAATTCATCTTTGTGAATAGTTTAATAAAATACAGTTATGGTTGTTAAATTTGGGGATAGAAGACTTTTAAAATTAATTGGCTCTTTATTGTCACTCACTCTTTTCTTAATAAGAATATTTTCAAGGAAATTTAGTCTCATTAAGTTCTTCTTTTGACATCAGCAGTCTTTAGATTCAAATGTTTTCCGATTAAGTATGTAGGCCAGCAATGTACCTTAAACTGAACCTATTAAATGATATGAATATTTAGGTTGTTGTCAATATTGACTTCTAATTTGACTCTTAACTAGTAAAGATTTTAAGCAGTTTTCATACACACACACACACATACACACACACACAGAGCTTTGGCCAAAAATATGTCACTATTTTAATTGTTAATTTATTTTGACGACATGAGACTTCAACTTGACCCTAAGAAATTTTGAACTATTATGTATCAACATTTTTTTAAAAAGCCATAACATGGTGTTAGCATAAGCAAGTTCAGAACAGTACTTCTCATTGCACAAAACTTGAAAATTCTCAAGGACGAGCTGGGCATTCATATACTACTTAAATTTGTGAAGGAAGTCATCTGGTAGAAATAATACAAAAAGAAAACACATCTACTAAGTGACTGCTACCATCTGTCTCTAGGCCTGTATGAGGAGAAACAGTAGAACTCCTCATGGTCAAGACACTCTTAACCTCATGCTGAACCAAGGCAAATAAGGAGTCCTCTTATCAATAAGGCACTCTAAATAACAGTTGCTATTTCTGAAGGTCCAGGTAAGCACAGTAAGGATGAAAAGGAGCCAAGTACCTCTTTCATATGGATGGAGAAATACATATATCAGGGTTATTACAGAGGCTGATTAGTTGAACTCAGTAGCACCAAATTAAAAATGACCTGGGATCAAAAGGAAATTATTATACAAACCTAATTAGGATTCACTTCAGCTTCTTGAAGTGTCAAGTAATGTCTTTTATGGCAAAAACACAATTAAGCTGGTACGGAAGCAGAGGCATAAGCAAAGATGAGTGAAAAAGATTTAAGGAATACAAGTCAAGGTCCTATGTTCAGGGTAGTTTAGAAGAAATAACCTTGATTTTTTACTTTGGGGCTGTTTCATAAAGCTGATGAATTGAGGGGAACTTTTGCAAAGTTGATTGATATCTGAAGCAGTAAACAGAAACAAAGTTNCCTAATTTTTAGAAAAAAATAAATGTACATATTCCCCCTTCTCTGCCAATTATAGAAAAAAGATAGGTTATCAGGTCCAATGATCAAGAAAATGATTTCTTCCTTCCTTACCCATCTCTCTTTCTTCATCTCGCTTCATCTGTATGTCTCTCTATCCCTCTCACTCTCTGTCTTTCTGTCTCTTGGTCTCTGTCTCTGTCTCTCTCTCTCTCACATACTCACAAACACATGCACTACTTCTAAGTGTAAGAAACTTAGATTAAAACTAAGATTAAATTCTATGTTCTTGGCATAATCGATATTGAGATCTTTTTCTGACTTCTGCATACTGATAATGAAAGTATGCTTCTTATAGACAAAGAATATCCAACACAACAAAAGCACTGGCTTGTTTGTTATGTCATGTATTAGGGCTTATGATTACTGCTACACTGATAGAAATAATGTATGACTCACGAGTGGATCAAAATGGGAATCTCATATTTGATGTGCACACAATCTTACCTCAAGTCATAGANCCAAACCTTCAGACAGGCCCCTACCCTCTTTCTCTGATCTCTGTGGACCACAGCTCTCATCAAGTAGTGCTCCCTGGACAGCTGGCTCTGCCATGAGCCATCTGGAACTTCTACTCCCGAGTGATGCCCATTATAGAAAAATTTCAAGTCCTCAATGTCACCTTTTGGAAATCTATATATCATTTAATGAGACATCCAATAATACATTGGAGAACAGTGTTGGCAAAAAACGAACAGTTGTTTGAGGAATATACAGTTTGTATATTAAGAGCAACTATCCACAGTAAAACTAGAAAAAGAGGTGTATGTTCCTAAGAAGTGAGCAGCAAAAGCAAACTGAGCAATTGCTATGTTCCAGGAGCTGAGTTAGTAGCTCTCAATGCATTAGTTCAGTGCTCTTACAGGTCACTATTCACAAGAACAAACCAGAAATCAGAGACTTTGACACAAAATAAGTTCCTCAGAAAGCAGCAAGCAACGATATAAACTCACTCAATCTGTATGCATTTGTTTTTCAACTTGTGTTTACTGCTGACTATCTGGGATTAAGATAATATTTTTCATATGAGTAGGGGAAAGATATATGAGCCACATATTACCAAATCAGATATATACACAAATATTAGGCCATATGAATATGTGAATAGCCTCCTATGATATAACATAAGTTATACAGTAGAACTGCACACACAATTCTTCAGGGGCAAATAATAGAGCAAGCACATTTTTCTGAGAATGTAAAGAAAGATTTCATAGCACAGGAAAAATTTGAGGGGGATATAAAGTATGATTGGATTTCACTGAAAGAACTCTACACACAACACATGATCAGCTTGTGTGCATTGTTTCCTACCTATACTGTGAAAATTTACAAGATATAATTTCAAAAAATTTCGACTATTCTTTCAGGCTTTTGAGAGGGAGAGGAGGCAGGAGTGAGGAGTACAAAACAGGGGAAAATAGAGAAACAAAAAATGATAGTTGAAGCAGACATCAACAAAGAAGAGAGGCACATGTAGGCACATGTAAAATAAATAGAAAACAAAGATGATGCTAGAAGTGTCTGGGAAGTAATGCAGAGAGTAATAGAGGGAGTAGACCGGTGTCAGAGGTCAGGGAGTGAAACAGAGGAAGGACTTATCACAGTGAGGGAAATAAAGGAGAAATATGGGTAAGAAGATGGGAGAAACCAAGAACTTTATTGCATTTTGATTTATTCTGCTACAATACAAACATAATCTTTTATGGCAATTTCCAGGCATATTTTCTTACAAAAACAGAAAAAGTTTATTGAAAGTAGCTAAAATTGAGAACAGCATGTATTTTCTTTCCATGTAGATACATAGCTTCAAATCTTGGAAATAAAACTAAAGAGAATTTAGACATCAACATTCAAGTATCTTATTTTCTTGTATGTGTCTGTTCCAGTTTGCTTTTCTGGTGCTGTTATAAAATACAGACCAAAAGAAACTTTGGAAAGAAAGGGTTTATTTCAATTTATAGTTTATAGTCCATTATCCAGGGTAGCCAAGAAAGAAGCTTAAGTGGGAACCTGGGGGCAGGAACTGAAGCAGAGACCATGAAGGAACAATGCTTACTGGCTTGCTCCCAGGCTCAAGCTCAGCTTCCTTTCTGATTCTGCCCAGCCTTACATGCCTACGAGTTGCACTACCCACAGTGCCCTGTGGTCTCCTACATCAATTAATAATCAAGAAAATGCTCTACAGACATGCTCACAAGTCATTGTGTTGGAGGCAGTCCTCAATTGCGATTCTCTTGTCTCAACTGTCTCAAACTGACCAACAAATAACCCCTCCCAGAGAGTTTAATGTGCATTTCAAAAACCAAGACTGATGATAATGATGTTGGAGTCTTTCTTTTGAATATGACCAATTGGTTATCTGACAGCAAATGATGATCCCTGATAACATATACATATAAGTAACATTGTACAGACTTAGCAAGTTGTATTTATGTATTTAGGAATGCATGTATATACATATATATGTGTGCGTGTCTATATTACTACAATTAATGAGAAAAGAGGCTACAAATTTGAAAGATAGGAAAGTGAAGTTTACAGGACGGTTTGGAGGGAGGAAAGGGAAGAGTAAAGAATGTAATTATATTGTGGAATATTACTTTTATGATGTAAGACATGTTATATTTGTTTATGCTGCATTTACTTAATGATGTAAAGATGTTTTGCTTTGCCTGCCTAAGGCACCTTATTGGTCTAATAAAAAGATGATTGGCCAATAGCTAGGCAGTAGAGGGATAGGTGGGGCTGGTGGGCAGAGGGAATAAATAGGGAGATGAACAAGGGAGAGGAAACGAGAGAGACAGAGAGAGCAACACACACACACACACATACACACACACA
>LZPO01077890.1:0-11833 GCA_001675575.1 Neotoma lepida
GGGCGTCATGTTCAATGAATGCCTGTCAATGCTTCCTTAAGGACAGAATTTTGATCTTTTTGCAGAAGTCCACACAGGATAATATGAGAAGTTTTGTTTCCTTCTTCTACAGTTTAGTTGTAGTAATTATAAATATAAATGATGCTAACCTTAAACAGGTACTTCAGTAAATGTACGGCCTGCGAAGCTAAATTGAACCCAGGGACCATAAAAAATGTACTTTGTGTCAGGATTTATGATCATATTGTTGAAATTGCAACTTATCACTGGGAATTACATTCACTTTTCTTTTATACAAGGTTCTGCAACATCCATAGCTAGTCCAGTTTGTAAACCATGGACTGTGTTTTATGTTATATTATTTTGGATAATTATAATATCTAATTACATTCAGGTTACAGAACCAATATATTACAAAATTGTTTTCCTCTTAGATGTTGCTAAGTTATAAGACTTATTGTAGCAACATATATGTATCAGAGTCTAAAAGGGTTGTAAATTTATGCAAAGAGCAATTTATTTTGAAATTAAATTGAATATTTTGTGGAAGAATTGGGGGGATATAAAAGTCTAGAAAAGGAATTTATAGGAACTCTCTAAGCTTCAAAAAACAGTCCCTCAGATGTGCATATGGGACATATATATGTATATATATATACATATGTATAAATACATATATGTATATATATTAGATCCTATTACTAACAATTAGAAATCAGATATGCTGTCTACAAAGTGCTTACACAATGCAATTTAAAAATTATTCATGTTAGATTTGTATTATAATGTTAGATTGGAAATAATGCCCACAATTCATTTAATGGTAGGATTCAAATAGTTAGATAACATATCTATTTCTTTTTCCAATTTTATAACCTTGTCTTAGCATAGTATTAAGTTAGAATATTGCTTGTTGAATAAATTAAAATACTTAAAATTTCTAAGATTCATTTTATGGTAATGTACAATGAGAATAACAAGGACCAATTTTAATATTGATGTAAGCATTAAAAATCAATAAAAGGATTATTACAAAAATGCTCACTAAAAATTGTCGAATAACTTATAATCTCATAATGATTGCTTTTTAAGAAATTCTGTCAATGTGTATTTAATGGATACTATGTCACAGCATATTCCTAAACACTGAAAAATTAAGAATGTAAAGTCACACAATTCATGCTATTATAATCATAGAGAGTCATAAAAACAGTGTGAGGTAAAACTTAATGAAATTGAGCTTCAAATGCTTCCTCATAAACCTGTAACATATCAGAACTTTGGTAAATTACTTTATCAGGTCTGAATATTTTTGTCTTTTTTTGTTTGTTGAATTCTGGGAGAATACTTATTCACTCTTCTTGTTACANGAATCATACTACTTAAAGGAAATATTCAAAAGCAATTATCTTTTTCTCTGTGGAAGAAAATGTAAATCTCTTATTAAAATGGACTTAATGGCACTCAACATATTCCATATTTAAATTCTAAGGAAAGCAGCTGGTTACAGGACCACTCCAATTCATTGCCTGCATGACTCACATATTGTTTCTTTGAAGTGCAGACACAGGCTGCTTCTCAAATACTCTGCCCAAGCATTACAGCCAGCTTAACAGCCTGAAACTAAAATAAAGAGAATCCAAAGAACATTCTGGGGAATAGATAGCTCTCTTTTATCAACACAAAGTAAGCAAGCAAACTATCCCCCATCAAATTTTACCACCCCAAGGAAGAAGTCCCCATACCTCAATTAATTTTAATGGAAAAGGTGACTACTTGAGACCAAAGATTGCACAAAACTTTGTGTGCAAGTGATGACATTTCACAACACCTTCATAAATACCTCTGGAAGAAGAGTCCATGTATCATTTGAAAGTATATGTCAGTGTAGTTTCATCTAAACCAAATGGCATTTTCAAAAACTTTTATATCTTTATTTAATGGTTTCTTCCAGCACTGTAAGTATTAATAGATTATCAAATTGAAAGATGTTTGCTCTGACCTTCACATAGCTCCATTTCTCCAGAGGTTTAATGTCTCTTACCANGTAAGAGAAGAACATTAGGTGATTTCTCACTTCTCTATGATTCTATACTGCCTTTGTCACAGACAAATGATAAATCAGTTGGCACATAAAACTCTAAATAGTGAACATGGAATGCTTTCTGCATTATTTTGACATCTTAGTCCATAATTCTCTATGAGAACATATAGATATCTCAGTTCTACATCCAGATTCTCGGAGAATTTTGTTCATTTGCTATTAAATTAGTGGAGAAAAAGAAATACAATTGAACACACGTAAGTGTACAGAGAATGCATATATGCAAATTTATACAAACAACTCATACTCTGGCTCAGATTTTTAACATGGAATATATTATAAAATGAGAAAAGTATGGGAGAAGGGGGTAGGTATGCTGAAAATTGTTTTAAATGAATTTCTAATAACTGTCTAAACAGGAGATGAACAAGAACAAAGCCAGTAGACAAGCCAAAGTAGTCAGCGGAAAGATTGAGGTCTCAACCCTACACACAGAACTACAGGAATGGTGAGCAGGAGCAGGGAGAATAGTCTTCTGCAGGGAAGAACACACCAGTTGGTTAGCTAATACCAAATGGTCAGTCCTGGAAACATACATAGGAGGAACATTATACAGACTGAAGAGGTTTTATATATATATGTGTGCGTACACATATACATATATGCATGTAGTAACAATGAAAATAGTTCATGAAAGTGAAAGAGAGCAAGGAGAGATATATGGGAGAGCTTCGGAGGAGAAAAGGGAAGGGACAAATGATGTAGTTCTACTATAATATCAAAAAATAAAGGGATCTCTAGTCCAGTAGATTAANCATGAAAAACATGACTAAGTAAATGTGTACCCAATCCTAGGATTCAAGATATAGATAAAATCAAAAAGTAAAGCATGAGAAAAAAATTCTGCCAGGAAAAAAACAAACAAACAAACAAACAAGTGAAGTAAATTGTCAAGCAATTTATGGAGTATAGGGAAAATTAATATAAGAATAGACAAGAAAGAAAACATAAAATTCAAGGAGAGCAGCAGCTTTAGCAGAGTAAGAAAGTTTAACAGGAAGGAAAGTTAATGGGAGAAGAATGTTTGTCAGAATAGGGGATGGTGTTTACTGGAGGAACGCCTATGATGCACCAGAGGAGAGCAGTTGGGGAACAGGGCTTCTTGGGGCAGAATTATGCTCTGTAACTTACTGTAGTTTCCAACAGTCTCAGTGGCCTGTGTTCCTTATCAAGACATTAATAGTAATTTGTNCCTTCGGTGACTTCACAGATAACCATACTAAAACATTGCTATACACGTGATAAGGGGGAAAGGAGTTGTTTACATGTTTATGTAGTTGTTGCTAATGACACTATTCTAGAGTTTTAGATTGAGTGGTGAGTAAATGTTCATCATAGGATGACTTATCTAGATAAAAATAAAATCACATCCATTTGGACTCAAAAGTGTGCTGCCTGAATCCCTGGCGTTTTAGTGCAGTACATAGAAAGCAGTGGGAGTCTATATTTTTATTTAGCATACTTTGTTTGTTTCTGTAACTATTCTATTATCTGGGCAATTTCAAAGAGTGTGAACTTTTCTATCTCTGAGTCATGACTATAACTTCATGTTTTTAAGTCCCTGTTTTCTTCCATTCTAACTACTGGCAGGGAAATGGAGAATATGGGACAACTTTAAATTCCATCACAGGGCGTGTTAGACATGACACCCTTCATCAACTTTCTCNCTCAAGGAAGAGAGCAATAAACTTCCAATTTAAGCCATCCTATCTNCAAGCTCTTTAATACTTATATTAACTCCTAACTCACAAGCAACAGAACCTAGGAGGATTTGCTTTTAAAGTGCTAAGAAAACTTTTCAACACAAATAGAAGGAAATGTGACAATACACATCAACAGCCGTAAAAATTAATTTTCTTCAAACCATTTTCCCTTTAGGAAGCAGTATAGAAATAAAAGTTAACAAACAAAAGCCTCACACAACTAANGTAATGTATGTGATAGAAAATAAGAAAATCCTGTGTCTGGTCAACCATAGAGTATCGAAGTTGTGTTTTGCAGCTTGTGTCAAGGTGCAAGGGACAGCTGTCACCTCTGCGTAAACAGCTCTGCTTCCCTTTAGTAGGAAGGCCTTCCTCTGGGGATTTGGACCTTCCCCCACTGAGCTCTGTTTCTCCTGTGTTAGCACACATTTGGTACTTNAATGTTCCTCAGGAGCATTGTTGGGAAANGGCTGCTTAATTAGAGTACAAAACAAACATANTCTGTTTCTTTTTATTCTCCTCTTATACATTACATCCCCAAGGCAGTTTTCCCTCCTTCCTCTCCTCTCAGTCTCTTCCCTCACCTCCCTGTCCCCACTCCTCTTCTTTTTTTGCCTTCAGAAACAGCAGTCCTCCCAGGCATTTCCACAGGACACGGCCTAACAATTACAATAAATCTAGGCACAAGGCCTCATAATCAAGGCATTCTAGAAACTCTCAAGTGTGACTTCTTTTCTAGCTTTGCTTTCTTCTTTTTGGGAAATAGACTCTTCTCTCATATAACCCATGCAAACCATAGTTTCCCCTCCCTCCACTCCACCCAGTCCACCCTCCCCTCAACTTCCCCTTTCCCCCAGATTCATTTCCCCTCCATTTTCCTACAAAGAGCAGGCCTTCAAGAGACAACAGCCAAGCAGGACAAAACAAGATAAAATATGATAAAGCAAAAGCCTTCGTAAAGTGACTATACAAGGAAACTCAATAGGAGGAAAAGAGTCCCAAAAGCACTCAAAGGAGTCAGAGACACAGAAGCTCCCACTGTTAGGAGTTCCACAAAAAAATACCAAGCTAACAGCCATAATATATATGCAGAGGACCTGGTGCAGACTCATGCAAACCCTGTGCTTGCTTCTTCAGTCTCTGTGAGCCCATGCACACCCAGCTTAGTTGATTCAGTGGGCCATTTTCTCTCTCCTTCCCTTCCATGGGGCTCCCAGATCTCCTAGGGAATGGAATCAAAGCCCCCTTCCACATCTCCTATGGGATGGACTTAAAGGATACCTCCAATTTAGACTCTGCATAGTGTCTGGCTGGCCATGGTTCTCTTGGTAACTCTACAAGCTACTCCTCTTGATGTATTCCAGGCTCAATTTCTCATACTTTCTTCACTTAAGTACTTAAATAATTGACTACTTGTGAAACAACCCTTTTCTACTCTATGAATATATATTACTCTTATTTACTAATCACAAGCTGATTGGCTGATAACTGGACAGGAAGAGATTGAGCCAAGAGCCAGACTAGAAGAATTCTGGGAAGAGGAAGGTGGAGTCAGCGATGTGCCTAAACATAGATAAGAATTATGGGTTAATTTAAGTGTAAAAGCTAGTTAGTAATAAGCCTGAGCTATTGGCCAAGCATTTATAAGTAATATTAAGCCTCTGAGTCAATTTTTTGGGAAGCAGCTGCCATGTATTTGGGGACAGGTGGTCGGGACAGGAAACATTCATTTACAGACTATAAACTGCAGTTAATAGAGTTGCTTTGTCAAACACTCTTCTTAATGGTATCTGATTTACAAGAGCAATCTTTTTTTGTTTTTTATGGTGACTTTCTTTTTTCAATTTTTTTGGGGAGATTATAATTACGTCACTCCCTGCTTCCCTTTCCTTCCTCCAAACCCTCCCTCACATATACCCTTCCTTGTGCTCTTTCAAATCATGGTCTTTTTTTTTCATTAATTATTGTTAGAAGCATATATACACATGTTTGTGGCTGTGTGTGTGTGTGTGTGTGTGTGTGTGTGTGTGTACATATGTATTCATAAATACAACTTGCTCAGTCTATATAATGTTACTTCTATGTAAGTTTTCAAAACTGATGACCTTTTAATATTGGATAACCAATTGATGTGCTCTTCTCTGGGTAAGATTAGTTATCCCAAACTCAGCATTTGTAAGTTGTCTATAGTTTCCTGTGCAGTTCTAATGCCATGTCACTATTCAGCTCATGTTTAGTCAGTTATGTTGGTGAAATTTTATGGGTGTATCTTTTGATATTGCTAGGAGACCCAGTCTTACTGGGAACTTTCTTTTAAAATTGTCTATTTCAAAATGTGATATTGGTGAAAGATAAATGTGCATCAAAGAGAGAAACAAATTTTTATGTTGTACTTTTGTTTCAACTTAATTTCT
Source organism: Neotoma lepida (assembly GCA_001675575.1). NCBI lineage: Eukaryota > Metazoa > Chordata > Mammalia > Rodentia > Cricetidae > Neotoma > Neotoma lepida. The sequence continues at coordinate 6,222 of LZPO01077890.1, forward strand.
AATTAAATAACATTGGCGGTATTAGCCCTCAAGTCAATTTATCAGAGATTGANAAAGAACTATTTCTCTTTAAAGACAGATTCAAGGGTCTGAGTAGTGGCTCAGTAATTAAGAACACATCCTCTTGAGGAGGATACAAGGATACAAGTTTCCAGGCACCCATGCTAAGCTGCTTACAACTGTCTTTAACTGCAGCTCCAGAGGATAAGATGGCCTCCTCTAGGCTCTGCAAGGACCTAAAAACACCTTCACAGAAACATAAAATCATACACAAAACTGAAAACAAAATGTAGGTATTTTAAAAACAGGTTTAAGTTACTTGGAGAAATGTAATTATCATAGAATGTGTTAAATGTACAGGTTTAATTACATACAATGGAGACAAATTAAATTTTAGGATCAGAGAGAATTCCTGTTCTTAAATTCATTGGAAAATATTTTTAAAAACATTTCAGAAAACATTGTTGTAATCATGTATCTTTAGCAAAATAATACCATTATAAAATGTTATTTTCCTTCTTAACATTTCTGAAATATAGATATATTTTAACATTTATTTTATCTTGTTACTATCAGCCTTGAAACAGTAATAACTAAGATGTCATTTCTTGACTATGTATAGATATGCCATAGCTCTTCAACTTATTATCTTACAATTTTAATTATTTGCATTACTGACACTACATGAATGAAATTAATTCCTTCTCACTGGCATTAAAATTTGACACCTAATTTAACTGGAAATTCTATAAAGCAGTGAATTAGAGGAAACAATACTAAAAGGAAAAATAGTGGATAAAATTGACATTATGTTAAAAACAGAGTTGAAAAAGATGAAAAAATCATTATTTCAGTGCATATCACATCCCATTTTATGGTGAATAAAAATATAGGATATACACCTTTAAATGAATCTGGTTTACAAATATAATAGCTTATTGCTTAATTCAAAATACAAAGAAGCACCCACAATATCACCGTCATGTCAACTGTTCCGTTTCTATGGTCTACTCTAACTGAAGAAAGTATTTGGACCAAACCCAAATTGGATGTATTTTGTTCTTCATTAGTTGTATAATAAAGGTGCCAACAATTAAGGTGTATTTTCACTGGCTGAAAAATAACGATATAAACTTTAAGGCATAGAAGTGAAAGAAAAATTCAAATGGCTTAACTGTAAAACCTAATGCTGTTCTAGTTTCCAGTCTCCCTGGGGGTTCAGATTATCACTAAATCAAAGCCTTACACAATTTCACAGTCATATGTGTATACAGGTGCATGCACACACACATACATATAAACTCTCTGTTTAGAGATAGGTGCTTATCATCTTATATGTGCAAAATACACTCAGTTTTATTTTCTCAGATGATTATTTTGTGCATGATATTTAAGAATATTTTTAAAAGAAAGATATGAATATATTTTACTTCCAAGAATGCCTAGCATAAAATTTGAATATTGTTCATTATTGGAAAACTACTTCTTTTGTATTTATTTAAAAGACATCACTAACCCCATAAATATCCACAGTGCACTAACTACATTATACAGTAATTGAAGCATTTCAGAACAATATGGCAGAATTCAATCATACTGTTTTTTTTACTTAATATTTAATAAAAAGTCAAACTGTAATTTAATTGCCACAGTGATAGTTTTCCATCCCCTTTCCTCTCTCCAAACCCACCCATGTAACCCTCCCTACTCTCCTTCAAATGGTGGCTTCTTTTTTCACTGTTATTTCACATATATATATATATATGTGTGTGTGTGTGTGTGTGTGTGTGTGTGTGTGTGTGTGTGTGTGTATGCATGTATATATATATATGTATTTTTAAATTGAAAAGAGTTCTCTCTCCCTATACTCCTCCCAGTTCCTCCCCACCCACTTGGATCCACCCCTTTATGCCTCTATCAAAAAAACAAGTTTCTAAGGGATAATAGAAATACATCAGAATAGGGCAAAACAAAGAAAAGGAAAAGAGCCCAAGAAAAGGCATGAAACAGATACAAGTACAAAGACCCACTCCTTTGCACACTCAGAAATCTTATGAAAACACTAAACTGGAAGCCATAATATATTAGCTAAAGACCTCAAGAATACAAAGAGAAAACTACATGTGGTAGTTTGAATGAAATTGGCCCCCATAATCTCATAGAGAGTGACACTGTAGGAGGGTGGGCTTTGTTGGAGTGGGTATGGCCTTGTTGGAGGAAGTGTGTCACTGTGAGGGTGGGCTTTGAGGTTTCCTATACTGTCAGTGTCCTGTTGCCTGCAAGATGTAGGACACTCAACTACTACTCCAACACCACATCTGCCTGCATGTTGCAATGATCCCCACCATGATGATAATGGACTGGGCCTCTGAAATTATAAGTGAGCCCCCTCAATTAAATGTTTTCCTTGTAAGAGTTGCCATGGTCGTGGTATCTCTTCACATCAATAGAGACCCTATCTAAGACAATACGTGTATGTAAATGAAATGAAATAAAAACAAAGTAAAAATAAATAAATATGAAGTCCTGAGATGACATTACGAGATGAGGAACCTCCAAAGATGCCATGGAGTTCAGTTTCTGTTGACCATCCACTGCTGTGGCCTAATTTCAAGAGTTGTTTATTTCCCCAGTAAGACTACTTTGGAGAAAAGTAAGTATTCATTTGTAAATGGTTATCAATTGAAAACAGATTCTGGGATAAGGATGGGGCATATGTTTAGTTCTTTCAGCCCTCGGGCCCCATCTGGTACAGACCACCAGTGAAGGCTCTCTGCATGCTATCTCAGTCTCTGTGAGTTCATTGGCAGCAGTCCTATTGATTCAGAGGGTCTTGTTTCCTTGATGTCCTCTATTCCCTCCAGCTCTTAAAATCCTCTGACACTGCTTCTGCAGGGTTTTTGANCCCTGAGCAGAAGAATTTGAAGAAAACATCAATTTAATGTTTCAAGGTCTCCTATTCTCTGCATAATATTTGTCTGGTGGTCTTAGTGTTTATTTCCATCTATTGTATGAGGAAGTTACTCTGATGATGTCCGAGCAAGGTGCTAATCTATGAATATGACAGAATGGTATTAGGAGTCATTTTATTGCTACATTTTATTTTTAAAGCAGTAGTATTTGGTTTTACCCTAGATTCTTTAAGTATCTAGTCTCAGGTTCTTGGTCACCCAGTCAGTGTTGGGCATGGGTTCCATATTCTGGAGTGGGCATTAAGTCAAATTAAATATTGATGGATTACTCCCACAAGCTTTGTGCCATCATTGCCTTAGCATATATCGCAGGCAAGACATCATTGTAGATCAAAGGGCTTGTGCCAGGCTTGTGGTTTAGTCATGAAGAGTACCTTCCAGTATCTAAAATGCTAGAATGTAGGGGTGAAGGTTTGATGTAGGCACCAGCTCAACTTGCTCAAAGAGTTGTGTATGTGTTCTCTTCAGCAATGCAGCCTTGTCATCAATTTGTGGAGAGCAACCTATTGTCACAGCAATAGTCTAGATTTTTTTTCAAGGACTCATTTACTGTGGATATGGGGCAAGCCTAAGTACCCCCTCCCGATTTCCCCTTGGCAGNTGGAGACTCTCTTAGCTGTGTTGTCTCTTTCTCATCGGCCCCAGCATTCTGATGGTCATGCATCACCAATCACCAGGTGCAGCAGCAGACTCTAAGTTGGCTCAGTGGAAAGTAGTTACAACACATGTCTATGCACACTATCCGGAACAGGGCAGCTGCGGTTTTATCAGGCTAGCTGGCTGTGCTCCTCCTATAAGCAATGAATTGATTGCAAGAACATGTGGCCATCTAAATAACTGATAGTCTATGTTCTTTCTTCATTTAAAAAATCTTGCATATTTTTCTTTAGTCTTTGAACACAATTTGAAATGTTATTAATATGTTTTCAATTTCTATATCATTATAAAGTGAAATAAAACAAATCCAGTCACTCTGATTCAGCCTTTGTGAACATCTTAAGTGCTGCGTTTCACCCTCTCCATCCTATTTCCCTTGTTTAGCCTGCTTCCTCCCCAGCTACTTCCATGTGTGTTAAGTGGACTCTTATGGGTATTGATAGATAGCAGTCAAGGTTGTCTTGAACATGGATAAGAAAACACTTTGATTTTATTGATCTTTTATTTTATTGACTAATACTTTATTGATCTTTTATTGAAAAGTGCTTTTTCTTTAAATTAAAACTTAGGCAAAATTCATAGTAGTGCTGACATTTCTTGTGAGAATTTCACCAATATGAATGGTAACATTTTGTTAAATACCAATTTGGGACACCATTACATGGAATTTACAGTAGCTATTAGATTTATCATTAAAGTTTTGTCTTCTTTATCTTACCAAATCTGGAATAACTTGCATAATTCACTATCAATGGTTTATTTTACCCTGTGTTATGTTTTACATTATAAAATATCATTCTGATAGGTAATGTATATATTTCAATAGCATGGCATTTAATTATCTCTCTGTGTGTATGTGTATGTGGTTGTATATTTGTTGAAAGAGATTACCATGTGGATAACACAACATCAATTCAGTCTGAAATCCATCAGTTAATCTATTAGTGAGTTCTCTGGCATCATTGACATCCATGCTGAGGCAATATATGAGCTTCAGGGAACCAAACTGACTAAAAGATTCACTTCTCTCGGCTACATTTTCACCACTGATTGTTTTCATCTCATTTTCCAGTTGTAAATCGATAAAGCAGCTTCCCCCTAGAACACAGGCAGTATGGAGACAAACAAGAAAGAGTATGGTAACACAGTATCCTGCTCCTTTCCTGACTCCTAATCAGCATCAGGCCCATAGTCACATAGAAGTAACAATCAATTCCAGTGACAACTTAAATGGGGAAGTTGGCTTCTGTAAACTTATATGGGCCAGTTTATGGACTGCTACACTCCATTAAGTAGAAAGCCTGAAGATGTGGGGTAGAGGACTTAGATAGCATGTATGAAGAACATCATTAGAACAATCGTGAAAAAGAATTGTNCTTAGTGGGAATATAATTGATCAATTAATACATTCATTAATTTAGCAAGTATGTATCTTATTAATTTGAGACTGTAAAAAATTATGGTGATAAGATGATAAAGATAACAGTTATGTATTCTGTACTTTAAAACATGCACTGTCATAAAAAGCATTTAATAAATGGATATTATAGTTAATCAGGAATAGAAGATTAAATTACACTGATGGAAAAGAACTCAAAAATAAAGTGTTGAAATTCAGTGCTTGACTAGACTTTCCCTACTGATGAGAAATGTTCAAGATGATTTTCAGAATTCCACTTCACTATTTAGAGTATTAGAACACAGATAAGGAGATACTTATTACTCGCAATAGATAAAAGGTTTATGTTAATGTATTTTTGGAAATGAATTTCAGATTGAAATTATACTGCTTAGATGGACCTCATTTGAGCATTGGCTTTAGTTATTATTTAGTTATTATTTTTGTTGATTGTTCGATCCAAACTTGGCTTTTCTATTTCCCTAGGTAGATCAGACTGCCAAAAACCTCAGTTAGCCTAGTAAGTGGTAGAATAGCAAATATATGCCAGAATGTGTGTCTTTTAGTTGGTGAGTTTATGGAAT
>LZPO01077897.1:0-11750 GCA_001675575.1 Neotoma lepida
TGCCCTATCATCTGCCCTGCTTCCTGTGCTATTGGGCTCCACCCCCAGCACCACCCACACCTCGAGCCCCCCTCCCACTCCTGGCCTGTGTGCAGCCTGTGCAGCAGCCCAACACTGGGCCACATGCTGCTGAACCCGTCCCTTCAAAGCCTGCCAAACATGGCTCCTCCTCAGAGAGGCCAAGACCACTCCCTCGGCCTATTTAAGCATCCCAGAAACTAGACTCAGGGTTCCTCCAGTCTCTCCTCTTGATCTCCTCTCTGAGGAGCCGGGAATCACCCAGAATGTTTGCCCATTAAACCTGGCCTTTCCTGATTTGGCCTGATTCTGATTGCTGCCTCGGCGGTGAGGTTTATCCAGATGTAAGAAACTTATCAATCTCTTTCCTTTCAAAGAATTTTAGGCGGTGATTCCTACTACCACTGCATTTATGAATGACAAGTTTCCCTGATTATTCCAAAGAACATTGTCTTTATCAATGTACAATGCATTCATCACAATAAAGTCTGTTTGGTAAACATGTTAATATAAAGAATTTTTGTAATAGAGAAAAACACTTGTATTGATCACTACGAAACTGGCACAGGAACATATTCTTGTAAAATGAAATTTCATGTATCTGTTCCATTTTGGGTGATTATCATGAAATAGAGGGTTTCATCACCATCAAGTGAAATAAAAAGGGAATAAAAATGAACAGCCAAAGCAAAGAAAGTGGTTTCTGTATCATCAGTAGCTATATTGAAATAATACTTGCAAGAAAAGCCAGTTTACATTATCATGTGGAGTGAAAATGTTCAGTACATATTCCTAGTTATAACTTGTATCTGCATATATTTGAATAAATGTTTAGCAGAATGGTGATACTACTGATAAGGAGGACAAAGTTTAATTTATTTACTGTGTGACCATTATCATAGAAATGCTCATCTTGATCCAAAGAGGAATTCCTTTTCTACAATCAGCTACAATAAAGTCTTTTCTATGGTGCAACTCCCATCCTTTGGTCACATTGTTGTATCTCAGGTAGTCACATGAAGTGGCTGCAAGCTCAGTAAGCATGCAGTTATTACTACCAGCAAGTGGCTCTCCAGATCACAGGTGATGATCCTATGTTAACTGATAAGATGAGGTAATTCATCTCCACTGGAAATACATTGTATCATAATAATCCCTAATTTGCAAAAGAGAACACAAAATATAAGAAAGAAAATTAAAAAAAAAGAAATCAGCCTCATTTACAACATAATAACCATAAACCTTGGAGTAGCTAATAAGTTCTGACCTAAGAATCATTGTCATTTACAAAATGAAGGCCAGAGACAATTGGAGCCTATTATTATGAGTATTATTTTGAGTTTGAGAGGAGTGCTAAGGGGATTATAAAATTTTAGGCAACATTTTAGAGTATGACAGCATATAATCTTTCTGTCTTTCTTTGTTTACTTTTTCATTTTTTTCAGCATTAGTGCGTAGTGTATGTATGTATGTACACATGTGTATGATGCAGTTCTGACCAATGCATGGAGGCCAGAGGTGAAAGTCAGTAGTCTTCCTTTGTCACTCCACATTATTTTTTGAGAGAGGATTTCTCATTGAACTCAGGGGACCCTGTTTATGCAAAACTAGCTGCTCTTAACCTGAGGGGTCGTGATGTTAAGTTTCAAACCCTGGACAAATGACTGAGTGACTACTTAACTTACCAAAGTGGACCTGATCTTGATGTTCTTGTAGCATCCCCCAGTCCCTACCTGTTACAGGGTAAGGCTGGCATACCCTGCCCTCTATCCTGAACTCTCCAGCCCAGGGGCTGGGCTGCCTTTTCCTCAGAGACTCTTCCCTAAATAATCCAGACAGTTTAGTTACCTGCCCCTTTTCTGTACCTTTGGCCTCTTGACTGCTTCATCCGGTCCCTNTCTCCCCTTTCTCTTCTCTCCCTCTCCCTACATGTCCTTAGATCAGTTTGGCCATGTCCACTGTGGACTCTCCCAGATGTCTCTGCCTCTACCTACAGTCTCCCTTTTATCTACAATAAGATTTCTCCTCCATATCTAGGAAGAGTCATGTGCTTTCCTTGTATTTCTTTTTTTCATTCATTCACTAGGTTTTATTGTCTTCCATCTTTGTCAGTGAACTTCTATTTTACATGAAATAGAAGTTCACAATAAAGATCTCTATGGTGTGAGTTAAAAAGTTTTCCTTTTTTGACGATTTCTCATTAAAAATTATTTTCTTAGTCCATCATATTCAGAATTTAACATACATTAATTGCCCAAAACCATCATCATTCTACTACTTGTGATCTTCTCTGGCTTACTACATGAGTTGCGAATCTATTCAGGAGGCTAAACATTGATAGTCTGTGAAAAGAATACTATTATGTACAGTGTTAACATATTTTCACACGAAGAAATAGGTTTTGATTTAGTTAACCCATTTGTTCAAAACATATCTGTTATGTAACTTTCTGAGAGCTAGTTATGACATGGTTTCCAAACTGGCAGATTCTGACTTTGCTCTTCCCAACTGTCTCAAGTCTAAGTATATTGCAGCATACTAGAGTGAACCTCAGGTAAGTGAATAACATTAGTGAGAGTCAGAAAGAAGTTTATAGTCCAGCAAATTATAACAAACCAATACTGCTTCCCTATTTGTGACAGTGTACCATGATTACATAAGGTGTTAATATTAGAAGAAATTAGGTGAAAAGTACTTTACAATGCCCCGTGCTATTTATATATTTTAAGAAAATATAAAATAATATTCAAATCAAAAAACTTAACATGAAAAAATGACCTACTTATAACAACATTATGAAGCTTTAGATAGATTTATGGAAAAGGCAGAAACTGTCAAGTTGAATAGTCTTTCTTGTCCTTAGCTAACTTTATAATGTGTAGCAACTCTCCTCAAAACAGCAAGTGTGTTTTACAGAAATGGTTCTGTCACCCACAGTATGATACAATAACTTCATTCCTAATACAGAGCTTTGTACTTAAAGTGCAACAGGTAAAAACATNAAGAGAAAGATGTACAGGTAAGATTACCTGTACTTAAAGTGCTACAGGTAAAAACATCAAGAAAAAGATGCATAGATTCATGATTGTGATAGTTCCCTCAGCAAAGCTGTTGCGCTGGCTACTCTTACATCAATTTCACAAAAGCTAGAGTTATCTGACATGAGGGAACCTCAAGAGAAAATGCCTCCATAATTAGGAATTATCATTTTCTTAAATAGTGATTGATGAGAGAGGTCCCAGATCATGGTGGGTGATGTCATCCCTGGGTTGTCCTGGGTTCTATAAGAAAGCAGGCTGAGCAAGCAAGCCATGGGGAGTAAGCCAGTAAGCAGCACCCTTCCATTGCTTCAGCATCAGCTTCTACCTCCAGGTTCCTGCCCTGTTTCCTTCTATGATGAACAGTGATTCGGAAGTGTAAGTCAAATGAACCTTTTTCTCCTCAATTTGTGCTTTGATCATGGTGTTTTGTCATAGCAATGGAAACTCTCTGTAAGATAGCTGTTGTCTTACAGGAGCTTAATTTTCTATCTATTGAAAAAGAATTTGACACATCTCTGTTGACTAAAATGGACTTTGAAGAGAGCAAGCATTTCTTTCCTGATGACTTCCTTCTGGAGAGATACTAACACAGTCATAAGCTATTTTCATCNAGTTGGCACCCATTGTTATGAAAATTAAGATGAGCCCACTTATAGGTATTTCAGTATACTCCATTTTATGTCTCCTAATACCTACTCTTAATTGCTGCTAACATTTTACTAATTATTTTTGCCACATTTGCTCACTGCAGGGGATTCAGCAATTTTGAAAGTATCTAAAAGATAATAGGTACTCAAAAAATGCTTATGCTGAAATTCCTAACCATTGTATTAATTTTTTATTCATTTATGTATGTATTGACTCCTTCTAAATGATATTAAGACCCCTATGTTTATAAGTACAAACATGCATATATATATATATATATATGAGCACAAATAAAAACACACAAAAACTGAATATACAAAGAATCAAAGAAAAAGGCCAAATCAATATATGACACAGAAAATAAAGTCAACCATAAAGTTACAAAAGTAGTTCTATACTTTCTCTGGTACTTATTCACTAGCTAAACATGGAACAAAGCAATTATATCTAAAATTTCTAATGGTATAAACAAAAGAGGAGCTACCTGCTGCAGACACAGCATTCTACAGTATCCATGGGATCAATCAGGTTTTTTTCCTGGCATCACATCTAGCTACACTTGGCTATTTGTAAGGCATTTTATAAGACACACTTTCTAGCTCTGCCCTCATTTTTCTCAGGACTATGAGCATCTCATTACACTCCTTCACATCACTTCATACAGCCAGCACTAATGGGATGCATTTTTCCATACGAAATAAAATACACCATTTGCTTTCTAAAAGAATATGGTAGATAGTCATTCGCATATAGGAGTCATTACTAGGAAACTATTAATCATTTTTAAGTGGCAATATATTCTACATTCTTTATCTTGAAGAAATGTTGAAAATAAAACAATGTACTTCCAGAACATTAGAGATATATACTTAAAATTGAAAAGATCATCTTTATGATTAATAATAAGTTTTCATTGAAATTTTACTCTATACAACACACTTCCCATAGTTTGTTTTTCTATTTTAAAGTTTACAATAACTTCACAAGCAAGTTATTATCACTAGCTAAGTTAAGACAAAGAATTGTAGTAATTAAAACTTGGGAATTACTCCCACAGTATGTGGGCAAATATGACTGGGAATTTACTTAAATGAAATCCCAATGTCTTTTTTGCCTGGAGGAGGACCATGTAAAGGCTGAAGGCAGAGCCATGAGTTGTTTTAACATGGCAGTTTGGGTATGTGATCATCCCCAATTAAAACCAACCCAACAACAGAACAAGATTTGGAGGATACAGACAGTAGATGTTCAAGAGTGACTAATGCTTCAAGATTTCAAATCTGAAGTAATGAAGACAATTTTTCTATTTTTATGAAGATAANTTTTTTTCATACAACATATTCTGATTACAATTTCCTCTTCCAATTCCTCTCAGACCCTCCCTACCTACTCACCTAACCAAATCTACATCTTTTATTGCTTTCTCTCATTAGAAAACAAACAAGCATTGTTGTATGTATTTTGTTTGTGAACTAACAAATAAGCTTGACTGGAGATCAGAGAAGCAGAGCAGCAGCCACTAGAGACTTCTAACCTCTATGAATCTTCAGACTGAATGGGGTGGCTGAGATCCTGTCTCCACCCACCTTATATTCTTGTCTCCACCTCCCAATGCTGGGTTCAAAGGCATGATCCTCCCAGGTGCTGGGATCAAAAGCATGAGCCACCACTGCCTGATCTCTATTGTTAACTATTGGCTAGTTCTTTATTTGTCAGAACACAAACAAAATACCATACAACTAAGCATCTAAAAATGATAATATAAAATAAGAGACTGAAAACTGAATAGTAAAAAAAAAACAAATAAACAGGAAGAAAAGAACTGAAAAGAAAACACAAGAAACACATGTAGATGGCGATGCACATATTCACACATACAAAAATCCCATATAAATACAAAACCAGACACCATATTATATAAGCAAGAGACTTAAAAATTTGAAAAAAAGAAAAAGAAAAAAATGCCTGTACAAACATTATAGGGAACGAAATCAAAAACAAACAAGATAAAAAAAGAAACAAGAACAAAAAGACAAACTTCCAATAATACCATTGATTTTGTTTTGTGTTGTCCATTTACTGTTAGGCATCAGGCCTTTCCATTATTTTTATTTAATTGTAGTAATCTATATCTATATCTCTAAATATATCTATATCTGTATCTATATATTTGTATTTTGATCCCATCTACCTTCAACTTCTCCTAGCCTTTTTGCTATATTCTTTTCTCAACTTCAAATTGTTTTTCTTTGTGACACACTGAATCTAATTAGTCTGTCCTTAGGCTCTTGGATATAGTGCTACTGGAGTATGGGTAATCTAGTAGAGGTCACATACAAAAGATACTGACTCCCTCCATCAGCAGCCATCAGCTGCCAATAGCTTTCAGCTAGGGTTGTTTATTCTGGAGCCCCATGCTGTAATGTTACCTGTTTTGATCTTGTGCAGGTCTTATGCAAACAGGAGCANCTATTGTGACTTTGTGAATATAATGGCCCTGTCATATCCAGAAAACACTATTTTACAGTGTCCTCCCTGACTCTGGCTCTTAATATCATACTGACCCCTTTCTCTTGAAATTCTCCAGCGTTTTCAGGAGTGGTTGACAGAGTGTTCCATTTGGACCTGAGCACTAAAGAGATTTACATTCTGTGCCTTGTCTAGTTGTGAGTTTTTGTATTATTTGCAGTCTACAGTGATAAGAAGTTTGTTATGGGAGAAAGTTACACTGATTTAGGGTGAAAGATAAATATTTAGAAGAAAATTTGATATCAAGACCATTATTTAAGCATTGAAAATAACATAGCAAAATCGGTAGCCAAAAATCTCTACATGTAGGAAAACAAGGAAGTTTTATAATATATTAAATCTTAGTAATTTACTGTAGCAAAATAAAGTTTTACTTTGAGCTTTATAAACATTTTATATACTGTTCAAACAAAATCATCACTGTGTATATGTGATTTATTGTCAACTCACCACACAGCAAAATAGTTAAAAGTTAAATAACTCATACTAGATGTTTGTCAAAAGAACAAAATATTTTTTATGTAATTAGACAATTAGATATAATTAGACAATATGAGTGTTTGCCTATTAAGATAATTTATACGTCTTATTTTTAGGAATTCTTCATACAATTTATAGTTTCTTCCTCACATAAAAATAGGACAAATGCTTACATTTTTGCTCTGCCNTATTATCTCATAATAAACCAATCACTCTGTATATCATTATCCTGCATCATGCCACCCTTTTTAAAATTCATAATTCTAGAATAAAGAGGTTCTTTGTTTCTTGTTACTGAACAATTTAGTCCAAATTTTCAGCAAAACAACCACTGACTCCCTCAGCTGGTTACTGAAATGCATATTTAGCTGAGTTGCCAGCTTTATCAGGCAACTGCCAATATCTCCTAAAAGTAGGAAAAAGCTTCTCTGTTAAGTGTGATGGTAGAGGAATGTCCTGCTCCAATTTTGTACTTTTCATACTAAAATTTAATAACCTTGACCAGATCTCTTGATACAGTCTTATAATTCCCCCATGCACAGGCTAAAGCAGAAGGATCATGAATAAAAACCAACCTGGCCTAGACAGTGAGGTACTGTCTCAAAATTAAATTTCTGAAGAATATGTATTTGCACACACACACACACACACACACACACACACACACACACACACACACCGCACACATATATGCCTGCACAGACACATATGCCCTTTTCACTTGTCAGGGAAATACACTCATTGCAAATACCTAAGAGACAGTGAGAGTCTTGTTTATTGTAATTCCAATTCTTAGAATGCAAAAATGTTGTACTTGGATAAACAAAAGTATATCTTAAGAATAAATAAATACCCTTGATTTTCAATGTGTATTGACATGCAAACTGTTCAAAGGTCACAATCAGACGAATGTCAATTTATCTCTGGCAATTCTGCTGATAAATTATTTTGTATAGAATTACAAAAGAAATAACATATCAATATTTATTACTACTTAAAGATTTCTTAATAAGGGAAAAATGTTTCAGCTGAAGAATGTCAGGATAGACTTCTTTAGGGTCAAATATGCCAGACTGTGTTTCTTCCAGTGTTAAAACAGTATAAAAACTTTTATTCTTACTGGCATATGTGAGATGGCACTGAGTAGTATGTATTTGGCCAAGTATATAGGAGAACTACATTAAGAGTTGAAAATTATTATAGCATATATGATACAGATTTAAATAGGCCCAATAGTGAGAGAACCCAGAAGTAAAACTGTATATTTCAAACAACTGATATCCAAAAGGATGCTCAAAACACATAATGAACAAAGACCAACCCTTTCAATGAATGCTATTGGATAATCCATATGTTCACAGGCAGAAGCATATGCCTTGTACTAGTTATAAATACAAATTCAAAAATGAACAAAATGCTTAAACATAAGACATAAAACTATGAAATTAGAAGACACCACAGTGAAAACTCTTCAGAAAATTGGAATGGCCAAGGATAATTTGAATAATCCAAAGCAACTGTAGCAAAACATACATAAATAGCATTACTTCAAACTACATGATTCTACACAGCAAAGGGGAAAGCAATCAGTTTGAAGAGACAGCACAAAGAAGGAGAAAAATATTTCCAGATTTCACATCTAATATGAGATTAACATCTGTAATATAAAAAAATGTTCCAGATACTCAATATTACAAGCATAAATAACTTCATTTGAAAAGAACCAATAGACCCAAGAGACATTTCTCCAAAGAAGAAACACAATTGGTGAATAGGTATATGGAAAATTTCCACTTTCATTAATTATCAGAGATATGCAAAACAAAACCACAATGAAACATGTCAACCAATAAGTATGGATGTTACCAAAGGACTAAATATACCACCTATGGATGAAAACTCAGATAAAAGGTAACACTTGAACACTGCAGGTGGAAATCTGAGCTAGTAAAACCACTAAGGAAATCATTATGAAGGTTTCTCACAAAGTTCAAAATGGAACTACCTTTATTGGGTTGATATCTATAGCAAATGGTATTACTGTCCAAAGACTTCTGGACTTCCCTAACTATTGCAGTGATATTCATAATAGCTAATAAAGGAAACAGTTGAAGTGTGCATCAACTGATGAATGTATAACAAAAATGTACATCTGCAAAATGAAATACCATCTAGCTGTTAAAAGAGTGAAATCCTTCCATTTGCCACATTAACTAAATACACCAAGCACAGCAAAAGTAGTGCTACTGGAACTCACATGTGAATTCTTAAAATATGATCTCATAGAAGCTGAGAGTAAAGTTGTATTTAGCAGCATTTGGGAAAATATAGGATAAATGGATTAAGGGAAACTTGATCAATGGGNTCTAAGAAGAGTTAAAACTAAGCAGTACTAGTGATGGAGAGATGACTTAGAGGTTAAGAGCACTTGTTTCTGCAGAGAGCTTTGGTTTCTTTCCTAATACCAAGTACCAAATGATAGTTTCCAACTGTCTGTAACTCCAGTTTTAGGGGATCAACATTGTCTTCTTGATTTTGTGGGCACCATGCATGCACACAGTGCATATTCATATACACAGGCAAACATTTATACATATAAAATGAAAATAAATAAATCTGAGAAAGAAAAAAAGGAAGACATTTTGGCATGTTAGTGCAGTGTGATGATNACAATAACCATGTATATTATGTAGTATGAAAAATCAGATGGGAACATTTTGAAGATATTTTCCTTTAAGGAATTATAAGTGTTTGAGGAAATAGATTTAATCTGATTTCAACATCATACAATGTATACCACAATTAAATACTGTACCATCCATATGTACACATTTTAAGATTTTATGTGTTATTTGAAAACAGTAAAAATAGAAAAAAAATCTCATACTGGTTATAAATTTCAAATTTTTGGAATATTATTTTGTGAGATTTCAAAATATCCGTTTATATAAAATTCTTCATTCTGATAAAGATTAGTGAGCAGAATCTTTAAAATTCATTCAGTGCATAGCCTCACATTGGATTGCTAAGGCAGTTACTATCTGACTTAATAAATTAACTTTCCATGCAGAGGGAGGGATAATCAGACACAGAATGCTTCTAGTGAGTCCATGATACAGCTTGTTGCAAACTGGTGGATGACTATTCATCCATCTATTCATAGGGGAAATCACCTTACTGGCCTACAAAGAGGGGCTAGAGAAACAATTCAGGTGCAAAAGTATTTCCAGAAAGTCAACATATCTACATGTTCTTAATTGTACCAGGAACTCAATTTGAGTTCATTCAATGAGAAGACTAAAAAAGACAGAGAAAAAGGTAAACACCCACTATACCATATTTGCATATTACAGTGACTGCCATTAGGACGGTATTTCTGGACTAACATGTTAATAAAACAGTACTGAAAGGATATTTCCTAAGAGCAAAGGAATATGGGCTAGATATGATGTAAGTGATAAAATACATGGTCGATTCCATCAGTAGTTACAATTATATAAGAAAAAATTACCATAGATTTTAATGATGAATATTAATGACCAAATTTGGGGGAAAGGAGTTGCGATATGAAGATTTTTAAATTCTCTGAACATCATTAATGGATACCAACAAACAAAGCAGTAATAATAAAACTATTGGCAATTTTTTCTTTGGTTGGGAGCCTAGCCTTGAATGACTGAGCCAACCTACCAGTTCAGGTATAGGCAATTTTTAATCTCAGTAACAGATATATGGAAATGTATGGATTAATTTTTTGTATAATAAAATAATATAGAAAAATCAAAGTTTAAATGTGTATTTTTATCTAAAAGGCAGTAAAATGCAATGTCTTTTATAAAAGGTGGTCACATATGCCAGGCCATTGTGCACACCTTTAATCCCAGCTCACAAGAGGCAGAGGCATATCGATCTGTGTGGATTTCAGAACAGCGTGGTCTACACAAGAGGTTGTAGACTAGCCGGAGTGACACAGTGGAGCCTTGTCTCAAGAAAAAACAAACAAAAATGGCATATTTGAGACATACTTTAAGCTACTGCAGATTTATTTAAATTCATATGTCAGAGTTCATTTAATTCTGTCTCTTAAAACAGTGTTATTGTTCTGAATATTTATCAAGAAATGTGGAAACCTGGTGCAGTGGAAACTCCCTGGAATCTTCAAGACTGACTCTAGTAAAGACTCCTATTAATGGGTGATACAGAGCCTGAACCAGTCATCTTCTGTAACCAGGCAAGGCTTCATGCAGTGGGACTGGAATAAGAAACTAACCACAAAACCTTCAACCTACAATCTGTCCTGCCTGAAAGTTGTGCTGGGTAATGAAGGTTCAGAACTTCTGAGAGTGGCCAACCAACAGCTGGTCCAACTTGAGGCCCCCACAGCCTAGATAGCCAGGAACCAGTGGCTGGACAGCACAGAGACCTAAGATAAAACCAAATACTACTGGCAAAAAAAAAATCAATGAAATGATTCCTAATGATATTCTGCTATACTCATAGTCAGTGCCTAGCACAAGCGTCACCAGAGGGGTGTCATCTATCAACCAATGGGANCAGAGGTAGAGACCCACAGCCAAACACTAAGCGGAGGCAAGGGAACCTCGCAGAAGAAGGTCCAGGGAAGGATTGAAGGAGCCACAGGCTGGAGGACTCCAGAACAAGGCCCAGAGAATGAACTAAGCAAGGCTGATGGAGACTGACAGAGACTGAAGTGACAATCATGGACCCTGTAGGGTCTGAGCTAGGTCCTCTTCATATGTGTTAGTGTTGTGTAGCTGGGTGTTCTTTTGGGACTCCGAATATTGTGGGGTGTCTGATTCTTTTAATGCTCTTGGGACCCCCTTTTCTTCCTACTGGGTTGCCTAGTCTATAGCCTTTATATGAAGGCTTGTGCCTAGTCTTATTGTAAGTTGTTATGCCACGTTTCGTCGATATCCCTGGGAGGCTTGCTTTCTCTTTTCTTTCTTTTCCTTTTTCATTTTCTTTTTTTCTTCTTTGAAGAGAAACGGAGGAAGAGTGTATTTGAGGGAGAAG
>LZPO01077899.1:0-11732 GCA_001675575.1 Neotoma lepida
AGAGACAGAGAGACAGAGAGACAGAGAGACAGAGAGACAGAGAGAGAGACAGAGACAGAGAGTTAGTTGATCCTTAAGTGCATTCACAAATAAGCCCACTAAGATAAACAAAGATGGCTCCCCTACCCCCGACTAAGGAATCCTACTGAGCAAGAATTAAGTGTTTGTCTTCGATGAATTCTCATTCTTTTCAGCCATAGTGAACACCTATCACAGGATCAGTACTTTCTTGAGCACTTGTAAGATGTAGCCTTTTAAATGTTTAAATGTGTGTGTGTGGGGGGGCAGAGACCATTTTCCACTGAACCACATTAGTCTTGGAGTTGCAATCACACAGCTTTAGGACTTCTCTGCAGCTCCATCTCTCTTGGGGAGAGAAGGTAGAACTGGGCAGAAGACATAGCTTTTCTCTTCAAGGTGTTTTCGAAACTTGCTTGCCGGAGACTTCTTCTCTTTGTCCCCTGTGCTTTGGCGCTGCAAAGCTGAGAGCTGAACACAACATTCTGCCATGAATGGATTCTATTCTCAACCAATTTGAGAACTGACCTCCCTCTGCAGCAGTGTGGCCTGGTTAGGATATCGCTATAACAGCACCAGAAGATAGCCTTAACTCATTTTGCACAGTGGTCATCTTTAAGAGCCTGATCTAGGTCCCTTTGTTCCCAGGTCCTTTATGACTGGGGCTTTAAACTTAAATCCAGGCATGCAATTTTCCCTTTTGTTGTTCTGTGTTCTTTTGGCCGTTTCTGAAAAACAAAAATCCCACAACTCTGCCTCCTTTGAAATTCGTCCATACAGTTCTATATCATCCCTAGAACTCTCTCTTAAGTTAACACTGGGCTAATAGAGTTCTGATAGTAAGGATAAGTGTTCCATACCAACACTGGCTTTGTCTCTTGCTTTTCCTGGCAGAAGCTCAGAGACTCTCCTGTTGCCTGATTTCTCTTTGTCCTTTGAAATTGCTCTTCTTGATGAGTGACTGCATCCCAGCAGGTCTACGGACATCTGTCATCTTGTCACTTTCAAGTTTTTTTACTTATGAATTTTTTCATTGCCTTTGCAGCCTTCTAAAACACTCTTTCAAATATTGTGCTTTACACCCATCAAAACATGAAGCACTGATTTTAAATAGAAGTGTCACCTTGTTGACAGCAAATTGAGGATGAAGAGTCTAAGGCATCTACAACAGCAGCTGTGATGAAAGGAAAAGTTAACAGTATCTTGCTTTGGGGATATCATTTTGTTTATGATTTTGAAAATATGTATCTGAAAGTTTGTAAGTAGGATCTGTTGTGAAATTGGGGAGCTGGTGCTAGGCTCACTGGAGTCTGAGTCATTGTGCTATGCCAGCCTGTGGTCCATAATTAGCACTCCTAATTGACTCTCCGTTCCAAGATGAATTCATGTGTAATGTGTACTCATGTGTAATCCTATGGGTGAGGGCAGCCAGTTTCTTTCCAAGGCATCTTATTCTCAAGTGCTGGTAATAATTTTGTTCTGCCTCTCTTTGTTCAAGGGTCTTTGTGCCTCGGTGGAGAAGGGGAGAGGAGATGGATTGCACATTATTAGCATTTCTGCTGAAGTTCCCTTCTGTGCTCTTTTTGAAGGCCTGGGTGCCCTTGTGAATGTTACTTTCTTGTTGGCCAGCATTCCAAAACAAGAATTCCGTACTAAAATCCTGGTCATGATCCTTGTTAGAATGATAAGATTTACCTTATTACTCAAAAAGTTTTCTCTCCTTTTCTCTTTAGCTCATCCAGTTCCCATGGTAAAGTAGAACATATGACCCAGTGACAACTATCCTTCCATCCCGGGGCATTCACAGAGAGAGTGGGAGCAGAGCTGGTCAGCCCTCGGCTTAGGCTCTTTGCTGCACTCATGGACCTCAAAAAAGTATTCTAACATAAAATTCTACTATTTTTGTAAGACTTTGCCCTCTCACTTAACCCCGAAGATGCTAAGTCTTTACAATAAATGGTTACCTTGGAAACATGGGGAAACCCGGGATAAACCCAAAGCATGAAATCATTGTTTAGAATGTCCCTGGCCTGCTCTTCTTTTTCTCCATTAATACTGTTCTTGGACAGACTCTTTGTCACTGAGGAGGAGGCCCAAAACTGCATGGGTTTCATGAACAGATAGGAAGTTAAACCCTTTCAAAGAGGACTTGATTGCACACTCAGTTATCTTTGCTTAGAACAGTGGTTCAAGCTGATGCTCCTAAGACCATCAGAAGCCCTTATTAAGGGGATGCTGGAGTACTCTAGGCTTGAGTGATAGTTTCACCTCCTGTGTGAAGCTTCCCCTAAATTCCAGAAGTGCTCAAAACTCTCAGCCTCCTCTATGCAGTAGAGATCACCTCTTAGCATGACTCAGGGAGACCTGTATGCAGGCTTCAGACATGGGTGGTACCCTCACTTTGGTGTCATCGCTTCTCTGTTTGGGGTGAACAGATGCTAGGTTCTGCCTCCCTAGGAACAGTGTCATAGCACATCCTTCAGGCAGAGAACAAGAGGGACAGTAGTGGCATGTTTCTTACTTCCCTCTCTTGGCACTCAGTGTTCTGACGTGCCCTTGGCCAATGGATGGAAAGCAGTTTATTATTTTCCTCTCCAGTTTTCTAGTTATCTCTTGGAGGTGGGGAAATGAAACCTTGACTTTGTATGGCTTTGCAACTGTAGTGAAGTCCAGGCTTGACAGACAGCTTATTCAGGTGGGCCCCATATAATGACAAGCATCCTGTACAAGTGGAAGCAGGAGGGGGGAAGCCAGTCAGAGANGGAGACGTGATGACAGAAGCAGTGGTACCTTCCTGAGGAAGGGATTTCCAGCAGCTTTGGAAGCTGGAAGAGCCATAGAACAGTTGATTCTCTGAAGCCTCCAGAGGGACACGACTCATCAACACTAAGACTTTGCCCCTCTGGAACACATTGTAGTGTGTTAACCTCCAAATCTGTAAGTGAGTCAATTTGTATTTCTTTAAGCTATTAAACTTGTGAGGATTTTCTTACAGTAGGAATAAAAAATTAATAAAAATTTGAAGAGCACATAGTCCCTGTTTCAAGGACACTATCCCAATGAGCCTGTGTTGACCACCCTCAATTCAATGTTCTTTGTGTTCCTTTAGTGTTTCCCAATTGCCAGGCATCAGCACCTGCCACTGTGACTGCTTTTCCTTTACCTGTCACCTGCTACTGGACCTGTAGCTTTTGGAGTCGGTGTGAAGGAGATCTCGACAAGGCTACCAGCTTCAGACACCCCCTAAGCAAATATTTCTGCAAAGCTCACCAGATTAAAAAAATGATTATACTCCTTTTGAGCATACATTAAAATATGCCCATGTTCACCAAAATTAGTCTTCCCTGTAACTTTACAAATTATCAGTGATACTCATGATTTTTGGGGGGATACCCAGACATACTCTCCTCAACACTGGCACGGAGCTCTATGTTGGAGACTTCAGCTCACTTCAGTGAAGTATGGGTTAACTGGTGTGACTGCTAACCAGCATGATAGCACTGAGGGAAGATGACAGGAACTTGGATCCTGGCTGGCCATGATGCTATTAGGCATCAGTATTTAATCGGTTCTCCCGAGAGCTTAGAGATGCACGTAATTTGGAAGAAGAGCACAGGGCTTTGAACTGTTGTAAACACTCCATCCTACAAGCGGCCTTTCTCAGTCAATCTATGCTAATACTTCTGTTGAATGAAGAACTGAGGTGGGAGTGGAAGATTCACTTTTTAAAAACNGATTTTCTGTCAGAATTTAAACTCCTGGAATTTGGTGTTGATTTAGATAAACTTGCTACATTCTAGCTTATCCTAAATAAAACAACCCACTAGAGACAGGGAAGACTCAGCCTGACTGAGCACATGATCAAATCCTCTGCAAACCTTCTGCCATCGTAGGAGTGAGCAGGAACAGCATATGGAGGCTATAGGGAAGCTTCAGCAATTACAGAGTGGTCAGCCAGGACGGACAGAATTTGGCCTGGGATTGAGGACTGTGTTCTGTGTCCCTTCCTACAACACAGCACGAAGGGATTCATTCTTGGAAGTCTTTGGCCTGCTTGTGCCACTCTTACTGTTCTATTTCATGCCCTCAGACCTCTCATATTCCTTATCCCTATTTGTACTCTACAGAGGGGTGTATCATTCATTCCTCTCCTAGCCCTTCTGGTCTATTTCAGCAGAAAGATGATGAGTCATGAAACTTAGATGATATGCTTAGCTTTACCACATACTGTGTGAACTCAGGTAAGATTTTTAACACTTTGTGAGTCTTATTTTCTTTACCTACAAGATACGTGAGGAAGAAGTCAGAAGTAGTTTGCATCTTGGAAGTTCACATAGGTAGCTCTTGCTATGTTTTGCTTTGGACTAAATGAAACATGTCCATTTTCTGTAAGTGACTACCCAGCAAAGACATGGCTTTATCTTGGTTCATCTTTGCCTTACTGACTGCTTCAGTAACCCTACACTCTATTCTTCTTCTCCCTTGCTACCATGCTGCCACAGTGCCACCTTGCCCATGAGTCTGTGTGTAGACAATAGGGGCTTTCTATTGTCCATATGACTTACTGAAGGGGACACTTAGATGATTTTAATAAAAATAAATNTAATTAATGATAACTCTCATAATATGCACTAAACAGATTGTACAACATGGACTTGAAGTTTTGCATATATTAACTTATTTAATTCTTACAATAGCCTGCTGATGTAGGTTATACTTATTTCTTCCATTTTATAGCCGAGGATAAGGAGGGGCTGAATACCTTGTCAGTGAGAGAGCTGGGACACAAGCCTGGGCAAATCTGACTTAGGTACACTGTGCTTAGCTGTTCATCTATAAACACTGCCCTCCTTCAAGGTAGACCTTCTGGGTTTGTGATCAGCTTTCCCTAGACCAGATGGTATACATAGCCTTTAATTAAATGTTTATTATTTCTTTTTGCATAAGGAACACATAGAATATAATGTCCTGAAAAGCTATTAATTCAATCAAGTAAACTAAAAGTCTCCTTTGACCAGTATAACCCCAACTATGTGTCTCTCTTCCTGGCATAGCTGTTACACATTCGAGGAATGACCCTCCTAGCTCTCCCATATGCATTCACATGTACTTAAGAACCACTAGAAAGTGTCAGTTATTTCTGTGTTCTTTATATAGTAGCATGCACACATACTTTAATTGTATATACCAAGTCCTTCCTCTGACAATATACATTTAGGTATGTTGCAGGGTTGATATTGAGCTGGTACCCAGAGGTCAGTCGCCATGCCTGTAGCTGAAATCCTACAGTAGGATGCATCACGTGGTAAATACTTTTTCCCATTCTCTTGCTGACTTACCTATTAAGTACATGAGGTACAGTGCCTAGGACCCAATATTCATTCAGAATCTCACAATGTTTGGTTTTGATTTCTTAGAATTTGAATAAAAATGAATGTAATAATGAATACACATCAAAGAATTCAGCTGAGGTTTGCCATTCCTTATACATAACATAGTATATTTTATGAATATATATATCCCACAGTAAAAAATACCTTGATGCTGCTTAGGTCTTCATTTTGGTGTATCAAGTGTTGGTCAAGGAGACCGACATAAAGGAGAGAGCTCCTGAGTCCATTCCCTATGCTAAGGCTGGCATCTCTTAGAAAAGAGCACTGTCTTTTTAAAATCATGTGTGAGCTTTAGACTGTCACTCATATCCTTGTTTACTCTAGAGTGAAAAACGTGCTGCCTCTTGCAGGGCTATTTCTGAAGTAAGCAACAGAAACACCCATCATTGAGCTCACACAAAGCTGGGTGTATGCAGGCACCTGAAGCAGAACAGCAGCCGGCCAACTGGAGACCTAGAGAACATTAGAAAAGTTGCCGGAAAACCAAATGCTCCTTCTCTGGCCCTTTGGGCTGGGTGGTGGCTCTCCCACTTTCCTCAGACTGTCTATTTCATCTTTTCTGTCTTTGGAGTAAGCAATCACTTTCCCTTGGAGCTCATTAATAAACTTGCCCCCACTCAACTGGTTTGTATTTTTCATTTCAATTCTTTTTCTTGGACTCAGTTGTTTGTTTGTTTGTTTATTTTAACTTGAGATCAAGCCTATTTGTCCTGGCTTACATCTGTTATGTATGCCCAATTCAGTAAGCTAAGGTCAGAGGCTAAGGACGGGGCAGCAGAGGTGGGTCTCCTGAAGTTTGCAGAGACACCCAAGATGTCATTGGAATTTTGTCCCTTGATTATCCAGTCAACATACCTGTCTGCTCATGTGCGGAATGTCACTGATAACTTTGACTATTATGTGACTATCTTTGTATTCCCTCCCCTAAGACATTCCCTCTACTCCCAGGAGAGCAGCTCACAATCCCTTTCATCTCATGCCTGCAGTGACCATGATGTGGCTAAAGCTCTCAGAGTCCACTGTCTACTAACACTTATTATATATAAATTATATATATATAATATGTAAATGAAATAATATATAAATGAAAATTGTGAGCACTGTGTGTTCAACAGAGGCAAACTATTTAAAATGTGGAAATGTAGAGTTGATCTTTGCAAGGTTTATCAGCAAATACAGGATAAGTGATGATGACAGACCCACTTCCCCAAACTAGTCACAGGCTCTTGTCCATGTTTTCAGTTTAAAAAAGAGATGTTAATCCAAAAAACATCATGGGCATGGAATACTCCCTTAGACCTGGCCAGTTTATAATGAAACTACTAAGGAATTAGTTGTTTTGTCATAGGAGGTGACTTTTTTTTTCAAAGTGCTTTCATGTCTGCTACACTTGCTTAAACTTGGACTGTCTTACATAGTTCTGTAATTTGGACTCTAACACCATCCTTTGGTCTGGGTTAATAGCTTGAAGAGTCAGTAATATTTTCACTGTCCTAGGATCCAACCATAAAGCCTCAGTGAGTGCTCTGGGGTTCTGTGGTTTATTGCAGAGAGAGGGAAGAAGTGACCTGGCATCAGAGACTTGGCCTCTATGTCAAATTCTGAGACTAAAATGGAAGCTTCAAGCTTATATACAAATAAAGTAAAGGTAGTAATGGCCGAGTGAGTTTTCACAGTGTTGGCAGGCCTTGTTTCTAACTGTGTATAAAATCTGTGAAAGGGCTCAGTGTTGATGCAGCACAAAGCTGAATGGAGTTGTTTTATTAATTGCTAGTAAAGATTGTAATACACTGTCATATATCATATGAGGAAACAATTTATTAGACAAAATATTACACCTAAATTTATAATTTATCACCCTATGGGATCTGTAGCTGTACCCAAAGGATGAAGATAGCTCTTAGTATGATTCTTAAAACTTTTATTTAATAATTTTGTGTTTCAACATGAGCATATCTGAAAAGAATGTTAAAACAACAAGCAAAATTAAAAAGTCCCCAAATGTCCCCACAACACAGATGGTACCCACAATTCTATAATGAAGATTAGCGTTTTAGGATGGAGCCTTGGCAGTGGACCTCTTTCTGTTTTCCCTGGAGGACAGAAGGAATATGGGAATGTGTGCAACGCTGTTGCAAGACCACATGTGCTGCAGTGACTTGGCACAAGGCAGCTGGCTTACAGGTGTTCTGGCAGTGGTACGGAAAGCCTTCTTTCTTTGTCCTTTTGTGCATGAAATGACTTTAATATGCCTTTTGTGCAGGAGGGGACGCTGTAGGCGATCCCTCTGGGCCAAGCAGTTTGTCTTTGAATGTGGTTTTTAGAAACGGGTGACAGTTCTATTTTCTTCCTTAAGAGAATCCTTGTTCTGGGTGGTGACAAGGATTGTTAGCTGCTGCTTTTCTTTCCTTTCCCTAAGAGTTATTGAAGATGGGAAACTTAAAGGAAAAATGAGCCAAATAGTTACCATAGAAAAGACAAACTCAGTAATGTAGTTCCAGTAAGATCATTATGAACAAGGCACACAGATCATAAAAATTAGCAAAACCCCTTTTATGAATAATGAGGCAGCTCCACATTCTCATTATCCTCAGTGTTTTCAACTCAAATGCACTTGCTTGTGTTGCTGGAATGCAATCAACATATAGCAAGAAGAGTAAGGGCAAATGTATGCCAAGGGAGATTGTGAAGGCACTTGTATTTGCTGTTCTTCCTAGAGCTCATGTGCCTGGAGCATGGCTATATAAAACCTGGGCTTCAAGCATGTCGAATAAAAAGAGGAAGGAGAAAAGAGCTACTGGTATTCTCAATTGTGCTGAGACAAAACCGTTCTTCATTAGTCTGACCATTCCCCATCGTGCATTCTCATGCGGTGATGTCAGGTTGTTCGGCTGTGGGAAGCCATACCATGAAGCACAGGAAATAGCTTAAATCATTCGAAATGTTTTTAAGGTTAAATAAATGGGGAAATGACTATAGTTAAGGTTGCCAGCCACTTCAGAGTCATTTTTACTGCCAGATTTTCTCATTGTCAGTGTTCCTTTAAAAATATACACAACTGAGGCATTCTGGGACAGCCTTCTCTAGTCACTGTATATGATAGTACAGCTTGTCAGAAAAATCAAGAGTTCATGATCGTCCTCAGCTACATAGGGGGATGGAGGCTAGCCTCGGCTACATAGGAACTTGTCTTTAAAAAAAGATGGTTGTCCTTTTTAAAAAAAAACTCAACTCTGTTGTCATCAGCTTTCCTGGACTACTGATCACTGAACTGGGGTACTGCTCTAAGGTGTGACTANAAAGACTATATGCAAGATGAAGGCTTCGCCTGGTATCTATCATTGCTGTCTTCACAAAACAGACCCGTCTACCATTCCAGTGTAATGTTACACCTATTTTCTCAATGATTCAGAGATTTCATATATGACCAATGAAAGGGAACCATAGGCTTGTGGTTTTGACAATAAGATGTAGTTCATACCAGGACAGAAAAAAAAAAAGAAGCTCACTCAGAAGCATACTTGAAGAACTATGCTCTTAGAGGCAGAAGTCACCAGCATACTTATTTGGCTGAAAGATAAAAGCTTGCCTGGGATCCTTGTGACCGTCGATCCATGGTGGTGTAGGGACAGGCAAAATAAGCTCCTGTTGTTTTTCCTTTCTTTCAATCTCTTCACACTTGACCATCTCCAAAGGGCAGGCAAGGCAAGCCAAAGGAATTATGTCCAGATACCTTTGGTTGTATGGCAGATTTTAGCTGGTACTATAGTATCATTATCCTGGTTTATGATGCATCATATATTATACAAACTATGCTAACATTTCTATTAGTCCCTTTGGTCTAATAATTCTTTTTTTAAGATTTATTTATTATGTATACAGAAGGGGGCGCCAGATCTCATTACAGATGGTTGTGAGCCACCATGTGGTTGCTGGGAATTGAACTCAGGACCTCTGGAAGAACAGTCAGTGCTCTTAACCTCTGAGCCACCTCTCCAGCCCAGTCTATTAATTCTTAATGGCTGCTCATTCATATAGAATTTTATACACTTAGGAAGTACCAAATTTCCTACGAAAAGCATGCTCTTAATTAAATTAAGATATAGTTGGGCAATTAGGTCAAACTATTTATTACAGAAAAGTATTTCACAGAGATATAATTTGCATGTTGCCACATTTTCCATTTCAAATAGTACAATTCATCAGTCTTAATGTGTTAGGAAGGTATATGAATATAACCATGCCCTACTTAGAGCATTTTTATCAGCTCAGACAGAAACTCTTTACCTGTGAGTGTTCATTTTCCATTTGCTCCTGTTCCCAGGCCCAAATAACCACTAATCTACTCTTTTCTATGGATTTGCCTATTCTGAACAATTTGTATCATCAGAGTCTACGACCACTACTTGGCCTAGTTCTTTCACTTTGCATCATATCTTCAAGCTTTATTGTCTCTTGCACCACTATTTCATTTTTTTCTCTTTTCTTTTCTTTACCAATGTAACCCAGGCAGGCCTGAAACATATGATCTTCCTCTGTTCATCTCTCAAGTATTGAGATCACAGGCATGTGTCCCCATGCCATCACTCCATGCCCTTTTATGGATGAGTAATGCATCACTGTATAGATAGATTGTGGTGAATGTCCCTTCATGGGTCCATGGACACTTGGGATGTTTCTATTTGCGGCTATTGGGAATAATGCTGCTACAGACACTGACACACACAGTTTTTAATATGGACATATGTTTTCAATTCCCTTGGGTGTAAATCCATGAGTTTATATTGGCACAAAAGACCCCTTGTTTTGTGAGTTTAAGAGTAGAAAGTGTCCAGAACAGACAAAGTACTTTAGTAGGGACAAAGTACATTAGTGTCAGAGTGCCAGAGACAGGGAGGAGAGAGTGCTGACAGTGAATGCTAGATGATCAACCAAAAAGTAACTGCAAATGTTGAAGAAATGCCAAGCTGTTTTCTAAAGTAGTTGTAATTTTAAAATTCCACAAGCAAAGAGGGTTTACATTTTTCCACATCCTTACTACCACCTGCTATTTCCTGTCTTTTTTTTATTTTAGTGTGTGTGAAGTCTTATGTTGTATTCTCTCCTTGTTTAAACTGCATTCACTTAGTCTCAAGTGAGGGAGACTGTTTATTCATTCTGCCATATGAACAAATATAGAAGACACTGTCTATGGAATAGACAAACTGTGACCCTCACCAGACACTGAATTACCAATATCTTGCGCTTGGAATTTCCATCCTCTAGAACTGTGAGTAGTAAATTTCCGTTGCATGTAACCTTCTAGGTCTAAACGTCTTTCCTCAGGGCAGTCCCATTGCACTCAGACTACATGGTACTAGCAATCAACAGGGCAGCATCGTATTCTTGGATTGCTATCCTTCAGAACTGGGAAAAAATAAATTCTCATTCCTTGGGCCACCTAGTCTGGGGTATTCTGCTGAAGCAGCTCTGACAAACTAAAAAATAGTAAAGCAGAAGCTGATAAACTCAGTCCTAATTATCTGTCTGAACCCTGTTTAATTTTCTTTCTATCATCATCAAGAATGAGCTCATAAAGCCTTTATTTGCAAATTGCTATCAACCCTCCTTCTATTTTTGATGCAAACTCTTTAAGAATAGGTAAGACTTATTTATTTTGCTCACCGATACACCTAGACATGTAGTCAACAAAATATGTATTCACCGAATGCATGTGCTAGTGATGGGGTCATTCTGCTATACTTTTATGAAGAAGAACATGGGAAATTTATCTTCAAATATTAGTATTTTACCCAGATTGCCACTGGATCCATCTTATGGGACTTTCTACATTAGGCTATTTGGAAACTACAGGCTCATGATGTAAGCCCCTGTCTCAAAGCCTGATTCTTCAGTATCTCCTTTGATTGATCCTTTTTGTTCTGACATGAAAATGTTGAAAATTTGGAATAAATTTTATTCCTAAATAATTTCTTCAATGATACAATATTGAATAGGGAACAATATTCTCCAGGGAACCGGATTGCTTGGGTTCAAATCTTAAGCCTACTATCAAAACTGAGGGAGGTTGAGTGAGTGACTTCTTGAGTGAGTGAATTAGGCTCTTATCTGGGAAACTGGTTGTAAGCAACTCAAAGTATTGTTCTGGAAATTAAATGAGCAGGGTATGTAGAGCCTTGGAAGGGTGCCTGCACAGATGCACTTAATATTAGACATTATTGTCTTTTATATTAACCTAATGTTTTCTATCTTCAGTTTCTCAAGACTCTTTTATCCAGTCCAGCAGTCTCAACTTGCCACTGAACTCCAGCCTTCTCTAAC
>LZPO01077900.1:0-11719 GCA_001675575.1 Neotoma lepida
GTTAATTAACTGTCTCTGTTAGTGAGCTCATCGTGGTATCTCACAACCTGAAGATAGCAGACACTGATTGAATCATGATAATTAGTCTCTTCATCCCACCCTTATTTGTGGTTTTTAAGCCATTTTGAAAATCTTTCTAAATTACACAGCAGATTATTGGAGACCATGGTCATCAGACTATACAAAACACAAAAGCTTATTCATTCCTTGCATGGTTTTATGCTACCTTCTATCCTTCTCCAATATTACTTCCACCTCCCTATTCTAACCACTGTTCTACATGCAGATAAACTGTTTATCTTTCTTATTTTGTGTGTTAGCCCCTAGAAAGAAAAGAGAATTTTGTATTTGTCTTTCTGTGTCTAACTTATCACAATTAATATGTTTCCCTTGGAGTTCATATATTTGTTTACAAATGATGAGATTTCATTTTCTTTGTACCTACACAATACTCATATATATATATATATGTGTGTTATATATACATAGTCACACTTATTTTTATCTGTTTATTGGTTAATAGGTACCTAGGTCAATTGTGTATCACAGCTTTGTGACTATTATAGTAATTAATTTGGGGTACGGGTATTTCTTTGGTATACTAATCATTTTTCTTTGCGATCACTGTACTTTGAACAGTTCTTTTGTGAGCCCTAAAGTTCAGTATGGTAAAAAGGGCTTATTTCCCAGAAAAATATTAGGATGCTTTGGGAAATCTAAGAGGTGGAGCCTAACCAGAAGTCCTTAGGTCATTAAGCATGTATTCTGAATGGGATTGTGGAAATCTGATCCATTACTTTCTCTCTCTTACCATCCTGGCCATGCAGTGAAGGGTTGTGTAAGCATCAGCTGCCTGAGCCAAAGTAACTGAGACAATCAACCATGGTCTGATCCTTAAAACTAAAAGGAATATATATGCTTGTACTTTTATATATGAAGTAGCCCAATCACACAGTAGATCTTCTCTTGATTTTTGAGTAAAATCAATTCCT
This sequence comes from Neotoma lepida, assembly GCA_001675575.1. Classification (NCBI taxonomy): domain Eukaryota; kingdom Metazoa; phylum Chordata; class Mammalia; order Rodentia; family Cricetidae; genus Neotoma; species Neotoma lepida. The sequence continues at coordinate 993 of LZPO01077900.1, forward strand.
TTTTTCATAATAGCCACATCCCCACTGACAATGTATAACAGTTTCTTTTCCTCCATCCTTGACAGAATTTTTGTTTGCTTAAGTTTGATAATAGCTTTTTGCTATCCCTGAGGCAGAATGTCTGCCTACAGCAACTTAAGAAAGGAAGAGTTTAATTTGATGTATCATTTTGGATAATATAATCAATCATGGCAGAGAAGGCATGGCTGTAGACAGGTACATGGCAAGGGAAACAGGTGGCTGGATATCCCTTATCATCTGTTTTGTTGGAGTAGAAAGCAGAGGAGAAAGGAAGTAGGACTGAAATATAAAGGAAACACAATTCTAAAGATAGAAGATCAAGAGTGCATGCATAGGGTTTTTATTGTAACTGTGTTTGTGACATTGGGGAGTTGAATGTGACATAAATATTTGATCCTATAGGAACCAATAAATACAGTGGAATCATATGATGCAAAGTTACATAACACTCACTAGCTGAATTAGGTAAATGCATAATATCAGTGTATCTAATAAGGCACTGGGAGATACTTTCAACATGCTAACAGACCTGGCCCTAAAAGCTATTTTTGCAGTAGTAAGCAACCTAAAAACAAATCTGCTATGTAATGTGCCTACTAGGGAACTATAGTTTTGTTTGGAAAATTACATACATTTAGTTTAGACTATAGGAAATCAGTTTCACAGATGGATCATTAGCATGTGATGAGATGAAATCATTGTGATATGATCTGTTCTGTTTCAGTGTCTGTTGAAGAGCCCGATGCTGATATGTCATGCAATGTGCAAAGCCACAGAATCCCTGACTTATATTGGAGCTTCAGAATTTTTGCCCAAATATTTAGAAAATCAGTTTTTGTTAACGCCCTCACTTGCCACACTGCTCACAGGTAGATTTTTCTTCTTACTCTGCAGATTTCAAATTTTTCATGATGTGTATACTTAAGTGTGTTATGTATATTTAAGAAATATGTCATGTAAGCAGAAGACACAGGGTACAGTATACTTGAATACCACTTGCTAAAATTGTAAAAAAAAAAAACCACTCTAACACTACCTCCATATATTTAACACATAAAACTTCACTTTTCTCTTTATATACCTTTCTGTCTTCCTGCCATCCATCTACATATCTACCCTTTTCCTTTCCCCTCCCTTTTAGAAAACCACTCTTCTCAAGCCACAATATGCCCTTCCCTTATGTGCTTCTATACCGTTCTGCTTGTGAATCTTTACTCAAGGTTTTTCTAAAATATTCACATAATTCCCTACTGATTCTTCTATTTCTTTCACCAGAAATTGTGTTTTTCAGAATCACATTAATTAGAACTTAATGCATTGTAATTAGGCTGTGGTACTCTGTTTTTTCCTTAACTACCAAAGACATGCCACTGTTTATGTACATGCAATTGTATATCTGTTATTTATAAGACGAATTTCTAAACGGTCTTATTAATAAACACACAGAGCAAGAAATAGGGGTGAAAAAATCTGACAGAGATCAGAGAAATTAGGAACAAGCCATTAGCTAGCTTCACCTCTCCAACACTGCTGCTTCCAAATAGAGCAAAGCGAAGAGAGAGTGACTTCCTGTCTAATCAGGCTTTTTATGCCTGTCCATTCTGCTAACTCATTTTTTCTCTCCACTAAGCTACATCACTTTCTGTCTGTCTGCACAGACCTCCAGAACTCTATGGCTGATGCTAGGATTAAAGGCGTGTGCCACCACCTTGAACTCACAGAGAACCAGAAGGATTAAGGGAGTGTAATAACACTGCATGACCTTTGTTTTTACTACTAGTGGCTGGATGACCTTTTTTCTCTGATCCTTAGATAAATTTTATTGGGGAACAGAGATAAAATATCACCACAGTTATTATATTATGAGATATGAAATTAAATTTAATCTTAATTCTTCTAAAGAATATCATAATGCTTAAGCTCATTGAAATCCCTTCATTTTGTAAAGAAATTATTTGTAAAGAATTATTCTATACTTTGACACTAAACAAGAATTATTATTGTATACATTTTCAATCTTAAAAAGTGTATTGATAATTTGGCTCCCCAAAAAGATATTGTAAATGGAAGGGTTAAAATGATCTAGAATTAATTGAAAAGTGATGATCATAATAATTCATTTTAGGACATAAAAAAGTAAAGGGGTATGTTATAGCATTTAGTGTAACCAGTGAAAGAATAGTAAAAATAATATTTACATTAATCTTTAATTATACAGAGGGCTAGAAAAAGATAAGAAGGAATGAACACAAAGCATATGGGGAAAAAACAAAAACAAATGTTCCCAAGTCCAGAAGCCTTGATTAAAAGAATATTATCAAGTATATTTTTCTTTTCCAGTGTTAGGTTTTCCCATATGTTTACATATTGGTCTTTTCGTATATCCTGATGCATTAGCCCAGGTATAATAGATGTATTAAAAATTACATACTCAACCTTGGCTTGTAAGGATGAGCTTTCATGCAATTTTGGTATCAATAGTAGTGACTTAGACTCTTCTAATCCTATCAGTCTGCAGAGTTTTCAGGCTTTTATGCCAAAGTTTTGATTTTGTCAAGTGTCCTGTAGTAAGTTACATTGCATTTTGAGAAGCTGCCTACTTTAGAAAGTCATTGGCCTATAGTTTTCTGAGAAAGTCACTGGATTCTTCCTCCATTCTTTAGAGTCTTTTATCCATAAAACCACCTGTCACAAGAGCTGTAGCTCAAGGAAGTGATTTGACTGGCGATGCCTCAAGGTAGACTCTTGAGAGAAAACTGCTGATAACTTAAGGTAGACTTGTAAAACAAATACTCTCTCCCACTCCAAGCAGCTAACATTTGCCAGTAGCTCCATGGCTTGGGCTTGGAGTTCTTTCCCAACTGCTATTATCATGCTAGGATGTGGTTTCACTAGGGCTTGCACAGGTTTTGTGGATACTATTGCAACTGCTGTGCCTTCATATGTGCCTTAGCCTTGGTGTATTCATAAGACGCTGTTTCTATGCGCCTCAGCCTTGGTGTATTCATAAGACGCTGTTTCTTTGTAACTATCCACTGCCTGACCTTTTACACCCTTTCTGCTTCCTCTTCCTCAATGATCCTTGAGCCTTGCCAAGAGTGGCTGCAGTGTTTATCTTCCATGCAGAGCTGAGCTTTCTTCAATTTCTGTCTCTGGATCTTGGCCATTGTGGGCCTCTGTGCTAATCACCATCTACTGTAGATAGAATCTTCTCAGATGTTGGTTGAGAGATGCATTAATCTATGGAATAATAATAAATCATTAGAAATGGATTTCATACTATATCCAACTAGCAGAATTATGGTAGTAGGTTCTTCCCTAGGGCCTATGACCTGTCTAGATACAGGTTTTGGGCTTAGTAATAGTGCAAAATATGAATTTTGTCTTGTTCATTGAGACTTCAGTACATTCAGAAAGTGGCTGTTTCCTCCCTTACGTTCATCTCACTATTATAGCAGTGGATACATCTTGCCATGCCAGTCATTATCATCGTTCTCAGGGATGACACCTGGGTATGACTGGTAACTACTGTTCTCCTCCAGTAGCATATATAGAACTTTCCACATTATGAAAGCTAGCCAGTCAGATTGAAGATGGATTGTCAGTACCAGCTTGATTTCTCCATGTTTTATAACTCAAATGTGTGATGTCTTTAACAACAGGGATTTATTGTCAAGATCAATGAGTAACCAAGAACAATGACAGTAATCTGTGAGGCCTCATTGTCCAACAATTCTAAAAGAAATAGTCCATTTTTCTGAGGCATGGTTTCTACAAAGTGATGTGAAAAGGGACCAGTTAATATCTGTACTCATAGTGAATTGTAACATAGAAAACAAAAACAAAACAAAAAAACCCTAAATCCTAAATTTAGAGAACTCAAACTTTGTATAATGGTCACTAGTCATACTTGTCCTTTGCTTCAGAGGAAGATATTATTACACCAGATAACACATTTCTTCTCTTAGTTTTTGAATAAATATTGTCTTTGTCATCTAAAATCATAAGCTAACTTGTCTCTTCTCTCAAGGCCTCTGAGAGAATAAATCTCTATCATCTATGACTTTACAGTACAAAGAAATGTGTTAGCAAAGAGTTTAGGACAAAGAGCAGCCTGCTTCAGTATTTATATGCATAAGATTAAGGCTGATTAGGAAAAAAATCACCTAGTAACTATTCTTGTATATGTATGCTGTAGGAAGAGACTAAACATTGGCATAATGGGAAGAAATTGTGATATAGATTGCTTAACTGAAGCTTTCCTTAAATACGGAGACACACAAGTGTTGAAAGGAGGGGATGCAAAAAAGTATACTATGTGGATTCCCAAACAGAGCAGATGCTGGTGTAACTATAGTCATTTTAAGTGCAATGACATTTCAAGCAAGATTTAATGGTATGAGTCAATAAGCGATGCCTATCACAAAGTTATAAGTGGACATGACTCAATAACATTGTTTTAAAACATATAAAACAAAAATCACATAAAATGAATGAAAAGACCCTCTTAGAACTCCTGTTTCTTCTCTACCTCACCCTTTCTTCCAGTTGCTAGTGCTCTTCACATCTGAGATTCTATAGTAAAATGATTTTCTCACCAAGGTGCTTATTGTCCACTCTTCTGAAGTCCATCAAATTAATCCTAGTCCACGATATTTATTTGGAAATTATTACCCACACTGCATATATTTCACTTTCTAACATATATATATATGGCTACATAAAATATCCAAATATTTACTTTTCCATAACATTTTTCTAAACATAAAACAGATTCATTTAAAGGTTCTTACAGGTATATGTGGAAGTGTTGTTAATTTATATGATTAATTCAACAGCAGCAAAAATTTTTAGAAATTCTTGTAATTGATTTTTTTAAAACTACTATTTAAGTTTTTGTGTGTGTGTATGTGCATGATCTTGCAAAAATACACATGTGGAAGTCAGGAGACATCTTAGAGGAGTCATTCTTTCCTTCCGCCATGTGGATCTCAGTAATTGTGACATGCATCTTTACTTGTGAAGCCATTTTGCTAGACTTAAAATGACATTCTTCTCTTTAGCTTGATTTAATCTATCGGTAAGGCATTTGACTAATTTTGTTTGTTGAGATGCGGTGGGATGCAGCCCAGACTGAGCTTGCACTTGAACTTGAGCTGTAGCTGAGGCTTCAAGTCTTCCACCTACTTTCAGGTGTGCTGTGCCATACCTAGTTTAATTGGTTTTGGTTCAATTTATCAAGCTTGTCATTTCTAAGCTTTGTATTATTTTTCAGAATCTCTCTTTATTGTTTTCTCTATCTTGAATTATCATTCTTAACTCACTTGTACTGTTCATCTGTCACATATTGCTGTTTTTCATTTCTTTTTTTATATGCAGATTTCCACTGAGTTCACATGGACAATTCTTTACTTTTATATGGTAGCCTTCATGATATGTTGCTTGCTTCTGCTAGTGTGACTTGTAAAAATTGATTTTTCATGTGATGTTGAATTTGTGTACAAAAGTACTTTATAATAAAATGTCTTAAGGCTTCGTTGTTTGTGAACCCAGTTTTGAGACAGAGATTAACCATGTAAGAAAAGAGTAAATTAGCATTTCTGCAAGTCTTCAAAGAGTGGACAAACTCTGGCACTTCAAGAAGATGTGTAGGCATCATAAATTGTGGTATGCATACTCCATGGTGACTCTTCCTGGATTGATAGCACTGTTAGAAATTGTGGACTTCTAAATACACTTTTGATAGTAACTTTCTTATTTGAAAGCGATTCTTGAGTTGGTTGCTGCATTCATGTTGCAAAGTCTATGGACTGACTGAAGGTGTTTTATGGTGAATGTTAACAATTAGATCATAGCTTTTACTGTGTGACTTACCCCTCACCAGACTTACCCCTCACATGCAGTCTGCCCTGCTGCAGCTTTGACTATTGTAGAATTAGATGTAGATGTGGTCTCTCCTATCATTATGTTTTTTCTCTTTGTTGCTATGATGTATATTTGCCCTGGAACTAGCCTCAGCATCCCATATCTGTATGGGTGAATAGGTGGGATTTGTGTGCTTCCCCCATTTTATTAAGTAGAAGTACCCAATAGGGTTCAAGCAAGACTGGGATGTGACTGCAACTAAGTCAATGCTTCAGAAAATATAGCTTAGGGGCATAGTACCAGTCAATTGTACACCAGGGTGTGGGATTGATCCTTGGTTCTTGTGGGCTGGAGAAGAAAAAAAGGGAGATGTACTTTTTAAAATAATAAAAATATATTAATAAAAAGGGAAATTGAAAGGCTGGAGCTGTTACTCAGTGGTAGAACACTTACCTAGGGTACATGAAAACACCCAGAATTTTAAAAATTAAAAGGGAAAGGAGAAAACCTTAAATCATAAAAATACATATAAAAAGAAGAAAAAAGGAAAACATGAAAAGGGAAAAGAGAAGAGAGGAAAAACTCAATTAAAATGAAGATAAAAGTAAGAAGCATAACAAGAAATGAAATTGTGATGTTAAAATGAAAATAGATGAAGGAAAAATTAAGTGAAAACATCTTCCTGGCTAAGTTCTCTCTGGATCTTCTAGACTTGAAATTCTCAACAAACAGGGTGAGAATAATTGGTTGTATTTTCATATTATTATAACTCTTCTCAGTTGTCACCAAACTAGTGGGAGCAGAAGCAGGCTGTGTCCAGCAATTGACAAAGTCAGGGCATCTTGACTTTACTAGTGGTGTGTACTCTCTGGAGTCTTTAAGTCTGCAATGCTCTGAACATGGATATTTATGGCAGAACAGTGAGTCTGTCTTGCATCATGAATGTAGATGGAATGCAGACTGCTTTAGGTACATCTTCCCTTAGGAAGTTTTATTCTGTACAATGAATGTGTAGACAGTGTTGAAACTCTAGCAAACTCTTCTCACTGAGCACTAAACTTGGGAAGACTATGGAGGACGCTGAATCATTTGCTCTGAAGGTGTTTAGTTTTTGCAACCTGGAGTACAGGAAGCATCCAAGACATGGGCATGCCTGGAATGCTTCTTATAGTGTATGTGAGCATAAATCTGTCTCAGTATATTGTGTCAAATAAGACTCTCCAAGGTATAATTGTCACGACTTTGCCCGTGGTTGCTGCTTACCCAGCTGATGTACTGAGGTGTCCAACAGAAGTCTGAGATGTGACTATGTCAGGATTTCCCAGTCTCAGAGTGGCTGAGTCCCTGACAATAAAAGCTCTAGCAGTAAGGTTTCACTGATCTTAGTAATTTCTTTTGTGTATCTAGCTTGTTTTCAGACTCCAGCCTGGGTGTTACAGGCTACTTTTTTGTAGGATTCAGCCTTTGGTGCCAAGTCTTGGCGGTCACTGACTGCCTAGGAGCAGAGTCCACTTCTCTATTAAATTTTATATTCTAGGAGCCATGGTATTTGCTTGCCTTGCTTTGCCATTCTCTCTAGTGTGTAGAATATGCCAGGTTTCATTTTCTGTGCAGAAAACTTCCAGTGCTCACCCGCTTTTCCTTCAATGACAAATTCCAAGTCTATTATTTTGTTTCCATCCCTTGGAAGTGAAAACTAGTGCCAAGTGTCCCTATTTCACCACTTTGGACCTGAACTTGAATTTTATCAATTGTGTGTTTTTATTGTTCACTTTCATTGTTTGTTTTCCTTTTCCCCTCTCACCTTTATTTCTTCCCTCTTTGTTTTTGCTTTTTCCACTTTTATGGACATTTCATTTGTATGTATTCAAATTGTCACCAGATTTAATCTTGCATTTATGCCATTGTTGGTATTTATTTCTATATCCATTATGTCTATACACACAGAGATCTACATTTCAAGCTGATTGGATTTTATTAGTTTGTTAGTTTACTACATTATATTGAGTGTTTTCTATTTTCTCTTCCTCCTCTTTTACTTGTTTTTCCAGCCCACATTCTTCTCATTATTTCCTCTTTCTAAATATTTATGCTTAAGTAAAAATACCATAGGTTATACTGGGTATTCTGGAATCTCACATTGTAAGACTGCTCATGTCGACCATCTATGAGAGATCTCAGTGAGTTGGTTGGTCCAATTCTTGTTCACAGGATGGTTTGAGAAAGCCTGTTATTTCAATTAAGTCTCTTGTAATAAGCCAAACATTCAATTAGCTAAGTAATAATATCTCTCAATAAGACAGCTCATAACTTCTCTGTGGTATGAACTAAGTTCCTGGCTTAGATAATAAATATCTGGTACTAGGTACACGTGTCAGATACCCAGTGTGTAGGAGCAAAATATCACCATCGCTACCAGAATCCAATAGACCAATAATGGGTCCATTCCCATGCACAGGATTGTATATATTATGAAATCTAGATTTATTCAAATACCACATCTTCTAGCTTTTTTTTTACTTTGAAAATCTGCATTTGAGTAGAGACAGTGGCATCTATGTGTAATTTTTTGTATTCTCAATAAGATATGTTTTAACAGTGTTTTCTTTTCCTTTTCTTAGGAGTTATTTTAGTCCCAGGAGGTGCAATTGGCAATTTTCTGGGAGGTTTCATTGTTTCGAAGTTGAGAATGTCTTGTAAAAGCCAAATGAAATTTATAATGGTGACATCTATTGTATCACTTCTGCTTTTCATATTAATAGCTTTTGTAGAATGTGAAACAGTGCAATTTGCTGGAATCAGTGAAGATTATGATGGGTAAATATGTTTGTATACTCAACTTTTAAAAACATAACTGGAAGCATATTTTTCAGAGTAATACTCCAGTAACTTTATATATTTATATAATTCTTAGAATTATTAAACATGCAAATGAAGTATGAAACATAGTTTTACTTTTCATATTAGTAGTTCATATCTCATAGAGATATACTTATTTATTATGCATCTGTAAGTGATTTAGAATCAAAACTAGAACTTTATGTTAAGGTATGCAGCAAGTACAACATGGTACTAGAATTTGTATAAGTGATTTGACCTTGTGTTCTTGAACGGACCTGTCTGCGTTCTTGTAGACATCAAGGATGGGCTTAAAGTATATTTGAGCATGCACGTGGACATTTTAAATTAAATACAAAAAAATTCAAAGGGCTTGGCACAGGTTAATATTAAATATTGTACAACATAAATGCAATTAAAAACCAAAGGACTAATCAAGAGAAATGACAAAAGAGAATGATAGCACTTTCAACTACAATGAACTAGTTAACAGAAAACCAATATCCAATTCATGCTACTGGCACTATACACAAGGTTATAAAACATGACTTTAACCTCACTTCTCTTACAAATTCATCCAAAGAACTTAGAGAAAGGTCTTGAATGTGTAGATATACCAACAAAAGATATATTTGTAACTGAAAAAAAATGATAATTTTATAAAAATTAAAAGCCTTTTCTGTGAAAGAACTTTTGTTAATCTGGTGGAATGATTATACTTTAGAATGGAAAAATATTTGAATAATGAAAATTCAGAGAGTCTGCTGCTGGAGAATTAATGACATGTCAACTGAATAATCCCTGAACACAAAAATACTAAGACTTCACTGCTCCCTTCCTCCAGCAAGAAACATATATCATTAATGTTAATTTGTTTGCAAATTAACCAATAAGGGCCCAAATAAATTGTCCTAATATTCATGATGGACAAAAACATTTATGAATAAAATAAAATATTACTCATTTAAATTAATGCATAAGCAAAGAATTGTAGACAGTAATATATATAAATACTAAATGTTATAAACAGATAACTTCTCTACAAATTCATTTGAAAATTATTTATATTTCATAGAAAATCTTCTTAAAATACATTTTAGTTAAAACAGAGTTATGTCATTTTCCCCCTAATAAAGTATTCCACATACCTCAAGAGCTCATATACACAAGCAGATCAAAAAGTAAAATGTTATTGAGTAGAGAATACACTCCCTTAAAAAAGAAAGCAATGAAACCAAGTTGGAGAACTAAACTGCTAGAATTGAAAAATTATTGTGAAGCCAAAACAAGTATGGGGTACTGTCTTAACTACAAATCTTTATAAGATTCAGAATAGATAGCTCAGGGATAGATCATGAATTCTTAGAAACTTAATGTATGTAAAGCAGACATTCCAACCTGAGAAGGATGTTGCATGTTTTAAAAATACGTTCCTAGGAAATTTATTATCCAACTGGAAATAGAATTTAAGACATCACTTCCAATTTTACATAATTCTTCAGTATGTAAGAGATCTATATATGTACAATAAATCTTGTAGTGCTAGGAAAATATAGAAATTATATATCTGCCTTACAGTAAGATAGAATTTACTACAGAAGATAAAATGCTTTAATNTATAAGTAAATTTATATTTATCTTTATGAATAAATGATAGGTAATGCACATGAAAAACATAATCTATTTATATAATTTGATACAAAAATTTACAAAAATATTTTCTTCTAGCTGAAAGAGCACAGGGAAAATGAGGTGAGGTAACAGGATTTCTGTTCACAAAATAAGAAACTGGACTGCTGGATTATGAGCAGTCTCTTTTGTGAATGCTTATAATATTTATATTTTTCTTAAAACATTATTGTTTCTCAACTTTATTATCAATTTCAAGAAGACATGTCAAAATATAGATTGCTGCCTCTGATCATTATAATTTCTAATATGACAAGTCTGAGAATTTGTAAGTTCACAGGCAATGGTGGTGCTGCTAGGACAAGGGATATATA
>LZPO01077902.1:0-11706 GCA_001675575.1 Neotoma lepida
AAAACAATGATTAATTTTAAAAAGAGGCCATAAATTTGAGAGGAAGTGAGGGGAGGACATTGAAGGAGTTGAAGGTAGGAGAGGATATAGTGGAAAACAAATTTGAAAAAAGAAATCTTCATCTATGCCTCTAACTTGAAGGGTTTTCTGTGGCAGTTTCAAAGGCTTAGGTTTTACATTAAAGTCCTTGAGCATTCATAAAGCAACCTTGTCCTCATCATCAACACTACTTTTTTTGTGGTTGCATCTTCTGATACTACTGTCTACTCATAATTTTTATTAGATACAGTGCTATTTTAAATTATAATACTTCTCTTACATTGCTTTGTTTAAATATTTGAGTGTCCCTTCTAAATTTGTATGATTTCTGAAAAAATTTCTAAAGCTCAATATTCTTGTACCAAAAATTTGCATACATTTTTGAGTTATTGACATAATGAATATATTTCTACAAGTGTATTCTATTGATATGTACTGCCTGTGGTTGAGAGGAATTACAGTCCTTCTCTGTCTCTGTCTCTGTCTCTGTCCCTCTCTTCTCTCTCTTGCATCCTATTATTGATGTTTCTTAAATCTCCTCTCTACCTTATTCTCTTGAATCAGTAAGAGATCTATAGGGCAAATAGCTTCTGCTATCTTTGATTTATGCTTAAAATAATATTGACTGAGTTTAAATCCAGAGAAAGAAATCCATAGCATGTGGTAAAAAGTGGTTGACAAGACAAAAGAGCAAAAATAAAAACAAAAAGACAGGAGTTGGCTTACCTGGTCTTTGAATAAAAAATTTCAAGTGTGTGAATTCAGGATGTTATTCTCAGTAATGCAGCAAAGTGGTGTTATAGACTAGACCACAGATACTGTGGGGGAGTTTGGAAAACAAATTAGATGACTTTCTTTCTAGGCTCTTGGCTTCATCAATGAACTAATCAATAAATAGTCACAAGAGACCAGTAAACCAAAGTTTATTTGCAAAGTAAAACAGTTGAGATCTGAACAATAAACAGCAGAGAGAGTGATCTTGTGGCTACCATGTTAAACTAGGGAGAATGGTTTTAATTATGGGCCAGCTAATGTTAATGATGCTCTAGTTTGATGTGGTTTTTTTTTTCACCTCTCTTTTTGTAATTTAGGTCTCGAGATTATATTGAGATACAATCAAGAGAAATCACATACCACTAGTTGAGTCAAGCATAGTAGGGTCACTTGCTTATTATTATCAAATTGTACTACTAGAACTTGATACACTGCTCAGTGGGTAGGTTTTTAAGGAACTGCACATTGCTCAAGGGATTTATTATAAGCAATGCTTTTAAAGATCACAGAGTGTATCCCAGAATGGTGAATACATTCATTTTCTGCTTGAGGGATAAGTGATTTGTCTCAATATGTGTGTGTCTCAGGTGGAATAGGATATAGGGGAGGTGGACATTGCTTCAATGCTTACTCTGATTCTAATAACACTTTGTCAAAATCATTATACATCATTGCTAATCCATTTGAAAATGGTTGTATGTTATGAAAATCTCATGAAAAATATTTTAGTTTTTTTGATAATGAAAACTAAATAAATATAAAAGGCAGGTAATTATTCTGATAAAGTATAGAATCTGCAGAGAGATTTAAAACATGGCAAAGAGAGTATTTTGTGTTTGAAGACACTGGTAATTTCACCTCCAGAAATATTTCATGGACTAGGGATTCTTGTCTTTTGCAGTTGTAGTAGGTTTCATAACCTCTTCGCAGACACTGATGAGAACACTCACCTGCATGTAGCTCCAAGTGATGCTTTACTGCACTACAGGAAGGGTGACAAACATACATGGATGATTTTTGTGGTATCTTTTTCTGTAGAGATACACCTACTCGCACCAGATAGAGAAACAAAGAAAGACCTAAGTATCTCCACCAAAGTTCAACTTCTTAAACAATGTGTTTATTTGGATTACTTACTTACAAAAGCATGGAAGACTTAATGGCAGCTTCAGCACCCAAATCTTCCATCCGGGGTATTGGTGACAACTCACAGTAGCTGCATGTCTCCTGCTTGATGCCTAAAGTTCAAATAGTTTCACAAATCACAGAGCCCCTGCCAGGTTCCTAGGATAGTCAGAGTCTCCTCTCCCCAGCAGTTGTTTAATGCTTCTATAATATGCCTTGTGTCGTTTTAAACTCACTAGAGCTTATAAGATTATTTAGGCTCATTCCTTAGACTCATGAGGCTCCCTCCTCTCACCCATATTGTTTCTATTCAGGAAAAACTATGGAAAAACAAACACACAAATTTTAATCTCTCCAGTGTCTTTCTGATAATACCCTCAATCTGAGTGGCTACTACTTCTCTTTTAGAATTTGTATCACATGAAATTCCTTCAGGTTTTCTTTGCCTTAAGCATTTAATACTTCTTTAAGGATTAGGCTTAGTAGGCACTAGGCTTACTGTGTTGACTCCTTGCCTATTCTTTCTAATTACTAGAAAAATTAGCACAGAAACTATGTGTGAATTTACCTTGACTGTTCACAAGATTCCACCTTTTATGTTGTTTTGTTATTGTAGTTATTTTTATTTGTAAATAAATCATATAAGGAGTTATCAAGTGATATGATATTGAATCTCACTGTGAAAATAAATGACCAACCTTTTAGATAATTATAATTTCCAAATGAGAACAACTTTAGCACACCAAAGCAGAAACCGGTACCATGATTTCATATGTTAGTATCATATAATCTAATTTTCAGATATTACATCATATCATCCTTATTCTGAGTGTTTATTTACTCAGGGCAAAAATGAGTACTATGCTTGTGTTTCCTATGTCAAAAATTACAAATCTTGATTGTAACTTGTGAGACACTATACCACTGACAGATACGTTGAAGTGTTAAATGAAGTGAACTCCTTGGGCAGAGATTTTGCTGTAACCTCCTCAGAGCACACTTTACATCACTATTCCTCAGGCTGTAGATCAAAGGATTGAGTGCTGGAGGTAACACAGTGTAGAGCACAGAAAACAGTCTGTCTGTAATTGATTGTACATTTGAGGGAGGCTTCAGATAGACAAAGCAAGCAGTAGCTATAAAAACAGTGAAAACAGTGAGGTGGGGGATGCATGTTGCAAATGCTTTAGACTGACCATTAGTGGTAGGAATCTTCAACACAGTGGAGAAAATGTAAAAGTAAGAGATAACCACACAGATAAAGCAAAACATGCATAGAAACATGCCGATTCCAATACTTGTGTAAATTATACCAAGTGTTTCAGAGCAGGAAATTCTTAGCAATGAGGGGACATCACAGAAAAACTGTGGAATTACATTGGAGCCACAAAAAGGCATGGAAAATGTGCCTGTTGTGTACACAGTTCCAAAGAGTACCCCAGTGGCCCAGGAAACAACCACCATCAGCACACAGGTGCCACTACTCATAATGACTTCATATTGCAGGGGACAGCAGATGGCAACATAGCGGTCATAGGACATGGCAGTCAGGACAAATATCTCTCCTGCTGAGAAGGAAGTCATTAAAAGTATCTGGAAGGCACAACCCTGAATGGAAATGGAATTATTGTGAGTTAGGCTATTGACAAAGAAATTTGGGATTGGGACAGATACAAGGAAGACATCAAAAAGGGACAAATTCTTCAGGAAGAAGTACATGGGTGTTTGGAGCTTCAGATCCAGGGTGGTAAGAGTGATGATAAGGAAGTTACTCATCAGGATTGTTAGGTACATTACCAGGAAGAACACTCCACAGACAGTCTGTAGCTCCTGGATGTCTGAAAATCCCATGAGGATGAATCCTGTTATTCTAGTGAAGTTAAGCATTCTAGATTCTTCAAGTGGTCTGTCAAATAGGAGAAATGAACAAAAATTGACACAGTTCCAAATAGTTACACTGTTGTGCAGAAATGCTCAGTGGAAAATGAATGTGGATACTAAATATTTAGCTCTGCATTGTTACAGCACCCACTTTATATTACCATAAGGTGCTGCTTTCACTTGATATATAAGTTGCACTAATTTACCTTCCATGGCAATTTATTGTACCATGTTAGTTACAAATTTTTAGAAAAACAATAACAGGCATATTTGGTGCTTTTCCTAATTGGACTCTTCAGTTGAAAGAGCAGCTGTCAAATGGATAACAAACAGTAAAATAAAACCTTAGTGTCTCTCCTTTCACTGTTTTATTTCTTTTGTCTTAGCTTTGCATAGCCACACTTATCATGCAAAGGGATTTCACCTAAAGTTAATAAGTGGCATTCCCCAAAGCTAAAGACTAGAATACCTATATATTTTCAAAAGATTGCTGTCTGCCACATTTTATCATGTGTTCTGGACTCCTTGAATGGCACCTGATGTCTTTATTCATTGACTTCAATCTTTCTTGAACAGAATCTCTTCATGCAAATCCCTCAATGGCGAGCCTGTGCCTTAAGCAGGAATGACCATCTCCTAGGGACTAATTTATATCTTTTCCAGATCTGATCCATATAGATCCAGATATATCTACCCAGATCTGATAGAAAAACATCTTGCAGTGCAAATGAACATTTCCTGTCCCAGCAGAAGCATTTTCTCTGGATTAAATAAAGATTGACCCCAATTCAGCCTTAGCAATTTTCTTCTTACCAATAAAATTCTATACTTTCAGAACTGAGATACCAATAAGATTCTATACTTTCAGAACTGAGATAATGATCAACCTGGCCACAGTGTGACAAGAAATGCTTGAGCATCCACAGCTTTTAACTTTCTTTCCTAATAGTCTCAGGTTTTTTTCATTACTTGCAAATACAGTTAGCTTATATGTTTATATTTATCAAAAGCCTTTCCCAACCTTTACAGTTGATTTTCATTTACTTTCTGTAGTAATTAACCACTATTAATTTTCTGGAGCTCTCTAAAATGAGGCTTCCCATAGCATAATATTTCCACAGAAAACAATACAAATTCCTTTGCCTAGGAAAATAATATCATCCATCATATTCCATTTATGTGCAAAATAGTCATGTATTGTAATTGTAAAGTCTCAGTGATGATTATATTAAATAGTCTAACATAGGCAAATAAATATCTCTATCCTAATGAATGTACACAAGTTAATATATATTTGTTGTTCAATATTATATCATCTTAAATTTATACAGTCCTAAACTATTGATCATATCACATAATTTGTTAAGAAAGTAAATGAGGGTTGGGACCTCCTGAGGAATGGGAGTGGTGGCCTTCCCTGGCAAAGAGCATATATACATATATATGTGTATATATGTGTGTGTGTGCCAATATACACATATATGCATGCAATATCTATCAGCAAAACAACAAAAAACAGTGGCCATGAATGTGAAAGAGAGGAAGAGGTATGTGGGAGAGTTTGAAGTGAGGTAAGTGAAGGGAGAAACATTGTAATTAAATTATGTTCTTAAAAATTAAAAAAAAAACAAAGAAAATAGATGAAAAAAAGGTGATGGGCTGGAGAATTGGATCAGCAATAAAAAACATTGCTCCTCTTGGAGAGGATTTGAGTTCAATTCTCAAAACCTACATGGTGGCACACAATTGTCTGTAACCTAATTTACAAGGAATCTAATTCCTGGCCTCTGTAAGAACCAGGAAGGCACAATGTACACAAACATAAATGCAAAAAAATACATGAAATAAAAATAATATATATATATTTTAAAGAGATGAAATAGATGAATTAAAAAAGTGTATTGTTCAGTTACATATCTGTAGTAGAGACATGTCAGGATTTTCTGGTGTTTTATTTTGTAAATGAAACTTGAGAAATGACCACATCAAAATTCTTCCTCCATACTTTTCTTTATCATGGCATGTTTTCTGGAATCACTTTTTAGTAAGATACAACATGCTGTGTTTTCCTGTGTATATTCAAGTTTATTGGTGAGTACATTGCTGTTTACTCGGTTTAAGTATTGAGTTACTCTTCATTGAAAAAGGATACAATATTTTTGTTTTTGAGCCTAGCCTTTAATGGCTGAGCTAGGAGAAGGGATCTGTGGTTGGTATTTAAAATGAATAGAAAATTTCTTAATAATAAAAGTTAAAAAAGGAAAAGGATACAATATTACATATATATTTACATGTGACTAAATGATAGTGGCAAAATTGAGAATTTTTAGAGCAGTGTAAAGGTTGTTCTCTTGAGGAGGAAGCACAACATAAGTACTTTAAAAAATATGAAACAAACAAACTTCTCAAATACTGAAAGAACACAGTATTATTAAGCAGTATGTAGCTGCTTGATAACAGAGATTTCCTGTTCACACAAAATGCAAAGGAGAATTGAACAGGACAGATATCACTGTAGAAGATATTTTAGAAAGAACAGTTGTAATATAAAATAAAACTGGTCTTATTTAGATCATTTCAGGAGAAACTGTGGTGAATAGGGAGAAAGTGTGAAAGGATGGTAAGAATTATTATGACATTTGCCAGCTCATTGCCACCATCAGGGTAAAGAAACACAAAAAACAGGCAGAAAAAAAGGTGAAAAAAAAACACTGATAAGTTATATTGCTTTGGTATCTACCTTAACTTCCTAATTCACATAATTATATGATAGCTAAAGTATTTATTTTAGAGCAGAATACTTTAGTATTTTTATCAACTGAAACTTGCAATCTGTACTTTAAAACAATCCAGATCCCTCAGAGTTCTGTGAAAAGGATTGACCATTTGACATATGTAGGAAGATTTTCCAGCAGGTCCAATTGAGGAGGTATTTTTTTTCATACACATTAACATTCCGATTATTGATGTATCACTTAAATGTTTGCAAACTCTGTAATCATGACATGTTCTTACAATTTCGGCTTCTGATAAGAGTCAAAAGTCTGTACTAAACTGTAATACTTTCTTAACATAGAATAAAACAAATAAGAAAACCATTTACCATCTTGTAAATTTTGGTTAGTGTTCCTTTGAAAGAGTATGTGTAATCCAAAGTTCTCTAACAGATCTTTTTAAGTCACTTGGCTACAACCTTAAGATTACCCAAAGGAAAATCTTTCTGAATGGTCTTCTTTGTTATTTACTTTTCTCTTAAGACAATTAGTATCACAATAATTGGAGCTTTATCTAGGAGCAACTGATCAGTCCCCTGAAAATACACTAGAATAGATCATGAAGAACATGGCTCACACTTTTATCAGGATTATATTAAATTAAATACATACACTCTAAATTTTTCTGAGCATATACTTATAGACAATATGATTATAGTTGTTAGTAAATATTAGAATATATGCAGAAACATTGCTTCAGGATTCTTGCCATATATTCATGTTATTAGTTATTTTTTATCATTATACATCAGCTATAACAAAATCCCTGAAAAACAAAACACAACTTATGAAAAACAAGGCTTATTTGGGTCCCTGTTTAGAGTATGAACACATCATGATGGGGAAAGCATGATGTCAGATGTATGGGGTGGCTGGTCATATTGTACCTAAATTATGAAGCAGAGAGGACACATGCTAAGCTGCTGTTGATGCTCTGCTCACTCTTTCCTCTTTATTCAGTTAAGGACCACAGTCAACAGAATGGAACCTTTTATACCAAAAGTGCACTTTGCAGCTCATTCAATTCTGTTTGGAAAGAGCACTGAAAATATGTCAAGATATTTCTTTCTTCTGTCATTCTAAATCACACACAGTTGAAAATTATGATAAATCATGAAGATTTTACTCTTTGCCACTTGACACACAAACATACAGTTTTAACAACATACCATTCCACTTCTGGTGTCTAAAGCTTCATATTCATTTCATAATGCAAAATTCACGTAGTCTGTCTTTTAATGTTCACAGTTTAAAGAGTACCATCATTCTTCAGGAGTCTAAATGCCATTCTTACTTTTTGTTATTTCCTTTGAAGGGAATTTGTATTTTCACAAGTTGGAGCCTTTGATAGTTAAGTTTTGCCATCAGATCCCTCTTGCTATTGTCCAAGGGTGGAACATGTGCCATCTCCTTAGGTGGACTAGTCTATTTAGGAATGATGGGTGCCTTGTCTTTAACATCTTCATCTACAATTTGTAACTTGCTTATAATTCTTCACTACATAAAGTGAATATTTTCTAACCCCTGTAGCTCTTTGTTATAATAGACATAATAAAAATAAAAGAAATAATTAAAAAATAAGGAAATCAATGGAGAAAAACTTCACAGGCATAACATAAATATCTGTATGTATTGTGAAGGGTAGTGTTTCCCTGATTTTTTTTCTCATCTCTCTTATTATTTGTATATAAGAGGGCTACTGATGTTTTTGAGTTTATCTCGTATTCAGCTATTTCACTAAAGGTGTTTATCAGCTGTGGGAGTTCTATAGTAGAATTTTTCGAGTCTCTTATGTATATTATCATGTCATCTGCAAATAACAATACTTTGACTTCTTCTTTTCTAATTAGTATCCACTTGATCTTTTGTTCTCATATGGCTCTTTCTAGAACTTCAAGTAGTATATTGAATAGATATTGAGAGAGTGGACAGCTTTGTCTTGTTCCTGATTTTAGTAGAATTGCTTTGAGTTTCTTTCTATTTAATTTTATGTTGACTATTGTCTTGCTGTATATTACTTTTATTTATGTTTAGGTATGTTTCTTGTATCCTTGATTCCTCCAATACTTTTTATCAGAAAGGGATGTTGGATTTTGACAAAGGCCTTTTCAGCATCTAATGAGATGATCAAGTGTTTTTTTTTCTTTCAGTGTGTTTACATTGTGGATTACATTGATAGATTTTTGTATGTTGAACCATCCCCGCATCTCTAGGATGAAGCCCACTTGATCATAGTGAATGATCTTTTTATGTATTCTTGGATTTGGTTTGCCAGCATTTTATTGAACATTTTGGCATCAATATTCATAGAGAAATTCATCTGTAATTCTCTTTTTTTGTTGAACCTCTATGTGGTTTGGATATCAGGAACTGTAACCTCATAAAAAGAATTTTGCAATATTCCTTATGTTTCTATTTCATGGGATAATTTGAGAAGTACTAGTATTAGCTATTCTTTGAAAGTGTGGTAGAATTCCGCACTGTACCCATCTGGTCCTGGGCTTTTCATCATGGGGAGACTTTCAATGACTGCTTCCATTTTCTTGGGGGCTAGAGATTTGTTTAAATTGTTTATCTGATCTTGGTTCAATGGTTTCTATCAAGAAATTTGTCCATTTATTTTAGATTTTCCAAGTATGTGGAATACAGGTTTTTAAAGTATGGCTTAAGAATTGTCCGAATTTCCTCAGTGTCTGTTGTTATGTTTCCTTTTTCATTTCTGATTTTGTTAATTTGGATATTCTTTCTCTGCTTTTTTAGTTAGTTTGAATAAAGGTTTGTCTATCTGGTTGATTTTCTCAAAGAACAATTCTTTGTTTCATTGATTCTTTGTATTGTTCTCTGTTTCTGTTTTATTGATTTCATTCTTCAGTTTGATTATTTACTGCCTTCTACTCCTCTTCTATTTGTTTGCTTCTTTTTTTTCTAGAGATTTCGGTATGCTGTTAAATTGCTAGTATGAGATTTATCCAAATTCTTTATGAAGACACTTAGTGCTATGAACTTTCTTCTTAGCACTGTTTTCATTGTGTCCCATAAGCTTGGGTATGTTGTTCACTCATTTCGTTGAATTCTAGGAAGCCTTTAATTTCTTTATTTCTTCCTTGACCCATTGGTAATTCAGTTGAGATTTATTCAGTTTCCATGATTTTAAAGGCTTTCTGTAGTTTGTATTGCTCTTGAAATCCAACTTTAATCCATGGTGGTCTGATAAAATACAGGTGGTTATTCTGATTTTTTTTTTATCTGTTAAGGCTTACTTTGTGATGGAGTATATGGTCAGTTTTGGAGAAGGTTCCATGAGGTGCTGAAAAGATGGTATATTCTTTGGTGTTTGGGTGAAATATTCTGTTGATAGCTGTTAAGTACATATGAGTCATAACATGGGTTAGTTTCCTTATTTCTCTGTTTAGTTTCTGTCTGTCCATTGGTGAGAGTGGAGTGTTGAAGTATCCCGCTATTACTGTGTGTGGTTCAATATGTGATTTACACTTTAGTAATGCTTCTTTTACAAATGTGGGTGCCCTAGTATTTGTGGCATAGATGTTCAGAATTGAATTGAGATATCATCTTAGTGGATTTGTCCTTTGATGAATATGAAATGTCAGTCTCCATCTCGATTAATTTTGGATCGATGTCTATTTTGTTAGATATTTGGATA
This sequence comes from Neotoma lepida, assembly GCA_001675575.1. Classification (NCBI taxonomy): domain Eukaryota; kingdom Metazoa; phylum Chordata; class Mammalia; order Rodentia; family Cricetidae; genus Neotoma; species Neotoma lepida. The sequence continues at coordinate 10,255 of LZPO01077902.1, forward strand.
GCTACACCAGCTTGCTTCTTAAATCCATTTCATGGCAAAGTCTTTTTCCAGCCCTGATACAATGTCTTATCTTCAGTGCTGAGGTATATTTCTTGTATGTAGCAGAAGGATAGATCATATTTTCATATTCATTCTTTTAGCCTTTGTCTTTTTATTGGTGAATTGAGTTTGAGTCCATTGATATTGAGAGATATAATGACTGATGATGGTTAATTTCTGTTATTTTGTTGTTGTTGTTGGTGGTGGTAGTGTGTGTGTGTTCTCCTTCTTTGCTTTTTGTTGGTATGGAATAACCTATTGCCTCTATTTTCTTGGATGCAGCTAACTTCCATGGGTAGAGTTTTACTTGTAGTACTTCCTATATAGATAAATTTTTGGATAGATATTGATTAAAATGAACTTGTTATAAAATATCTTGTTTTCTCCAACTATGGTGATTGAGAAGTTTGCTTGTTATAGTAGTCTGGGCTGGCATCTATGGTCTTCTTGAGTCTGCAAGAGGTCTTTCAAGCTCTTCTGGCTTTTAGAGCCTCCATTGAGAAGTCAGGTGTAATTCTGATAGGTCTGTCTTTGTGGTACTTGGCCTTTTTCTTTTGTTGCTTTTAATATTCTTTGTTTGTTCTGTATGTTTAGTGTTTTAATTATTATGTGATGAGGGCACTTCTTTTCTTGTCCTGTCTATTTGGTATTTTGAAATATTCTTGTACCTTTATAAGTATGCCCTTCTTTAGGTTGGGAAATTTTTCTTCTATGATTTTGTTGAATATATTTTCTAGGCTTTTGAGCAGGGACTCTTCTTCTTCTATTCCTATTATTCTTACGTTTAGTCTTTTCATAGTTTCTCAGATTTGTTGGATGTTTTGTGTTGGGACTTTTTTAGATTTAACATTTTCTTTGACCAATGTATCTATTTCTTTTATCATATCTTCAATGCCTAATATTCTCTCAACACAATATAGCACAATCTTTTGTGTTGTGTTGGTGATACATGCATCTCTAACTCCTGTTCACTTACCTAGGTTTTCAATTTCCAGAATTTCCTCAGTTTGTGTTTTGTTAATGGCTTTTATTTCCATTTTAAGGATTGAACAGTTTTATTTGTTCCTCTCAACTGTTTTTGTTTTGTTTTTTTGATATTCTTTAAGAGATTTATTAATTTCCTCCAATTTTTTGTTTGTCTTTTCCTCCATTTTTAAGGGACTTTTTCATTTCCTCCTTAAGGACCTCTATTATCTTCATGAAATTATTTTTAAGGTCATGTTTTTCTGCTTCAGCAGCATTGGAATGTTCAGGTCATACCTTCATAGGATAGCTAGCTTCTGGTTGTGGCATATTACCCTTTCTGTTATTGATTGTGTTCTTTTTTTTTTAATTAATTTATTTATTTTAACATTAAAAAGATCTTCCACTCCTTTTACATACCAACCTCAGATCCCCCTCTCCTCCCTCCTC
>LZPO01077903.1:0-11696 GCA_001675575.1 Neotoma lepida
CCCTGAGCTGAGGAGTTATTGACAGTTCATGGATACTGGAGAGGGAGAGATAGTTTTTGTTAAAGGTCTGGTCCCTGTTAAGTCAACAGTGCTCCACTGGAGGCCCACACAAATGTGGATGAGCACAGCACAAACTGGACTCAGTGTTGCTGTTTAGGAGGGTGTGAAGTTGGAAAGAGAGGGAAAGATGATGAAATACACCTTATACATGTACAAAATTCTCAAATACTTTATATTTATCAAATATCCCCAAATGTGTGAAGCAAGCATTTCAGAAGCTGAACACATAACTATGATCTCTTGGGGAAAAAATAAACATATTAAGCCCAGATTAATCATTACTTATCCCCCAGCAACAACCTGTATGTTAAAGAACAGTGTACAAAACCTCAAAAGTCTCACAGGTTAAAAAGGCAAAAAAAAAAAAAATGGAGTTTGTGGAGATCAAACCAGCTATAAGCCATGTGACAGAATAAAGAAGAGATAGGAAGATAATGAAAGAAAGAAAGAAAGAAAAAAAGAAAGAAAGAAAGAAAGAAAAGAAAGAAAGAAAGAAAAGAAAGAAAGAAGAAAGATCTACAGCAAGAAGCTCGAAAGTTCTGGAAAGTAGAAGCCTCAAAACCTTGGCTGAAAAGTCATCTGGTAATTTTTCAACCAAATAAATTTGGTCAAAGGATGACAAGAGATCAGTAGGTCAAACACTTCTCAAAGTTTGTAGAGGGCTGTGAAGAATTCATAAAGTCACAAACCAGAATGGAAAGACCTGTGCTTCACTGTCCCTGATTAGTGTTCCTAAGTGTCCCCTTATTTGCAAAAGGTAGTGGGAATGTTGATAAAATTAGCCTTAAGTTTCAGACTGATCTACTTCTGTACTAATAAATCGCACAGTAAGCCTAAAAAGAGCAAACTGAAACAAAGTAATGGAGATGCATGGTATCTAACAAGTCCAATACAGTTGTGAAGAAAAATTAAAATTGGCATTTAGCATTCAAACTGTAAAATGGGCAGAACTTAAATGTTATCAGAAGGGATTGCATATGTAGGTGAATGCTACACCATGCTCAGCATGCAACCCTCCTCTCTCCCTCTCCCTCCCTGACTCTCTCCCTCTTCCTCCCCCTCCCCCATTCTCTCTCTGACCCCCCCTCACACACACACACACAAACACACACACTCTCTCTCAGGAATCTAAAGGAAAGACAATATCTACTTAGGAGTATTATAGACTGATTTGTTTCTCTCCATTCTATGTTGAAATCCTAACTTCGGTGCCTCAGATTGTTACTGTCATTGGACATAGGACTCTTAAGAAGATGATTAAGTTAAAATTAAACATGAAGCATGGGCTTGAAAACAATGTAAGTATTATTACTAGAAGGAATTTGAACACCTGTATTGTGTACAAGCCGAAAAAAAGGTCATATGAAGGGGCAGAAAGAGAACGGCAATATGCAAAACAGAGGTACAGTCGTTTTTCTCAAAGGAAATATAAGATTTTTTAAAAACAGGCATAAGTACATTCCCTAGGATGTAATGCATTTTTTAAAGTGGTGAGTACACTAGATAGGTTAACAATATAATAATAGGCCTTCAAAAACAAAAGAGAAATAAAATTGAAACCATAACATTAGAATCTATCCAAATCAAATCCTATAGAGAACAAAGACTGAGAAAAATATTGCCAGTGGCCTTGGGAATAACAACAACTATTTCAACATGTGTGCAACTGGTACTCTGGTGGGCGAGAAGACAGACTAAGACAAAGCTGAGGAATTAGCTACCAAACATCTCTCAAATTTGATGTTAAAAAAAAAAACTCACAATCCATAAATCCAAAAATCACATGGAACAAGAAAAAATGCTGAAAACATACAACAAAGAAAAAAACTTAGGTGTCCCTAGAAGGGGATAAAAACCCATATATTATACATCATAAAGAGAAGATGAAATGCAAAGTCATCAGTTAGTATTTGTCTCAAAGTATGCATGTAAGAATGCAGCAGAGTGACATCTCAAAGTGCCAACAAGGCAAAATGCCAATTATTGTATGACAAACTAACCGTATACTTCATAGAAACATCTTTGAAAATGAGAACAGAATAAAAAGTTTTCTAGCAAAACTTGAATTTATTGGGAAAAAAAAAACATCATTACAAGGAAGGTTAAAGGAAATTCCTCACGAAGAAGCAAAATGTTACGAGATGGTATCCTGGTTAGCCTTAATTGTCAACTTGACACAGCAGAGAGTCATCTAAGAGGAAAGTCATGGTACAGGAATTGTCTCAATCAGACTGACTAGTAGACATGTCTTTGGGGATTATTTTATTATTTGATTCAGGAAGTCTCAGGTTATGCCAATCTATGGGTCAATATAAAGTATGTTTTGTATAATTTCTAATCTCTTTAATACTTCCTTGATTTTTGAAACAAGCAAAAAGCAAAAGAAAAGTGAGGAATGAGGTTTATAGCCAGGTGAGATGAGTGACAGCAACAGAACAATGAAGAGGGGATAGAAGCACATAAAGGTATAAAATAGGCTTAAAGTAGAGTATAAAAAATGATGATGTGCTGTGTAGTGATTATATTGTCCCCCAAATATTGTGTACCCTAAATAAAACTTATTTGGGGTCAGAGAACAGAACAGCCACTAGATAGACATAGAGGCCAAAAAATGGTGGCACACACGCCTTTAATCCTAACATTCTGGAGGTAGAGATCCATCTGGATCTCTGTGAATTCAAGGCCATGCTGAAAACAGCCAGACATGGTGGCACACACCTTTAATTCCAGCACCTGAGATCTCATGTCTTTGCTTAAAAAAGATACATGCCTTTAATCCCAGGAAGTAATGGCAGGAAGCAGAAAAGTATATAAGGTGTGAGAACCAGAAACTAGAGGCCCCTCTTAAGCTTTTAGGCTTTGAGCAGCAACAGTTCGCTGAGATCCCTTCAGGTGAGGACTCAAAAGCCTTCAGTAAAAAAAAACAAGATCAGCTGAGGAGTTGGTGAGGTGAGGTTGGCTGTGGCTTGTTCTGTCTCTCTGACCTTTCAGAATTTACCCCAATAGCTGGCCTGAGTTTTTTATTAATAAGACCATTTAAGATTCACGTTACAGTGCAGTGCACATCTAGAACTACATTCCTCCAATTTCAGCTCTATAACAATCACTATAGGACCTTCACAGAACTCAGACAGCTCTACAGATCCAAGAGTTTCAAAATTGAGGACTTGGGAATGGGCTCAAGAGCTTGCTTTTCTACAGTTACCCACTGATGCTCAGAAAAGAAAAAGTTTGGGAAGCAACTGTGTAAAGCAGTTATTTCTGAAAGAAATAAAGATACAGACATGACGAATATGCCAATTCTGGAGAAAATGCTCTCATAAAAATACCCAATCAATCCAAAGAAATGTAGGGGAAGACAAAATGATAAACCAATGAAATTAGTAGGATTAAACTGATATATTTAGACCCAACCATATCTCTATTAAATTCAAAGTAAACACAATTAAAAATTTAATACACAGGAAATAAAAAAATGTATAGCATTTCAAAGACTGATAGACCTAGAACTATAGTTGATTTCAACACATTAAGAAAAGTAGACAGAAAGGACATAAATGTACCAAAATCTTGAACATTACCATTAACCAATCAAAACTATTGGCATTTATTATTTAATTTTCAACTAGTTAATAATGAGGAATGTTGGAGCCCATTTAGGTTTCCTAGTGGCTTTACCCAGCAGGTCTGCATAAAGAGGATGATTGGACCACGGGCCTGAGTACTAGGTGTCTGAGATGGTCTGCACTTGGCTGTGCTGGGGGGAGGCCTTTTGCTCCACCACTTGGCATTCCTTTAAATACCCTATGGCAGAGACAGTCGGGGGCCCATTGGAATAGGTTCCAGACCCTGTACAGGCTATCCTGTATTTTCTGTCTTTTTCTCTCCCCTCTATCCTTTTAACTAATATTTCCTGCTGCTTCTATTCAAGAGTACTTTGGGGAAATATGAGGGTGGAGGATGGTCCCCCACAGATGAAATAAAAATCTTTTCAAATGTATGTGCCACACTAGGTAGACCATATCCTTTGCAACAAAATTGTCTCAGTAAGTTTTAAAGAGGTAGTGAATACATATTTTTCAACCAAATCTTTTTTTTTTAACCTGATACTTTGAGGGCACAGTCCATTATGGTAAGACAGGCATGACCGTAGGTGCTTGAGGAAGTAAATGTCATCACATTCACAGTCAAGGATCAAGGAGCAATGAGTGTGGCTGCTCACTTTCTTTTCCATTTTCATTCATTCTGAGACAACAGGCAATGGAATGGTGGCTTTTCCACCTTAGCTCAACTTCTTTATAAAATTCCTCACACAAATGTCCAGAGATTTCCATGGTGATTCTAAATCCTGTCAACTTGACACTCCAGATGGACATTCACAGTGGAAAGTGAAGCATTCTCACTCCAGTATCAAGTGAATACAGCGGCAGGATCTGTCATCTGTACTTGCCTTGCCCATCTTGAACGTTCCCTAAAGGACCTGAGTATGTGAATAACAAAGTCTCTGCATCTATACCTGTTTCTTGTGCCTCTGCTTGGGCTCTTTTCCTTCTGCTTGTTTTGTCCTATTCTGATGTGTTTGTCTTTGATTTATCATATTAACTATATATTATATTAATCATATTATATTATATTATTATTCCTTAGAAGCCTGTTTGCTTTCTAATGAGAAACAAAAACGGTGGTGGATCTAGATGGGAGAGGATGTGGGGAGGAACTGGGAGGAGTAGAAGGAGCACAAACGATAATCAGGATATATTATATGAAAAAAATCTATTTTCAGTAAAAGAAAAATATGTAGTTTGTAAATTTTTATATCTACAAATTTGACAGGGTGTGCTCTTCTCCAGCTCACATGTTTAAAGTTTGATCAGAAGATTTTCAAACAAATCTAAATAAATAACCAAAATATATTTGAAAATATTTGCATATTCAGAAGCTGATCAGAATAACTCTAAATATTGCAAGGAAAAGGATAAAATATGACAATTAAAATTATTTAGATCTGTATAACAATGAATAAATGAAACAAAAGTTGTGAGATATAAACCAAGTGGTGTCTGGGAGAAATTTATAGTGTTAAATTGTAGTACAAAAGAATCCAAAGACAACACTATGTGTATCCCTTAACATTCTAGTCAATTACATAGTAATTAAATTGCAAACAAGAAAAAAGAAAAGAAGTGTGAAAATATATACTGCCATGCTTAATAAACCCTGGATTACTATTAAAATCATGGTGATTTTTGTTAAAATGAAGTAAGAGTGAATGTATAATGTGAATCTCAAACACTCTTATTAACTGAAAACACCAGGCCAGGTATTGGGGTAAATTTTGAAAGGTCAGAGAAACAGAACAAGCCACAGCCAACCTCATCTTGCCAACTCCTTATTGCTGATCTTGTTTTTTTAGCCTGTAAACTTTTGAGTCCTCACCCCAATGAATCTCAGCTCCACTGCTGCTCAAAGCTTGAAAGCTTAAGAGGCCTCTAGTTTCTGGTCCTCACGCCTTATATACCTTTCTGCATTCTGCCATTACTTCCTAGGATCAAAGGCATGTGTCTTTCCCATGCAAGACATAGATCTCAAGTCCTGGGATTAAAGGTGTGTACCACCATGCCTGGCTCTGTTTCCAGTGTGGCCTTGAACTCACAGAGATCTGGATGGATCTCTGCCTCTGGAATGCTAGGATGAGAGGTGTGTATGCCACCATTTTCTGGCCTCTATGTCTATCTAGTGGCTGTTCTGTTCTCTGACCCCAGATCAATTTTATTAGGGTACACAATATTTTGGGGGACACAATATAATCATTACGTGAATGGATAGCTGTAAGCATTTGCACTTAGACTGCATAATGATGAGATAATATTTTATTTTCTTTGACAGAAAATTTTACCAAGTTAGTTTTGCAAGTGTTTGATTTCCCAAGGCCTCCTCTTGATAATTAACCCATTATTTTTAAAACACTCACATACCATGGACTTTTTATTTGCTTTCACATATTCAATTGCACATGGTGTCCTTTATTCCTATAGCTGGAGGAATAAAAAGCTAAGCAAAGAACACTGTCTGAAAGCAGACATTGAGATTAATTTCATAAATGCTTAATATGCCAGTGCATAATTTCTTAATACGAAACACCTGCTTTTGTATGTCTAGTATGACTGTGGGCATCAGATGACGAGAACTTGCTCATTCTATGTAGTATCCATAGCTCAGGACCTGTAGGTTTTGGTGACTTGATTCAAAGATATGGGAGCAAATGTGAGTGCCAAACCTAGTGGTGGCTTACTTAGTCTGTATTGCTTTGTAAATTCTATGAAGCAATAAAATAAAAACATGCCTCAAACATTTAACTTGTATTTAATACTATCTTATTTGCCTTTGTAAAATAAATACATACCATGCTTTACAATACAATATGCATTTCTATGATAAACAACAGGAAAGTGAATTTGAGCTAGTATCATTAGATCTGACATGTTATTAAATGTTAAAATGTTTACAAAGTAATTGTTAGATTCTCCCTTTATGCTTTTGAAAAACTATTATTAATAGAACGATTGTTAGCACCCTGATAGAAAGCATGGCTTCTATCCCTACCATGCAGAGAAACACAAACAAATCAAGAAAGAAAGAAACAGCAAATGAGTTATGGATGCCTTCATGATGTTGGACTTGAAATATTGAATCTAGGAGTATCTAGCATCACCCCAATGTCAAGTCCCACCCTTTAAGAGACAGATTACAAAGTTAGGCAATTAATCTTTCTATTTGAGGAAAGCTATAAACTATAAAATGCACACTGAACCCATAGCCAGGAGAGAGCAGTTAATTTCTGAAATTGACTTATCAGTTATAGCATTCAATACGTCATTGTATTTGGGGGGTCACAATTCACCTTGAAAATGATGAAGACAGGATAACTTCAAAATATCCTCTTTTTTTCATGGGCAAAACTTTTCATTACATAGTTCATTTTATGAATTTAAAGAAGCCACAGAATGAAAGCTGACTCTTTTCTGATGCAGGATAAACAGGTGAGTATATTTTGAACCAGGATTTTTTTTTTCCTAAAATGCTGTATTACTCCCATATAAGAAAGAAATTTTCTTAGTATTTTAAACAGTAAAGAACTAGAGTGACCTAACCGTTCCTAATTAAGGTAGTGGTGGTCACATTATTTATATTTTATAATACTGTAAGGTAGAGAATATCATGGGAATTGTCTATTATCAAAATGTGAGAGTATCATCAAAGGTAAACTGAAGACAAATTTGAAAACATTTTTAAAAGACAGAAAAATAATTATCTACTATAGAGTTACTGTATTTTTCTTTAACAATTATGTTTCATATGTGTACACCTATCAATTACACACTGTCCTACTTTATTTTCCATTGCTAATAAGAAATACAGAGAGCAAACACAACTCAGGGAGGAAAAGATTCCTTACATCTATAGACTACCATGAAGGGTCGTGGGGGCAGGAACTCAAGGCCAGAACTGGATGTAGAAATTGAAGCCAAAACCATGGCAAAATACTGCTTGCTCACCAGGGTTTCCTTAATTTGCCCTTTTATGCAGCTAGTACGATCTGCCCAGGGGTGGCACCTCCCACAGAGACTGGGCCCTCTCACATCAATCATTAGTCAAGAAAATACTCCCACAGACTTGCCTGTGGGCCAATATTGTGGAGGCATTTACTCAATTGTGGTTTCCTCTTCCCAGATGACCCTAGTTAGTATCAAGATGACCAACCTAATCAGCAGAAAGACATGCACACAGGTACTCAGAGCTTCTGTAAGAATTCCTAACAATGAATTAACAGTTCCCACCTCTTGGATATAGAAAGTTCCACCTCAATTTTCAATCCATATCATATATGAAATAAAGGGATGCTATTGGCTTAATAAATTAACATTTTCTGAAAATGAAAAACATGTTTGTCCACCACAGAGTATTAAAAAGCTCAATGTATGCATTAGTCATCTCTATTTTTATTTTGTTGTTTCAGTGACTTATAACCTTGAGGTTGCCCAAATGTTTTATCTTAAGTGAAACTTTCTATTTATGTAGTATTCATTGTCCTAATAGTAAATTCTTATGATATTAACTCGTTATTTCCAAGTGTGCTATATAAAACTCACTAAAATAATTAATTTCACATCCATGTCCCAGACTTCATACACACAGCAAGGAACAGATCATAGTGTGAACAGTAGCTAGTGCATAATCATTTTTCTTATATCACTTTCACTGTTTCACAAAAAAGGAACAAATAAACACACACAATCATTCTGAAATATAAATTTAATGACAAATAATAATTCCCACAAACTCATGGAAGGAGCTGATAATCTCAAACTGATTCCTTGTGAGAGAGCCAACGCATTGGGGTATGGATTCAGATGTGAGCTAAGGATACTGATGAAGTTTTCAGCAATGTGGAATGGAAAAATATAAAGGAATGTTTCCAGAGTTCAGTAAATAATAATGAGGAACATGTCTGCAGTGTCTACACTAAGGATCAGGTAAGCAGGACAAACTCATCACATCTAGTGCAGCTGACACTAGAGAATGATGGGAAAAGAAGGTGTCCAAAACTAGGCTGACATTTTTTTAAGTTGTTCTCCTTTACTAGGAACCTGAATATTACAAAGTGTCTCTGCTTTGAAATAATAAATAACCACTCTCTCTTCATTTGAAAAGTACTTTATCAAAGGAAGAAGAATGCAACTGAAGGAATTTCAAACACGCCTCAACTTGAACCACATGGGTAGCTTTAATTCTTCATAAGTTTGGCTCCTTTGACTTCAAATTATAACCTCTGAAACAAAATCTCTGAGGGTGCAGTCAGAGGCCACACTGAGTTAGGGATCTTTTCAGTACATTTTATCAACCATGCATTCATGGCTTGGAGGTCCTCTTTAAAGCTTTTCCTCTTTCAAGATGGCCTATGCACTTAGAATCAATATCCTCTGTATATATCAAAATGCATTTTCAAAATTATAAAATTTTCAGCTACATTCATACACTACATAATGAAATTTCAATAAAAAAAATCACGCATATGACTGTGGTCTCATAACATGAAAACAGAACTAAAATGTTCTTGATGATGAAAATTATTATGCATGATATATAATACTTGATGATAAATGACCATGTTGCTTGTAGGTTTATACATTTATTATGCTAAACATTTTGTTATTATAGAGGGTATTCCTTCTACTTTCTTTATAAAGAGAGTTACTGTAAAACTGCAGCAGCTTCAGAAATGTCTGGTTTACTAAGACTTTTGGCTATATTATTTTCTCTTGTGCTTCATTTAAACTTATATTGCTTTATTCATTACAGTATTAGGAACACTGGACTCTATTCTATATCTATCTAAATAAATACATGTATAGATAGACATATATAGAGATCTGGAGATATGTCACATATTTTAAGCATGTTTGTTTGCTTAAATAACCTCTGTATATAAAAAATGTATAATTAAAAATATGAATTATTCAACTACATTCATGCATCACATAGTGACATTTCAATCAAAGATTAATCAAACATATAATTGTGGTCCCAGGACATGGAAACAGAACTAAAAGTTCCCCTAACCTATAGATGCTGTAGCTGTCATTAATACATAAGTACAGCACATTGTTCATGAGTTTATGCTCAAGTTGATATAAACAGTTTGACTGTTCTGTGAACCATATAATAATGTTATTATTAATAATAATTACATTATAATAATGGTATTATTATTATTATTAATAATGTATAATAATATATAAGTATTGCTACACAATACTTTTACAATGATGAATATCCCCAGTGATACACATCTCCAAAAATATCCACATCACTAATTGAATGTACATATTAGTAATTGCAAGGAAAATATTAACCAATGAGTAAGCTGCTCCTAAGGTATTTTCAAAACAAAATTACAATTTATAGGCATACTTGATATAGAAGTGATATCAATTCAGCAGTGAAGGTATAACTTTTTCAATTGTAAAAATAAATTGGATTCTGAGAGAATTCAGTGGGTTAATGAATTAAACAGCAATTCAAGTTTAAGAGGAAATGTACAATGTGCAAATGCTAGCTAGGAGTTTTTTCAAGCACCATTTTTACAACCAAGGAGTTAACATATTTCTATTCCAGTATATATGTTTAAAGCAATTAATAATAAGATGTCCACATCTGCAAAATTTTCAGTACAACTTATGAAAGATCAGAAAACTAAACTCATGTTATAAACTTAGATGTTTATGGATACACAGTTTTCAAAAGTATTTTCAGTATTTTATGGTTACTGCACTTTCTATGGTAATTTCAGTGATGCCCCATGGACTGGTTCGTCTGCTCTAACGTAAATGCCTTTCTTTCCACAGTTATTTCTTCAGATCACAGACACACCTATAACACTATGACTCTTGATAAAACTACAGCTTGTAAGAAGGAAAAAAACGAATTTGGAAATACTTATTTTTTGAGTAGTTAACCTTAAAATAAAAGCTTTGGAAAAAAACTTCAATCTGTTAGTAAAGTACAAAAATGTAATTTCTGAATGTGACTATTGTAAGGTGTATTGGTGATGTTCCCTTGTTCACCAAAATGACATTGAAAATCTTTTACCCTGACTGTTTGAAATACACCACGAATATAAATATCCAAGTTAAAGTGAGCACTAATTATTTCTAAATCCATTTTTAATTATTCACTATTCCCAGCACTTAGGGTGGTAACTATCTTACTTCATCTTTTGATTGAAACTGAATGTTCAAATGACTTTTTGATTTGTAAACATAGCAACAATTCATCTTTAAACATTTCATACAATGGATCAGGAATATTTTAGTTTGATCTTCAGCCACATGTCAATTTTATGAGGTACACTACTTACCCTCTGTTACATTTGGCTATCTCATCAAATAAAAGCTTCCATCGAGGGCGTCCAATAAAAAGTCTAGAATTCAGTGTGTGATATTTTTCTCCAATTATCTTCTGTCAAAAAGGAAGCACACATTTCATAAGACGTAGCTTTGGATAAATAGCACATTTCTCTTACATGAATTCACCTAGGCTATATCTGCCTTCCAAATTGCAAATTTGCAAATTTCTTACAAAAGGTAAGAAATGGAAAACTATGAAGTACAATCATTTCAAAATGTCACCTTCATTTTCTTTTCCTTTAAAATTCAGTATCCTTCTGAATGTCATTTTTACAAATTGCTGACATACCTAGATCTTAGTTATTTGCTTCATTTCTAATAAATTTAAAGTAAGATAAAGAACAAATTCCAGTTCATCGCATTCTATTAAATGGGTTCAAAATTAAATGTCACTGACATATGCTTGTACTTAAGTACAGTTGTCATATCATGCTCATTATATGAGTAAATTAACACAAACTGTTGTCACAAATTTGAGGGAATAACTCTAGACAAGACATCCCAAGACAGCAGAACTCTAAATCTCCACTCTATCAACCAATGACTGTTAATGGGCTCATTCTTGCAAAAAATAAACATTGCTTCTTAATTGACAGTGAACAGTCAAAGGGAAATCACACACACACACACACACACACACACACACACACACATACACACACACACACA
>LZPO01077907.1:0-11656 GCA_001675575.1 Neotoma lepida
TAGGGTAGAGAAATTGTGCCTTCAGCTGTGAATTTGAAAGTGCCATCAGCTTGTTCACCCCTTTCAATAGTGCAGAATAGTTAGAGTGGACTGGCACTAAATATTTCTATTTCCTAAAGTCAGGCTGGGCTCTGGAAAAAATCTCTAGTAAGTAGACATGATAAAATAGTGTCACTTAGGTCTTAAATGGAAGACAATGTTCTGGCCTATCTCAGAATGGTCACTCTCTCCTGTGGGTGCTTGAAACCTAAGGGAATTTCCTAGTCTTCCAGAAAGGTCACTGGAGAGTGCTGGAGATGGTTTCCCTCTCCATAGTCCACAATTAGCCTGGACCATTTTTCAGTAGACTTCTGGTACTGGCTCTCTCAACGTTTCTGCTTGCTGGTTTCTGCCTGGTAAGTGTGACTATATCTGCTTGTCTTTCTCTCTAGTTCTAGGGCACAGTCCTTTGCTCTGTGCCTTTGTCTCTCTGACAGAAAATCTGCTGCCCAGTCTTTTTACTTAAGGTGGAGTGATTTGCCCAGCAGTTGTGGCGCATGCCTTTAATTCCAGCACTCCCTAGGCAGAGGCTGGTGAATGCTCTGTGAGTTCAGGGCTAACCTGATCTACAAAGCAAGTGCCAGGACAGCCAAGGCTGTTACACAGAGAAACCTTGTCTCAAAAAACCAAAGGAAAAAACCAGAGTGATTTATTTCCAAGCTCCACATGAATGACTGACTTAATCTTACTAGTAGGTCAGATTCTTCCTTAGAATTGGAATTGACTTTTAAAATTCTGAACAGTTGTGTCCAGAATGTCAATTCTACAGCCTTGCCATTAAATTATAACAGGGTATTTCAACATATTTCTCAAATGCTGATTTGAATGAAGGAATAAATTCAAATATATTTGAATATTTTTGATATTGCAAAACATGCAAAGTCAATTTCAGGTAAATTACTTATTAAAAAGGCAGTTGAAAATTCAGAGCTTAAATATTAATCTTTTAATTTTTAATGAATTTAGTATTCTTAACTATATGAAAAAATAAATATTTTGTTTAGAAAAATTATTCAATCTTTGTGTTAAAACACTTTGTTCATGAAACTTTTCCTTAAAAGCATTTGATTTTTTTAATCTAAAATTTTAACAGCCACATAACTTTTCTGAAGTAAATTCAAAATCATCCTCTCTCTCTCTCTTTCTCTCTCTCTGTCTCTGTCTCTGTCTCTCTTTCTCTCTCTCTCTCTCATCTATCTATCTACAGTGTTTCACATGAGACCCCTATATTCCCACAAAATAAAGACAGATATTTTAATTAGGAGTTAGATCTATTCTGATAAATCTGTACTTACCAAATTCTTCAGCTAGCTCATTGCATATATTATAGTGCTGGATAGTCCTGTAATTAGATGTTTAATCCTTCTTAAGGATCTATTCCTTTAGGATCTATTTTGGTGACCTTAGCTGCTGTCTCCATTTGTAGTCTATTCAAAATAATACAGTGCAAAAAATTGTTCATTAGAATATCTGTGTTCTGATCAAATCAGCACACCTAAATATGTGTTTGATTTGTTAAGCATATACCCCATTGTGTCTTTATAAAATCTGGAGTGAAGCTGCTGAGTCATTCAATCATTTGAGTAACCCATGTGTCTTACTAATACGAAACAGAGTCTCAGTTATAATCACCCGTGAATCTACATTTAATTTGACTGGCTGCCTTGGTTTCTGTAGACCACAAAGAAATGAGATCATTACAGTGCATTCCCTCTGCCGCCTGTTAAAGTGCAGGTAAGGTGCTTTAAAGGGACCGCACTACAACTGCTCTACTCACAACACAGTGCAGCTCCTGTTCCTACTCAGTTCAGCACTGTTTAGCTCTCCACATCATAGTGGGATTTATCTTGATCCAATATTTCCAGAGATGAGGTACATTAAATTTACTAAAAAACATTGAATTGAACTTAGGATATGTCTTAAGAGCTTATTTGCAGGAAGTACTCTTACAAATAAGAAGATAATTATTATGTGACAATTATTCAACAAGACGACTTTGTTAGGGTATAAACCAATTAGTCTCCTTGCTGTTGAAAAACTGGTCAGACATAATACATGTCAGCACTTTAATGTAAGGAAACCAGAGCAATAGCCAGAGGGTTTAAAGCTAAGAAAATATTTATTAATTGCTTCTCAGCCCAGTATTATCCTAAGAACTGAATTCTCTGAGTATTTCAGTATTTCCTTCTGGATTTGTACTTCAAGGCTCTTTCTACCAAATATCACTTTTATCTGTTGAATTTCACTTTCTTTTTTTTCTCCTATACATCACCTGCACTGATAGATTCTGATTTCTTATTTAAAGCTTCACTGCAGTGTTGGAAAAATTATGACATATGGTAAATATGTACATGTTCAACATTGGCTACTGCAGAAATGGAAATGTACACATGGAATGCCTCAAAGTTTTAAAATTAGGATTAGAGCTAATAATTGAACAAAATTAAATAAGTCTATTATTTATTTGTAAGGTCAAATAAATATATTATCTGCTCACTCATTGGCTTAGCTGTCCATCTTTGAGCCAACCCTAGTATTTATTGAGCACCTTTTGTAAGCCAAGTGTACATTGGTCCATTATTCATCCATTCTTCCATCCATCCATTTTTTCATCCTTCCACTTTCCAATCTAATTATCCCTCAGTCAATCAAAGTAAGTTTTTATTGAGGATTTTGTATAAAACCACATTATCCCTGATGGAGAAACAGGAAAACTAGGTAAATTATGTGACCTTTGTTGAATATATGTTCTATATATAAACACAAGAAATAGAGAACATAAATAATTACCAACTTCTTCTGCATAGCATTTGCTTGTTCATATTTTCCCAAGAAAAAAGATTTATGAAAATAACTTTGTAGAGTAGTTCTGTTGTTTAGGAAGGCAATTATTATTGTCATTATTCTTTACCAGCTTAACACAAAGGCCTACATTATTACCAAGTTACTAATAAATACCTAGTAAGTTACTTTTATTATTTTCATTTATTGTGCCCCATGTCATGGTTTGGGTTTATAAGTTATTACTAGCCTATGATTAAATAAGTATAGAATCTGCAAATAGTTACAAATTCATTTTATAATGTATTTAAGGTACTAATTTGCAGTGAATTTATGTGAAGAGCACTTTTCTAAATGACACTTTCTCTCCAAAGAGATCAGATGATAAGAAATCAAGGGACGATGTGAACAGGATGAAACACACTTTAAATGCTGCAGATATCCAGCAGTTTTTTCCGTGGTCAGTTAATGAACAGCTTCTATCAGAACAAAGTGTGTGAACTTTGAGGGCTGCCTAGACTGCTGATCTCCTCCTGTAATTGGAGGCAGCCTCAATCCAATGCTGTGCTCTTGTAGCCTTAGTCTTTGGATATCGAGAATAGTTACTTTAATAGTAGTTTCTTTAATAATAGTTCCTTTTTTTGCTTCTTGAAGTTCCCTTCTTGCCAGTAGGGTCACATATTAGCACTTGATTTGAACATTGCCAAAGAACTGAGCTATATTGAAACCTCAGATCAACCTGCATTCTATAAGAATATATACTTTCCTGAAAATATTCTTATTTTATCATCAGACCTGAACTTGACAGTGTTTAATTTCTTGTAGGGGCATAATCTCTCTTCCCCCTTTCATTGCTGGAGCCCAAGACCAGGGCCTTGTACGTGCTAGACAAGTGTGACTCCACTAATGAGCCACACTCCCTAGTCCAGGGACAATAACTAAATGTTAGGCCTATTTTCGGCCAGTTTTCAAGTGTGTATCCATGTTCAAAAGTACATCAAGCTGTAGGTCCCTGATTTTAGTTTGAGATCATCCATAGAGCTATTTTCACCTTTCCTTAATGCAAAATGGGCACCTTCCACCTTTTTCTCATCAGTGGCCAATGAAGCCTGCATCAGGAATACAATCCCTTATGGCCGGTTTCTGATTCCAGTTCTGGATTATTCTTCCTGTATTGATAATGATGAGACTTGGGAGTGTGTAAAAGGTTAAATGAATAGGTAACAAGAGAAACAATCTTACAGGTTTTAATTGAAGAGCAGTGCTGAGTGGAATATGTAGTGTGCTCTCTTTGTCTCAGGAGTAATTCCATCACTTTTACATCTTAGGTTGGCCTCTTAGGAAGAACTGGCTCAGGGAAAAGTACTCTGCTGTCAGCATTTTTACGATTGTTGAACATTAAAGGTGATATACAGATCGATGGAGTCTCGTGGAACTCTGTGACCTTACAAGAGTGGAGGAAAGCTTTTGGAGTAAAAAAAAAACCAACAGCAAAAATTGACATTTTTATCATTGTTTGATGTACTTAAGAAATTCTTATCACTCTGCAAAATATATTTGGTGAGTTTGCTATCTCTTCTGCTGTGCAAGAAAAATGTACCACAAGGCATTAAAGCAACTCCCAAAGTTTGGAATTCTGTGTAATGTGTATTTATTGAAGTGTTTTGATAGTGCTTCTTTTTTTTTTCTAAATCACAATCTAGCAGTGGCCTGGGGTGTTTTTGTGACTGGTTTCCTAGTCCTGTGTCAGTGTTCACAGCTCCAAGTGAGCGATAGTAGCCCATGGGTAAATGCTTTGCAAGATATGAAAGATGCTTCTGAAATCACAAGATCTTGGAAGCGTGACACAGTGGAATTGGAAATCAAAATGCAGTGGCTGTCCTTTGGAGTTGGAATAGGAATAACTATGTCAGATTAATCTATAGCTTGTAAATTTCCATCTTTGATTTGGGTCATACAGGAATTCTCATCTCACTGTTCAGTGCCATTCTGTGTGTGTTACTGCACAAGCTGACATCCTGTATAGAAGAGAAACAGCAACAGTTGCCAAAGTGACCAAATGCAAACCAAGAGATATCTTTACTGAGACTGAGCCAGAAGACATTTGTAGTGTTTGGGCTGCTGTTTGCCCTTTCTCCAATACTTTTCCTCCTTTTGTTCTACTAAACACAGAACCCAGTCCACTAAGATGGTTCTTTTAAGCCCCTCTGTACTTTTAACACAAAATTAGCATGCCAGAAGCATCACCAGGTAGACCAACTATAAATCTAGACCAAGAAAATGCTTGTATTCTTGAGAAATGGTATTCACAGAACATTTGCTCCTTTCAAGTGGTGAGACACTAAATATTGTAACCTCCAAACTGATGCTTTCAATTCATTTCTGTAGTTTGCCATTTTTCCAGAAGCTTCATCCTGGCTGGAGTTGTGGAAACACATTTTTTTTCCTTAAAAAGACAAAAGGGATTGTCAGACAGTCTAAAGATAAAGAAACATTAGAAATACAGGTTTCCTGAGGTGATAGAATTAGGCGAGTAAAAATGCTGAGAACAGTGGAAGCCAGTGTGGTTGTCAGAGAAGCATTGCTATGGAGTTTCCCTAAGTCTTCTGCTCCCAATTTTAATGAATGCAGTGACATCTTTGCCTCTGTTGTTCTTGTTCACACATGTCTACCCACTAGAAAATCCAAGCTCTAAAAGGTCACTCCTCTTGTCCTTCATTGTACCTGCCACACAGTAGAAGTGCTCTAAACTCCTTGCTAGTTATGCTTAGGAAGTTACAGAAACAAGACCCAGAGGACAACAGAATGGGCCAGAGTTAAGAAAATCTGTCTTGCCTTTCTGCATAAGTGAATCTTCAAACTTGCCTCTATTCGTTTCTGTTCTTTTATAGCATCAAGGATTACATAAGAAATGGGGAAAATGTGTTCAGAGGCTCCTTCAGAAATGCTGAAGAGGGCCATAGAGCTGCTGCTTTGCTCAGTGTCTCAAGGACATGTGCCAGCATGGTTAACATCGTCTCAATGACAAGTTTTGAGCATCATGTAAATACATAAGGAAGAGAAGGAGGACAGAGTCCTCATATGCTTGATGTCTAAACTAAGGGCTACTTTACTTTTTTTCTAACTCTTCTTGGAAAGCACAAATAACAGCATGCTTTTCCTTTCCTAGAGTTTGATTTTTAGAAAGACACAAAGAATGAAGAGAGAACTAAATATCCAAGGAGAACTAATTTTGTTTGCTTTTTCATCTTTTCCTTTCTCCTATGTCTCTTCTTACAAGGGCATGCTTTTGAAGATCACTCTACTTTGAACTAGTGTAATGCTGTATGTTCATTGGCCACTGGTTTTCAGACACGTGAAGCAGGTACTCTGAAAAACATCCCTCCTCTCATACAAGGGATCCTGAAACATTAGCTGTGGAGTCACAAAATGCCATTGGTTTGAGTAGTTCCTGCCAGGTGTTTTGTTTTTGTTTGTTTGTTTTGTTTTTATAGTTTAGCATCTAGAAAGTAATCTCAGAATACATGCAGCCTGGAAGACAGACTATTGCGTACATTCCAAAACAGAGCCTCTTTCATCTGTTCTATTTTGGCTTTGAGTTTTGAGTCAAGAAGAGAAGACAGTGAAGCTCATAGTTGGCATCTCATTGGCTTAAACAATTAAGAGTACCAAGATGAAAATGTTCACTAACTGTGGACCTTGTTAAGCAGGAAAATAAATGAAAAACAATTATTTTAAAACTTCAGTTACAAATTTGGAAGACTGGAAGCTCTTGTGAGTAAATGACTAGAACTTTTGTTTTTTGTTTTCATTTATTTTTATTGTACATGGTATGTGTATGAGAGGAAAGGAGAATATGTGGCTGTATACATGATAGGATACAATTGGAGAGGTCAGAGCACAACTTTTAGGAATCCAGTCTCTCCTTCCACCATGGAATGTGGAGATTGGATTCAGGTCATGAGGTTTGTATGGCAAATGTTTTTATCCGCTGAGCCATCTCACTGGCTCCTTTTCTTAATTGTTTGAAAATACCCAACATCCACCCATCACTCTCACCACAGACAGAGTGAGGGCATCTTTTGCTTTGGAAGGTGTCAGATAGCATGTGTGGATATAAACAACGAGATTGCTGGGTCAACAGGTGACAGCTTAAAATTTGCCATATAAAATTACTAAACTTTGTGCTTGTAACTATATTACAGACTTTTTAGTTATATCAAATGTAGAGATACTACTTGTCCTTGTTACACCACAAAGTTCCAGTCCAATATGTAAACTTCTAATGAGGAACTGAAAATGATGCTCATTATCATATGACAGAGATTTAAAAAAACAAAAACGAAAAACTGAGACCAAGGTGAGAAACTGAAAATCAGTAATTGAACATAGCCGTCAGTCAAGGTTTGGGCTAGTGTATGGACAGTGATAAATGACCAGACCCCAAAGCTGCTATCACTGCTTCCAGGACATCAATGTCCCTCCTTTCCTGCTGTTTGTCTCATCTTTCTTTCTTTGTCATCTCTCTGTTTGCAGCAAACATGTAACTGTTTACTAGTCAGACTTTATTAATTGAGGATTGTTTTTCTCAAACGCAAATGCTCTGCTTTCACTGCCCACACCCAGATGGGGTCTCCAACCTTGTTTATGAGTTTCTCCTTGTACTTCTGATATGTCTTATTTTCAAATTATCTGCATGCTCTTTTAAGTTATGTTTAGAATTGAAACACATTGTAGATATTCTAGCTAAAATACAAGATTTAAATACAATGATCAAAAAATGGTAGCAGAATTACAAAAAGAATGATAGAAATACTAAGTAAAATAATTTTCTTCTGAATTTTTCTCTCTGTTGTAAGATGTATAACATAACACCTTGCATGAGAGGAATTCAAATTACATTGTTCTATGCTGAATCACTAAATGCTGCTGTCTCTCACATTTGTGGCTCTGTCAGTGTTTGGGCTCTAATCTGTGTAGTCTCGTTTCATTTCTCTGTATCGTAGTCTCCTTATTTGTAAAATGGGTATAATGATAATAACAATTCCTTGTACTTTGTGAGAACCAAATGGGAAGTATTTAGATTCCTCTTATCCACATTGCTTTAGCATTATTCTGTGTGTGATGGCTATTATTATCATTTATAATTCTATGAGGAAGAAAGTCATGCCTCCTTTGTCTGTGTATTGGACTGAGGTATGTTCTATAAGTATGAAGAAATGAATGTGGACAGTTTCACAAAGAAAATTGTAATGAATACACGTCATAAAGTATCATAAAGTTTATAGGTTTAGAAAGATTGCGTACATGAGGTTCCAGGCAGGGAGACTATAAACAAGCAAAAAGATAGGTCAATATGAAGGGAAAGAGAGAAGTTTCAGAGGCAATCACAGGATAGGGAGTATTAGGAGAAGTTATAGCATGGTCTAGCAACTAGGGGCTGATTCTTCTGGGGTAAGGAAGGGCCTGGAGAAGGTATAGTGGAGAGTTGGTATGTACATGATGAACTCTCAGATTATCACACTGTGATGTGATTAATTAGAACTTACTGACATAGACAGTTGGACACAGTGCAAAATTTAAGGGAGGGCACAAAAATAACTGACATGTCCTATTTTCAAATAAATACAATTTAGCTATTTCTGAGCCTAAAATTCAAAACCTTTGATTATATGCTTTGATTAGAAAAACATTTTTATCTGTCTTTGAAAAGGTTTATACTAAAACTTTGTAGTATAGAAAATGTTATGACACATGGAATGGATTTCCAGGAAACTATACTTCTACTATCTTACATGCAGTTTTTTATATTTAAATAAATGGCATACACATTGTTGGTATAACAATCTATATTTGTTATAAACTGTTAATAGTTCTGGATAGAAATATATTCTTCATAATTTTTAGCTGATGGATGTTCTTTATAGCAAAACAATGATTAATTTTAAACATTCTAATACAACCTGAGCATTGTGATGGTTCACCCTGGAGGGGTTTTTACTGTACAGAAACTGCTGCAGAAATGATGAGAGACTTCAACCAACCACATTAATATCTCTAAGCATTTGGACCACATTTCAAGGGATAAATACATACACATATATGTATGCAGGGACAGTCGTTTTCTCCCATTTATTTACTTTATATTAAATTCAGTCATTACATAAGCTGAATTGCCTTTTTGTTTTCAATTGACATCTAGTACTAAAGCATAGTGCCTGTTGCAATGATAGACCAGCCATGGGAAGTCCATGTAGGTGCAGCTGCTTCCACAGAATTGAGGAATGGAGGAGTTGGTTTCACAGAAGAGATTAGTCATGGAGTGAACAATGGCGATCTCTTTATTCTCCCTAGAGTCTCAAGAATTGCTCTTTATACCATACATGACATTAAATAAATATCAAATATTTGCTTGCCCTAACTTTCTCATTAGTGAGTAGTTTAGTAGGGGATCTCTGTGATTGAAAGTTTCAGGTGCATTTCTTTGGTGCATGGATCTGAGAGTACCATATTGGTCAAACCATGCCACTTCCCAGGGCTGTGACTGTTGAATTTGTAAACCAGAGAGAAAGAGCTTAGGTTAACCTCCAAGGACCTTTCAGTTATACAGAGGGGTTTGTAAGGTGTTCAAACAGTTTAGGAAACATAAGCAAGACATCTGCTGGCACAGTGAAAGTAAGCCGACTGCCAGGTTCTCTTTGAATTACAGGAATGGAATGTCTGATTGATCACGTACAATTGAATTCTAACCAAACCAGTTTGTTCAGTCAATTTTTCTTTAAAATTGAATGTGTAGTTCATTACCTTTTACTAGACAAGAAATTATCAACAAAAGCCTTTGCAGATTTCTGAGTTGTAATAAATCTACCACAGCTAAAGCTTTTAGATTCCTAAAAGAAAGCTTCTTTCCTTTAATTTTGAATGTGTATCTGTTTAAAATAAATTAATTAAAATGTCATAAATTTAATAAACTAAAACATATAATATAGACTATTAGGAATAAAAATTAGGCATTCTATTTCTGAAGCAGCTATGAGGAATCTTCACAGTTCAATGGGTTGTTAGTGTTAGACTTTAAGGAACTGGGATACTTGCAGGTTGAGTCACATTTAGTAGATCTCTCTCTCTCTTGCACACACACACACTCACACACATTCTCTCTGGCTTTCTGTCTCTGTCTCTGTCTCTGTCTCTGTCTCTCTGTCTCTGTCTCTCTCTGTCTCTCTGTCTCTCTCTCTCTCTCTCTCTCTCTCACAAATACACACACACTCACACCTTTATTAGCCAGACAGTAGCTGATAGAAGTTAACCTTCACAATTAAGGAAAAGAAACATTTACTCTGTGATCATTTTGTACTTTTACTTCTCCATATGAGCACACTCATTCAGGCAACATTTTTTGAACTTATACAAAGCTAGTGTCTACAATAGAAAGTAAAGACGTGGTCTTTAAGGAGATATGAACATTATAAACCAAGCACATGCACAGATGTGCATGGAGTTGTGGTTGTTTTCTTTCGACATGCAACCTGCATTGGCCTCTGGCTTCCCATGTAGCAAAGGTAACCTTGAAACCTTTATCCTCTTGTTCTCTATCTCCTGAGTATTGGGGTTATGGGCACATGTGGTGGCCCAGTTTATGCGCTTGTGGGATCAGACCCAAGCCTCTTGCAAATTAAGTAAGCATTTTTACCAACTGAGCAACATCTCTAGCACCTAAGCTTAGTATTATTTAAGGAATGAAAATATATGGAATAGTTGGGGGAGCTTGTTTGGTTTGATGATAATGAACAGTGCCCCTAGGAAATAATGAAAGATGGAGCTTGCCATGTGAAGATCATGGAAGATGATATTTCTAGTTGAGAAGAATAAGTTATGTGAAGAAGTTAAGAAAGTCTGTGTGGTTAGACTAGGATGGAGTGGGAAGGGGCCATAAGATCTTGTGGCCATTGAAAGGATTGTGTGCCCTAAGTGAAATGGAAAACAGTTAAAGTTCTCTAAAAGGTTAGTGAAATGATCCATTTCCATTTATCATGAATTACTTGAGTGCACTGTAAAAGAAGCAAGAGTATAAAGAAAGGAACCAATTAGGAAGCTCTTTCAGTGACACAGAGAGAGCTGGTGATGGTGTGGACTACTCAGTAGGAACAGAAATTGAGAAATAAATTGATTTGACATATAGTTTGGGGATAAAATAAATGACTGATGGCTCATTTCATTTAGGGAGATTGAGGAGTGAGATAAATCAGGAGTGCCTCTCAGTTCTTAGACTGAAAAAATGAAGATGCCATGTTCTGAAATGGAGATGCAGAGAGAATGGAAGTAGGATGCAATTGCTTTGTTTTACAAAGCATGGAAATGAAAGAGACTGGGTTCCTGTTTGTAGCCATACCTACCCAACCAGAACCAAATTACCAAGGCATCTTTGCAAGCCACATTCCCTTTAGTGACTGTCTGTTTTGAAGATAAAACATCTTATCCACTTCTTTCAGTCTTTCAGAATAATGGCATTATTCTATTTGGCCAAAGTAAACATTTCTATTGTATGCTTCAGCTGGATACATTGCTCTTTCAAAGTTACAGAGAGACAGCCAAGAGAAGAAAAGGCAAGAAAGTTATCTCAGACATTAACATCAAAATTATTTTGCCAGTCTTCTGTGTGCAGAGAGGACTAAATATTCTTTTTTAAAGTATTACTTATTGCCTGATTCTTGTTAAGACAGTGGTTTTCTTTTAAGCGTATGGTCCACCTAAGGGAAAGTGGTCCTGCAGGTGGAGCGTCTCAGCGATGGCCATGCTGTGCCGTTTCCACACCTGGAGCATCTGCCTCTTTCCC
>LZPO01077917.1:0-11541 GCA_001675575.1 Neotoma lepida
AATTAGAATAAGAGAAATGCAGGTGAAATAAGTGAATCATGTACCAAGGGGAGCCAAGTCAGTATGGTGAAGAGAGAAGAGGATCTAGGGCTTGCCACGAAAGGGCTTTAGAACAGAGCCCTCTGATTTCCCTGCACAGTTTCTGAGGCATGGTCTCAAACCTTAAAACAGAGGCAAGTAAGCCTTCTCAAAGTGCTGTTTAGAAGGTGAGCAGAAGCTAATTGGCTAGATGCAAAGACATCCGGCAGCGCTTCACCTTTGTACTTGTTTTCCACGTTTAAACAGCACAAACGGTATATTTTCTTTTCACTTTGTAGGCTAACATCCAGTCAATCATGGCCTCTGAGAAACAAGTGAATATCCTGATGCAGTTACTGGACGAGGCCTTAAAGGAGGTGGATCAGATCGAATTGAAACTGAGCAGTTATGAGGAAATGCTGCAGAGTGTAAAAGAGCAGATGGACCAGATTTCTGAAAGCAACCACCTGATCCATCTCAGCAACACGAATAATGTGAAGCTCCTGTCAGAGATAGAGTTCCTCGTGGTGAGCATTTCCTAGAGTGCCCACAGAGAGTGTAAAACTCATTTATAAACCTTGTGGGCTCAGGAATTACCAACCGGGTGATAGATTGACGAGCCCACAATTACACGTGCAAGTGGTATGTTTGAATGTATTCCAGAACCACATGGACTTGGCCAAAGGTCATATAAAGGCCCTTCAGGAAGGAGACCTTGCTTCTTCCAGAGGCATTGAGGCCTGCACCAATGCTGCTGATGCCCTGCTGCAGTGCATGAATGTTGCCCTTCGACCAGGTGTGTTCAATAGCCATGAGAAAATCTGACCAAGAACTAACACTGGAACTTGGGGGAAATATTTTGACTTGGTAGAAATAGCTCGGGCTAAGTGATTTAGGGTTACTTTATTAGCTGTGCAAATTAGTTTCACAGATTCTCCAACAAATTTCTATTAATCATTTCAGTTCCTTCTAATTGACCATCATTGACTCTAACATCTTTACCTTCACAAATTTAGTATTAAAAAACTTGAGGGGAAAAAGTAATGTACTACACTGTATCTTTAGTATCATGGGCAGGAACATTGACTGCTCTTCCAGAGACTGAGTTCAGTTCACAGCAACCACATGGTGGCTCACAACCATCCATAATGAGATCTGGCGCCCTCTTCTGGTGCACAGGCATACCTGCAGGCAGAACACTGTATATATAATAAATAAATCTTTAAAAAAAATTTTTATAAAGCAAATAAAAAAGCCACTAAAGATTTGGGTTCTTCAAGACCTAAGTGTGGCTATCATTAGAATAGTAGAGATTTGAGCTGCATCTCAGTGGGAGACTATTTGCCTAACATGCCTAGGGCTCTAAGTACCTCGGGGAGTAGGGCAAGAAAATTAATTCACTAAGCATGGAGGGAAGGCCAGCAAGATGGTCCATCAAGAAAAGGTATTTGCTGTACAACTTGGCAGCCCGAGATGGATCACTGGAACTCACGTAAAGGTGAATGCACACTGCCATGGCATTTCCTGTTAAACATGAAGGGAATCTTTGCCCTTATTGAGTCAGTGAGGGACTGTTGTTCTGATGCAGGCCACGACATGCTCCTGGCCATCAAGCAGCAGCAGCAGCGTTTCAGTGACTTGAGGGAGCACTTTGCCCGGAGACTGGCCAGTCATCTCAACAATGTTTTTGTTCAACAGGTAATTTTCATTTATTACTAACTGACATGTTTCCATAGGTCATTTATATGTTGCCCTAAACCTAAATTTCCACAAAAATTTTAATGTATTCATTTGGGGCTATAATACAATCCTTCATACATTTCTATGATTTTAAGATTTTGGAATCTGTGCATAGTTCCTCATGGAAGTACTTTGGACTTCGGATAACCCTTTACACAGATGTCAAGTTCCTTTTAGCTAAAGCTGATTCTAGGAATCAAATAGATAGCTACATTCATGAATTACATATACAATTGGCAGGTCTGTGTTTACTGTTGAGCCTCTTATGTTTTCCAGTGTTTAGAGGTGAGAATCAGACCTGACATATTATTTCAATGTTTCATGGGTTCTGTGCGGTCGAGTACATTGTGTACACGTTAGGTCAACTGTGAGTCTTGGTTGATTCAGTCTCCTTGTTACAAACTTGCATCTTTTTATGGAAAGAGTTATTATAATTAATGACATGGCAACAATATTTTAATAATGCCAAGGGTACCTTACAGGGATTTGAGCAGAAGATATTTTAATAGTTAATATACTTAGGTTCTTGTGGGGTTCTTTTGTCTTTTACTTTATTAGACATATTGAACAGAAAAAAATAGGAGAAATCTTAATAATCAGTACGTGCTCTCTGGAAATATTGGCCTCTCTTTGCAGCATTCTAAAACAGTTGTCTTTATTATATCTTATTTCCGACTAGTTTACTCAGGCCCTCCTTCAGCTCTATAGCAGGTCCTACTTTCTTTCGGTTCCTGTGAGTACATCGAACTGGCTCAAGCTTCTCTGATATATTTATAAAGTTTGCTAAAGTTAGCAGCAGAATTTTTATGCTTACAGCTTAACTTACTGGTCTAAGCTACCCATTAACTATATTTGTAATAGTTTTAAAATATCCCATTTTGCCAAAAAGGCGTTTAACCTCATTCTGCTTGCCTTTCTCTGCCGTTTCTCATCTCCTTGATTTTTTTAGCAATTGCTTGTTGGTGTTGAGGTGCACATCAGACATTGCTTTGGGATAAATGCTTCTCATTCTGTCTGTGAGAAGCTCAAAGTCTAGGGAAGGGAGATAGACAGATACACTTGGGGATGGCAGCTGTGATGGCAGTACTGTGCAAACATAAAGGAAGACCACCTCACTATGCATGGGAGGGGGAGATCAGGGCAGACTCCCTCAACATTTCACTGGACCTGAAAAGTCACATAGGAAACTCCCATTTTTCTTACCTTATTATTTTTAATGCTGTTGGCAGTGATGTTATCTACATGTGTAGATGGCATCACAAATGTCAACCAACAGTGGTCTTTTTGTGTCCTTAACTATTGGCTATAATGTGCAGTATTCATTCTGTTTGCTTCTTTGCCTTGTAAACTAATGGCTTTCTTTAAAATAAATGCTTCCTATTTCTGAAAATCTAATATGTACTGTGAACATGTGAGTGATGCATGTTAAAAAACAGAATGTTGCAACAGCCTGTGGTGTGTTGCCAAAGGTGGAAAAGAATGTCTCAAGTGCAGGAAAGAGACGTCTCTGTGTTGAACTTAGTCATCAGGTCACTAGCAGAAGGGCTAAAGAACATGGAGATTTCCATTNCAGACAAAGGGACAAAAGAGCGGGGAGGTATTGACCAGCATAGGATGGTACGCCTCTGCCACTACTCATCTTAGTTGCCTTATTTAATAGCAGAGATAATAACAGTATCTACCTCACTTAGACTAGTAAGACCTCACTTGGCTCTAGTAAGGTGTGCCATGTTACCTTTTATTAAAAATTCTAGTATCTAAGTGGATGCTTGAATCCCAGCACTTGGAAGCAGATACAGGCAGATTTCTGTAAGTTTGAGGATAGCCTGTCGACATAGAGAGTTCCAGGCTAGTGAAGACCACATAGTGAGACCCTGTTTCAAAAACAGAAATTATAGTATATAATATATGTGTGCTGGTAAAACTTTGTAGCTCACCAAGTTTTTATAATATGTTTCTTAATTTGAATATGCTGTCAATTATGTTAATCATAGATTTGCCATTTTCTTAGATGAGAAGAGAAGTACACTGTAAGATTAGTTTAAGGATTCAGATTTATATATAAAAAGAAGCTGGGTAATAAGCATTCAGTAATTCTGTAATTGTTGGTATCTATTGTTATGTATAATAGAAACTTTAAAATGTTTAACGTTTTTAAGCATGTGAAGAACAAATTTCTTTATACTTAGTGTCTTGCATTTGATAATTTTTATTATTGATTGAATTAAGCAACTTAAACAATTTTACAATTTCTTATCCTTGTTCTGGAACCATTTTGTCTAAAATTAAATCGTTTAGTAACATTCAGTCTATCTTGACAGTAGTAATTAAAGGAATGATAGTTGATATGTGAACCGCCAGTTTCTCGGGTGTTTGTGAAATGGAAATGCTGTGAGAACTTAGTATAATTATATGTGCAAAGAGCTTTATAAACTGCAAGGCCCTCCACACAATTGTTAATAATTAATTCTTCCACTTTCCAAAAGAGATTTTTTAATGATTTAAAGTCTTACTCAACCTGAAATAATGTAACTTAACATGTAATAGACTGAGTAAATTGTTGCAGAAAACATAATTTTGTCTTGAGTCATTGAGAAAAGTTACTGGAAAAGAATATTTTGGGTGATGCAAACATATGCAATGTTGCTCACTAGCACAGTATTTGGAACATTTGTGAAGCAAGAGAGCCTCTTCTTCTCCATCAGCACAATAGGTAAGAGACACTGGGAGACATTCCTGACCCTGAAGTGTAGCATCTGTGGACACTGTTTTCCACGTGCAGTTGTATAGACAGTTGTGTAGTGTGAGACTGTAGAGGGGGAGAGAGAACAGCAATCTACATAATGAAGCGTGTAAATTAGAAGTGAGAAATCTTTCAAAGTAAAATAATTTTAATTCTTTTCATTCGGGGTACTTATCAAACCATTGTAGTTCAACTATTGTATACGTTTAGGTGACTTTACCAAGAAATTAATTATCCAACTCCTCTCCCTGAGTCAGCAGATTTTGTAAATTTAATGGTTTCTGTAAAATACTAAAACCGTCTCTGACTAGGCAACTCGAATGAAAATGACTTCAAGGAAATGTAGTTTTTGTTGGCCTTTGCTTGCTCTTTAGAAAGTTCTGTTTCAAGGGCAATCTGATCTTGCAATTTTCTTATCTCTTGGACACTGGCTTTGAGCTCCATCACAGATGTTGACTAAATATCGAGAAAGAGCTAGATTGTCCAACAGAAGGCTGAGACGTTACATTTGTAGAGAGGTGCACACATGCTTACTGAACTCCACACACTAACAGCTAGACAGCAGTTGCAGTTTTTGATTCTGGTTAAATGCTTTTGTTTGACTGTTTTTAAAGGAAGACAGAAGTTAGACTTGGTTACCAAGATTCCAATTATGGCTTTCCTCCATAACTGAGCAAGTTAATTAATACCCTGAGCCTTGNGTTCTTCTAGAAAATAGGGTTAATAAGCCAATAACCTGACAGTCTATATTTTTCCAAAGCAAACGTCAAGACACATGATCTAATTATTATTAATTTATATTTACATAAAATTGTCAAGGTTTAAAATAGTCATATGTGGTAGTTTGACTAGCACATCACTTTAATGGAAAAATTGGAATTAACATTGTTATTAGGGATTATCATGGAAAACTCAAGATATAACCGTCTATAGTCCTTACTAATTTTAAAATTTCATATCTTACACATTTTTATCTGTTGAAAAAATATAATGAGATTTCATAGAAATCTCATGAAAGTGGACAGTTTGTTTTGGATGACTTCCCTTTGGTGTGTTTCTTAATACAGTCTGTATCAAGAAAGTTTATTTGCTTAGTACATTGTAAAGTGATGTAAAGAGGCAAGTTTTATACAACTCGACTCTTTTGAAAGATGAAGTGAGTGACGCTTTATCACAGTGCCACCCATTCATGTTTGTGAATATTAATGATGGTAGTATTCCGTGGATACACAGGATGATAAAAGTAGACAAGTAAGTACTTGGTTTTTATTTTTCTGTATTTGCTTGGTATTACTTGACTACATTTGGTTATTATCTAGAATTTTCTNTTGTAACAGTGTTCTCTTGAACTTTCCATCCTATTTATTTGCTTATTTACTCACTCTAGGGTCATGATCAGAGTTCAACTCTTGCTCAGCATTCTATTGAACTGACTCTACCCAATCATCATCCATTTCATAGAGACTTGCTCCGATATGCCAAGCTGATGGAATGGCTAAAGAGTACAGATTATGGAAAATATGAGGGGCTAACAAAGGTATGGATTTGATGTCAGCTACTCACTGGGTCTACAGCATAGTCTTAGATTGTATATTTAGTTCCTTATGTTTGAAATACTTCAGTATATTTTTGACATAGCAAAAGAAAATTGAGTTTCTGAGTGCTCAATTATTTACTTGGATAAAAAGGAACCAGGCATGCACATGATGCACAGACATGAATATAGGAAAAATACACTTAAATAAATACACCTATTTTGAATAAAAGAACAAAGTATCTGTTAAGCCAGCATTCTACTGTGCCAGGCACTTGGAGTGTAACAAGCCAATCTTAATTCTAAAGAGCTTTAAGAGTGACTGGGAAGAGTTATATTAAACACTCAGCAAAAACCTAAGTACCAAGCTGGAAATTATTTAATAATACATGGCAGTTTGGAGAAGGGAAATCCAAGGCCTGGAGCCATGGGGGAGACTTCGTGGGAGATAGTAGGCTGCAGTTTTAAATAATGAACAAGGCTGCTGGTGGGTCCACTGCCCCTTACAGTGGACTTAATAACCAGTTTTCTTTAAATAAATGCATAATAGGATTAGATAAACCAGAAATAAGAGGAAGGGCATCCAGGGGTGTGGGAACAAGATGTATAGACAGAAATGGTGAACATACACCCCTGTCACATGACAGCAAGACCAGAGTAGAAATTTCAGTCTCTAGAGCAGTGAGAACTTAGATTGAACCAGATGAGTCATTGTACCAAGCAGCACCCCTCAAGCATAGGCAAAGATTAAGTGGAGATGGCTAGCTGTGGTGGCTCACACCGTTAGTCCCAGCACCCAGGAGGCAGACGAGGGCAAGTTTCTCTTGAGTTCCAGGCCAGCTAGGACTACACTGTGAGACATTTGTCTCAAAAAAATTAATAATGATAATAGGAACCTTCACTTGAGATTCCTGACACCCATGCCCTAAGTAAAAGATGGGGGAAACTTATTATGGATCTAATGTGATAATTAAGATGAAATGAAGTCTTAGGAAGGTAGTGGTGGAGTATAAAGTGAAAGAGTGGCTCCAAAGGCACAAGTGCTAGGATGACACTGAATTTGNCAGGATTGGTCATAAGAACAGGAACGTATACTGGTGACCAACGTCCAAATGTCTGAATCATTGATTCAGTATATCCATTTATTCTATTCTGTGCTAACACTGCTGAGTGTTGGAGGTTTGGAGGTGAAGGAAACAGGCAAGCGCTTGCTATGTCATAGTGCATATCTGGAGAAGAAAGACAGAACAAGTTAACTAGACATAGGGAAGAAGTACTGTGGGTGTTCTGGAGAAAATTCAGGGGACACCAGTGTTTGGAGAAGGGTCCACTTTCAAATACGGTGGTGAGAGACCTAGTCATCAGAAGGTGATGTTGGAGTACTGATTAGAGATAAGTAAGGGATGAGCAATGAGCATTTCCTGTCACAGTACAGGCCTCTGAAGCAGAGCATGCCCAGTGTTCTTGAGAATGCCAGGAGGCCTCTGTGGTTGCAGCACTGTGAACTGGGGGATGGAGTCTGTGGGCTGGCAGGTGTGGAGATGTTAGAGCATCGGAAGGGGATGGTATTACTGTGTGTGACATTGGACAGAGAAGAGCAGTGGGTGTTNAGGAATAGAGTGGTGCCATCTTCCCTGGGCTTCATAACACCATCAGGAAGCTAGTGTAGCAAAAGTCAGGAGTCTCTGGCATTTACGCGTCACCCTTAGAAATTGGACATCAGTGTCCATTTAAAAAGACAGAGACAGAATTGTCACCACCTAACTCAGACATATAAATAGCTAATAACATTCTGGATAGGCCCAGCTGATAGAGCAGCTTAAATTATGAGAAACATTTAAATTGTTTTATCTTTAAGATTTTGTGAATTGAGAGCTGAAAATAAAGTATTTAAATAATATATTGTTTTAATAATTAATGTATATAGTAGGGCACTAAAAGATATCCTGGAGTTGAAATGAGAGAGGGGTTTTGTCTTTGTGGAGTAAGAATACTGAAATCTTTCATTAAAAAAAATTCCTAGCAGCCGCCCTAAATTTGTGCTTCAGGGGAGGCGGAGTAATAGGTAGAGATGCCAAGAGGCAGGTTGTGTTCCTAGCCATGTGCTGAGTCTAGCACATTCTTTAATATCAGCCCACATATGTCTTCTCTTTAAATTACCTTTGCCCATTTGAAGTAAAACCTGTCTCCCTCTGTTTCTAAACTGGGGTGAGTTTTACTGTCGTTATTCTGTTTCATTTTGTTGGGGGTCTTTGGTTGGTTGGTTGGTTGGTTGGTTGGTTTGGTTTGGTTTGGTTTGGTTTGGTTTTTTGCTTGCTTTTTTTTCCCCTCCCAATTCACTTCTCCAATCTTCTTCCTAGTAGTTTTCTTTCTGGTTTTGAATTAATTGAGTTTCTTCCTATTTCATCTCCCTTGGGAGCTAGCAAACCCTGGGTTTTGAACCCCACCCCGCCCCACCCTGTTCTGTTCTCATCAGACCCCTCCTCTTCCTTTGGTTTTCTAGTACAGTTTTTAGGTTTTAGTATTTTGGGTTTTTTGTTGTTATTGTTTTGTTTTGTTTTGTTTTTGTTTGTTTTTATAGCTAGTATAGCTGGCTAAGTTTTGTTGGAGAAAAGGCACATAATTAAATGGAGTCTGCTTAAGTTCCTTGTTTTCAACTCATCTGAACTTAAGTGCCATTTTGTTTATATATATGTAAGTATTTTCAGTTGGTGATGACCATTTAAACTTGGCCTGTTCCTCAACCCTCTTTCTTTTTTGTTAATGAAAAAAAATGTTTTTTTCATGCGGTATATTCTGGTCACCATTTCCCCTTTCCAAACTCCTCTTAGATCCTCCCCACCTCCTCACCCATCCAACTCCACACACTTCCTTTCTCTCTTTAGAAAACAAACAGGAAAAAGCAAAACAAAACCCTAGAACTTTAAAGAAAGGAAAAAACAAAAGAAACACACACACACACAAAACTTATAAAAACACAAAATTGGAAACCATAATATACAAGCAAAAGAAAAATAATGCTCAGACAAAGTAATATGAGACAAAAGTCTACACAACTGCTCTTGAGTTTATTTTATGTTAGCCGTCTACCTGGGCATAGAGCCCACCCTTAGTGTGGTTAATGTACCCAGTGAGACTCAATTGGAGAAAACTAATTTTCCCTTTGCAAGCAGATGTCAGTTTGGAGATAGCTTCTGAATTAAGGTTGAGAGCTCATGTCCACTTCCCCCTCTTAGCTCTGGGACCCCATCTGGCTTGGACCTGTGTGGGCCCTGTGCATGCTGCCACAGTCTTTATGAGTTTGTTTGTGTGGTAGTCCTGTTGTATATAGAAGGCCCTGTTTCCTTGGAGTCATCCATCATCTCTTGTTCTCACAATCTTTCAGTCTTACAATTGAAACAAGATTTCTTAAAATCTTACAATCTTTCTTCCTCCTCTACTACATAGCTCCTTNAGCCCTGAGGGGAGGAATTTGATGAAAACATCCCATTTAGGACGGAGTGTTCCCCATGGTCTTTCATTCTATGTATATTATTCAGTGTGGGTCTCTGTGTTAGTTCTGCTCTACGACAAAAGGAAGCTTCTCCAAGGCAGAATGTCATTAGGAGTCATTTTATTGCTGCATTCCTTTGGCAGAACAGTAGTATTTGGTTCCCCCCTAAGCCCATGGCCTATCTAGGTCTCAGATTCTTGGCCACCCAAGCAGTGTCAGGCATGGGTTCCATCTCTTAGAGTGGGCCTT
Source organism: Neotoma lepida (assembly GCA_001675575.1). Lineage (NCBI taxonomy): Eukaryota > Metazoa > Chordata > Mammalia > Rodentia > Cricetidae > Neotoma > Neotoma lepida. The sequence continues at coordinate 9,778 of LZPO01077917.1, forward strand.
AAATCCAATCAGAGAGTTGTTGGTTACTCCCACAGCCTTTGTGCCATTATTGTACCAGTATATCATGCAGGCAGGTTACCATTGTAGGTTGTGGGATTTGTAGCTGAGTTGGTTTTTACCTTTCTCCTCTGGTAGTGTGCAGAGTATCTTTCAGTACCATGAACACTAGTCAGTAGGTGTGAAGGCTCTAGTTAGGCACTAGCTGTACTTAACTGTGTTCAATGAGATATGTAAGTATTGTCTTCAGCAATAAAGCCTTACCATCATAAACTGAGATTTTTAAAAAGGGAATATAAATCTGGTAAAATGTATTTTCAAACCATAATTAAAAATGCCTTTCAAGGGCTGGTGAGACAGTTCAGCTAGTAAACGTGCCTGCTGCCAATCTCAATAGCCTGAGTTCAAGTCCCAGGACCCACATGGTAGAAGGAGAAAACCAACTCTCACAAGTTGTCTTCTGCTCTCCCACTGTCAACCTCTACCCCATGCCCCATACAAACACACAAACATTGTGAGTGCACAAAAATCTTTTAAATGCTTTTCAAAAGAAATGTGTATCCCCTTAAGTGTCTGTGTACATCTGATCTGGCTTGCTAGTATAGGTGTGATTATTCTTGCTCCTCAGAATGAGTCTTTTGAGTGTTATGCAATTCTTCTGTTATGTTATTCTGTTCTATTTCATCAACAGAATTCTGATTTGAGGCGTGTTAAGTAAAAATATTTGTAGTACTCAAATTCTTCCCCTTCTGAAATTTTAGATTAATATTTTAAATAATTAAATACATCTTAAGAGTTTCATGCCAACAAGTGCTTTGTCCCCTAGTGACTGTTCAAATAGGTAATCAATAAGCTTTTTGCCTAATTGTGTTCTCAGAGTATTATCATCTTGTCTTTACATATTATGCAGTATTCATGAATATAATTTAAAGTGAAGAAATAAAATGCATACCATCCTAGTGGTGACCTATGGCTAATTCTGTGCTCAGAGCGTGTTCTTTTTCCTACAAGAGGGGAATTTTGAATGCACTACTAAGGAACTTTTTCAGTGAAACTCACTTATTTCCCAGGAATGTTGCTTGATCCTTTGGTTTGAGCTTTTGGTGTACGTGTATGCGCAAACACACGCAAACGTGCACACGCGCGCTCGCGCATACACACACACACACACACACCTTATATGGCCAATTTAGTTGCTGAAATATTGTAAAAAAAATCAGGAATTGTGTTTAAAAAGGAAGAAAAAATGACATAAGAGCAACAACAAAAAGAACCCAAATAAACAAACAGGCAAACCCTGTTTCTTTTGGCACTTGGGTGGGTGTACACAGCTCACACTTGGTGGGATAAACAGGAAAAGCCTATTCCAAATTCTTGAGGAATAAGAATTTATTCTTCACCATCACTCCCAGTTCTCCTCAGGCTGACTCTAGACCCTATTTTTTGTTTGTGTAGTTAGAGCCTGTGGAAGGCAGAGGGGCTTGGTCACGTCATCGTCTGCTCAGATTCTCTCTCTCCCAGGACTCCAGCATCCATGTTTCCAGGTTGTACATATAGGAGGTGCTTTACTCATGATTAGGAACATCTGAGCTTTCCTCTGCAGTCACAGTCTGAGACTGACAGTCTTGAAGATTCCTCAGACGTNTCTCCATCTTAGCTCCAGTGCCCAATTCAGCAGCACGTATACTGAAATTGGAACAGCACAGAGGAGCAAGACCTTGTGCATGCATCAGTGCACATTGATGACACATTCCCGAGTTTTATGAT
>LZPO01077919.1:0-11517 GCA_001675575.1 Neotoma lepida
AAAGCAGAAAACCTCAAAGTAATATTTTTCATCAGTACTATAAAGGCATCTAACTGAAGATAATAAACTACTACTTCAGAGTCGGAGACTCCAATCCTAAAAATCAATTTTTCTAAACCCTTTATTTGAGATTGAGAAACAAAAAGCTCTGACCATTTGGATTTCTCACTAAAGATCACACGGCTGCTGAGCTGCAGAGCTGGAGTCAAAGACATCTCATCCTGACTCCTGGTTCATTCTTCAGTCTATTGCCTTTGGAAGTTAGAAACACACTCCTCTTCTAGCCTGTTTGACTCTTTTTTAGCACACTATTTTTTGAGCACCTAATTTATTCTGTCCCTGTACAAACTATTTCAATGAGTACTGTACTTATCTCCAAAAGATCACAGACCAGTCAGCTGGGACTCTGGATATGACTCAAATTATAATCAGTTTTAAAAGAATAGAGCATCTCTCCTTTTCATGATCACAATGGTCCATGAGTTTTCTTTGGTTTAATTCTACGGACACTAGCTTGTCTTACTCAGCATTCTATTGCCATGAAGAGACACCATGACACAGCAACTCTTATAAAAGAAAGCATTTAATTGGGGCTTCCTTACAATTTCAAAGGTTTAGCTCATTATCATCACGGTGGGGAGCATGGTGCTATGCAGACAGACATGGTCCTGGAGAAGTAGCTGAGAGTTACATCTGGATCCACAGGCAGCAGGAAGAGAGAGGCTCTGGGCCAGGTGTGGGCTTTTGAAACCTTAAAGCCCATCCCCAGTGACATACAGCCATACTTCCTATTCCTTTTCAAGTAATAGCACTCCCTGATGGCAAAGCAGTCAAATCTATGAGCCTATGGGAACCATTCTTATTCAAATCACCACAGTGCTCTAATGGAATCTACATTTGTTGTAGGCTTTTCTAAAAGCCAGTTTGTAAAAGAACTACGAAAATCAGGATGGCTGTTAAATTACAAACATAAGCCTACCACCATAGAGATATCCCCTATGATAGGTACTGATATGCAAATTAACCTGTCTACTGGAGGCCCTCAGTGAGCCCTGGAACTATCCTGCTATAAATGAAAACACAAGCTATTAGCAACAGATCATTGACAAGATAAACAAGTATTATAAGCTTAGTCTGGATTTTAGCAGGCTGTTGTATACTTGTGGTGTGATTAATATGTGTGATTGGTGTAGATTATTATCGATCATTCTGAGACAGCAAGTGTGGCTATAGAGTGTGCTAGGGAGTGCTATAATCACTAGCGCTAAGCACTCACAAGAATTCTTCGAATTCTTTGAGACTGCTGTCGCTGTTATTGTGGCTGTTTTAGTACTTTGACTAAAAAGAATTAATCACAGATCTCTGAAAATTCCTACAGGTGAAATTTTCTCTAATTTTTTAATCCATTTTTATTTTTTATTAAGAAATTTTATATTCCTTTTACATACAAACCACAGATCCCCCTCTCTTCCCTCCTTCCACTCCCCGCTAGCCTTCCCCCCACCCCACCTCTCCATTCCCTCCTCTGAAAAGATAAGGCCTCCCATGGGGTGTCAGCAGAACCTGGTACATTCCCTTGAGGCAGGTCCAAGCCCCTCCCCCTGCCTCAAGGCTATGGACTAGGCCCTCTGCATAAGCAAGACAATTTTGTAGCTTGATCTGCTTAAGGGGCCCCGGGGCAGTAGGATCAGGATCCATCCCTGGTGCATGAGCTGGCTTTTTGGAGCCCACTACCTCTGGTGGGACACCTTGAACAGTCTGTAATTTTTTAAAAATGTTTTCAAGTGGTCACTGATTTTGAGCCTTTTTTTTTTTTAATGACTCTCAAAATATCTTCTTTAGACTCTGACATGAATAAACTAAGACTCCCAAGTGTCTGTGTTTAACTTTTCATCTCTATTTTAAGTCAACTGACCCATGAGACTCAAGCAAATTTGTGTTTCAGAAATCAGCACATCCTCACTGCAGACAATCTTTCTAAATAGAACTTTCCAGTGTGTCTTCTCAACCCCAAAATTGCATTCTAAATTTTTTGTTTTATATTCTGAACCAAATTGAACTCTTCCAATAATGACTGGTGTGCCTGTTCTGAGAAATTGTATTACTTGGGGTAAAATATTTCATATTCTCATCTGTGAAAGACAAGTTTCATTTAGTTTCATTTTGCTTTTGAATGTTATTTCTTTATTTCTAGAATCAAATTTTTGAATAAGAACAGAAAGTCTGGCCCTCCATTTTTCTTTAAAATGCTTCAACTAAATTAAGATTAAAACATAATATAGGCAGGCTCTGTTTCAACTTTCTTTCATAATAGAATTGTTGAATTGCAAAATAATTGAGTGGAAATTAAGCCCAAAAAATGGGAACCTAAATAGAAGTTCTGGAGGCTTTATTATCAGAAAGATTCTGAACTCTAGTATTCTTAGTGAGAAACACTATAGTTCAACTGATATTGCCTGTTTTATTCCTAGGTCCAGTGCCACACGCTTCCGTTGGAGCCAGAGCTATTACACAGCCCAGGATGAGTGGGCTTTAGACAGCATTTACATTGGACAGCAGTGTCCCAACATGTGCAATGGGCATGGCTCGTGCGACCATGGCATGTGCAGGTATGTGCTCCTGAGAGTGTGGCCCACTCCTGAGTCTCAGGGTTTGTGTCTGTGGGGTCACCCCAGTGGTTATTTTCTCAGTCAGTGCAAAGACTCGTGAATAACAAAATAGCCAAAAGAAAGTGAATCTCTTGTTCTGCTCTTATTTTACATGTAAAAGACACTGTTACATTAATATAAAGCCATGTGTATTCTAAACCTCTAAATCAAAACTCAAGACAAGGCCTGCTGGGTTAATTTGAAGGCCTTGCTGTTATTTCCTGCCCATCCCTCATCATCCTCAATAGTCAAACATTGCAGAACTCTCTCCTACTGCACTTTACCCGAAGCTCAAGGTTGTGCGCATCGGAATAAAGTGGCTACACTTGAATACTGAAAGACCCCAAAATATGTGATTCAATCAAACTATAAAACATCACCAGAGTGACATGTTAATTAAATAAATGAACCTACATATATGACATTTTTAAAGCAATGGGGAAATCCCAGTCTCTCTTGCACAAACATAAGCCCATTCATTACTTCTTAATCTTAAATTCCACAATTTTAACATAATACTTATAACTAAAGATTCTACCCATTTTGAGAAATATGAAAAACTGAAGATAGTACCATATCATATATACATTAGTTCTAGAGAGAATCTAGTGTAAGGGTGAGACCTAGGGGAACATGACATGTGGGGATATCTTAAGTAGGAGAGCCGTTGTGTTGCTGATGACTCGGTTATTTTCACTGTTCTCATAGGTGTGACCAGGGATACCAAGGAACTGAATGCCACCCAGAAGTTGCACTTCCTTCCACAATTATGTCAGATTTTGAGAACCCAAACGGTTGGGAATCTGACTGGCAAGAAGTTATTGGGGGAGAAATTGTAAAGCCTGAGCAAGGCTGTGGGGTTGTTTCTTCTGGATCTTCCCTATACTTCAGCAAGGTATGCTGGGAGTTGGAATGAGCCATCAGGGCAGGGGCTAGTTTGACATGAGACTTGTTCACAGGCGTGCAGAACTCCACAGGTACAAATATGAAATGGTTTTACTATTCCTCATGCCCTTGCTTTCGACTGGGCTTAGCCATGTGCCTGTCCCTTTGTGACATTGGGAAACCCATTTTATTATTGATTTAGGTTACTGCAAATATAGGTTAAACCAGTTTAGAGTTCCTACTATGCTCATTCCGTTCTGTGCAGTGCTGGAGACTGAGCTGACAGCTCTGGCATAGTACACAAGCATCCCACCTCTGAGTGGTGTCGCGGACCCCCTCACCCACCAAAGGTCTGGCACTTCATTTAAATCCCACTGCTTTCCTATGCTCCAGTGCTGTGTGGGCTTACATCTTGAGGGATGTTGACTAGAGCAAGTTTTTCACCTGTCCTCATTCTGTCCTTTTAGAGTATGTGCGGGCAAGCCTAGGGTGGGAGATGAGCAGGGGCAGGGATGGAAGAGCCTAGAGGTTACTTGTGACTCAGGCTGATTCTGCCACTTCCTAGCTTTGTGACTTGAGGCACAACACTTTATCCTCTGTTCACTTAGCCTCCTCATCCATCAAGTGGGGATAACGAAAGAGTCCACTTCATTAGAGTTCTTATGTAGATGGAGTTAGTGTCAACCAGGTACAAAGTCTATGAATTTTTGTTTATTGAGTTTGTCATCCTGTGAATCTCAGGACTGTGGTTGGAGGAAGTAAGAATGACTATAGGAAGGAAGTATATACTGAGCTGTCCCTGGCGGGAGAAGGCTGAGCAAACATCTCAGGAGCTGTTCTGTCTTAGTTTGGCAGCTGCTGGTAGATTCTACTGACGTGTAGAATGTTTCATAAAGCTTGTTCGTGAAATGTTCAGCTTTCCTAGTTGCAGCACCCAGTTAGGCATACAAATTAGTAAATACAACAAGGGACTCGGATGCCAGGCACANATGGAATTGCACAACTAATTCTCTTTGAACACCCCCGATCCACATTTGATTTGTTGAGGGTGAGAGCAGAACCTCCCTCCTCTCCTATGCTATAGTCCAGGCAGACAATTCTTTTCCACTCTGCTCTGATTTGTCCCCAATAAAAACAGAAAAGACATGGAGCAGGCTCTAACCTGAGTGACATATCTAGCCCTAATTCTTGGCAGCTGTCTTTAGGATGTGATGTGCTTAATATCATTTCTTTATAGAAGGGATTACAGTCACCAATTCTGGGACAATTAGAAATGTCTCACTTTGTTTACATCCTATAGCAAGTAGACAGGTGTGGATGATATACCACAGGGCTGATACAGTGCAGAATCTGTTTTGGCAGAAATCCAAGAAAAGTTAATTCATACAAGTGCAAAAATAGGTTCAGGTTTTGTTTTGGTGCAGGTGTGCAACAAAGAATCTGCAAGAAAACATGACAGAGAAGCATAGAAATCAGGATGGGTCCAATCAACATTTCCTGGCCATTGACACTGAAAATCCTACCATCACTGTCTTTAGAGATAATAGTCAATAAGTGACCAGTACACAGCAGAAACATGGATCTGCAGAATGGGAGGCTATGCTTGCTGTCAGCATCTGTTTTAAAATGAGATTATAAATATTCCACTGGCAAATGTGTGTGTACATGCATACATGGAAATTTTAAACATAAAAATGTCCTGGGATACAGATCAGTATTCCATCTACTTGATTCAAAGTTGTCTCTTCTAAAGTCAGACTGTCTTGGTATGCTGCATTCCAAAGCTCATGTACTGGTTCCCCTTGTGGAGTTTTTTCTCTATATTTCAGTATTCTTGTCTGTAAAACAGACTATTGGGAATAATGAGTAAGTTAGTGCAGATAAAGAATAAACAGTCTTTTGGGGCCCAATAAGCATTAGTCATCACTGTTATTTTTTATGAGAATAAATTATAAAATGGGATCATTGAATTTCCCCACATATATGCCCTTCTACTTAAAAACCATCATTTCAAAAGTATAAATGTTCCCTTTATCTCTCAACCCAGCCTTCCCCTCTGGACTTCTGTAAAAATACCTCAGGACCTTTTCTTTTATTTCCCTTTTTTCTCTGGTAACATCTATCTGTTTAGAATTCTAAGTGGAAAATTTTATCTTAAACTGAAAGAGTAGAAAATCAGGTCCATGCAATCAAAATAAGGAAAATTTAGGAGGGTCTGTCCTCAGGGATGACAATTACTCATATACTCACAGACTATCTCTCTATTCCTTTGTCAGATTAACTGTCACCATGAGAGTGGAGTCATCACTCATTGCAAAGGGAAGGCAGGGAGGGTTTCCAGTTGGCTCCTCAGTGTCCATGGAGGAGTAGTGCAGAGAACACTNCCGGCAATGACCNGGCTGTGTGCTCACTAGCTTGGGAGAGCTATGAAAGCAGTAGTTGGACATTCCCCACTAGAGAGCGTTTTGAAATAATGAACAGGCAGGAAGAGTTGTAGGTCATGTACCCACTCCCCTAAGTTAATGCTTCTAAAACCCCTGCATCCTTTCCCTCACTAGCCACAAGCATCCAAGTTACTCTCCAAACTGCCTTCCCCACCTGCATCACTAGTATTTGTTTCCAGCTGGGAAGCTTCCATGGCCAAAGGTTGTGTCTGGTTCCCTGCCTTTGCTCTGACTCTACTGCCCGGTGTTCCACCTACTCTGCATTCGCATAAGCTGTGCCATGTCCTGCTGAAAAGTTGTTCCTTCCATGCAGCTAGGGCAAACTATACCAGACACTGTGTTCTTAGAGTCTCTCTGATTTGATATGTTACGGGGTACTCTTCCTGCTTTTCTCACAGGACTGGGCAGAGTGCAGTCACACTAGCTCAGCTCTAAATAAAGTGACCAGCTCCAAAATGTATGTTATGGTCTATGTTTATATATCAATAAATACTCAAAGGTCTAAGTGGATCTGGAATTGTTAAATGCCCATGTGACCTAAGGGCATTTAACATTTAGTGACCAGTTGGTCTGCAGCCACAGCTGCATTGTCTCTGCCACAAGTATATGGCTTCTTTTCATGGTGTTTTATGTAACACANTTATTATAGAATTAATGGATTTAACTAAAAAGGAGAAATTATAAAGAAATGGTTACTTTCAAGGAAATATGGTAGAAATGTGTCTGTTGTGGCATTTTGAATGAAGAGAACTAATGAGACACAAAAGGTGAAAATTCACTGCTTTTTAGAAGCTTTTTGTTGCCAGTTCTGTTCCCTCTTACCTGATAAGATTTGAGTTATTTTATCTGAACGCTTAAAGTAGGAAGCCATTTAACCTCTCTAGTTTATTTTTCTTCTACAAACAGACTAAGGTATGAAAATACTAGAATGTCTAAGGTGTTTCTCACAGTATTTCAAATCAACTGGAGGATAATTTTCCCACTCTGGGAATGAAAACATACCCAGTTAGCCTGCTACTCCGACACAGGTACACAGACACACATCACATGTGCGTGTGTGCACACATATGTGCATGAATCCATAGATCAGAGAAAAGTAGGAAAACTTCAAAGCAATGATTGCATCCTATTCTATATTCTGACAAAAGTTTTCCTTCCTTTTTTTCCTTTTTTCTTTTAATTCCTTTGAAACAATGTTCAACATTTTAGGTCCTTGAACAAAAGAAATGATGTGTGCTATTTCTCTATGAAAACACACTTTCAGTGCCAAATTAAACATTTGTCTAATATTTCCCACCATTTCTAAAGTCCTAAAAAGCAGTTTCCAAATCCCTATGGACTACCCATCACCTGGAAGAAGCAGCCTGCCCTTTGGGTTCACAACAGACCCTGTTCCAAACAGCTAATTGTGATAATTGGATTTGTAGAATTCTCACCTTAGAGCAGTTTCCTTCTGGCTCATTTCCACATGCTGTGTTTTTTCATAGATTTTTGCTAGATTGAAATCAACCTGCTAACTCTTGGAGTTTTTCTCCCAAAGATCACTCCGCCTGTGGTGGTCCTGGGGTATGAAAGAACTAGGTGTTTCTCATTTATTGTATTTCTAACAAACAGTTTAAAGCAATTCAAAGCACACACAACAAGAGTTCCTCAAATTCGCACTGGAAATTGAAAGGTTTAAAGAGCACCTGCACTGAAGTCAACTTCAGTCGTCATTTGCCGGCAAGCACCCTGGTTTCTCTTGGACTCTTAATTGGCTTCAGAGCTCTTGGTGGCAGTCAACTCTCTTAATTATTCCACAGATATTCACCCTTGCCAGTTCCTAGGACAGAAGAACTCTCCCTCAGTGAACTCAGGAGACGACACTAGGGCTTAGTGTGGGTGTGAGGGGTTTTCACACTCATCTGTATGTATCATCTCAGTTTTCCTTCCTGACTTCTAGTCAGACTCCCATGTGCCCCCCAAGACCAGAAAAGTCTACTGAGTAACTTTGACAAAACCTAGCTAGACAGGAGACTCTCATGGTCAACCTTCTCGTACCACCTTAGCTTGAAGCCATTACACAGAACAGGAGTGACAATCTCTTGTCAACCTGTGTCTGACACCTCCCAGAATGCTGACGATCAGGGACACACAGCAAGAGNAGGAAATGAGCTATTGGATTTCAGGAAATTTTTAACACTTTAAGATATAAGAGACTGTTGAATGATATAGAAGCTTACTTAAATGGCACCTCCCACTCTACTTGAGAGTGAGCAAAGCAGATGGAGAAACAGGAAGACTTCCTTTTTGTCAAAAAGTTTGTCTTGCCCATTACACTGTAACTTGCTCTGGAGATAAGAGCTGTGAGCAGGTCTCTGGGGAAAATATACCTTCGGGAATGCATGCAGTGTGCCAGCACAATACACATGTTGTTTAATCCAATTGTCACAACTCTATAAAGAAGATTATCATTACCCACATTGTACCTTTGAAGAGAATAGAAGCTCAGAAAGGCCACAGGCTCCTGAACAGAATTAATCAAATACTGAGAGTCAAACCCAGCTCCAGCTGATTTACAAGTGAATCATAGTATCAGGCTCAGCCAGGGACCTGGGTTCAATCCCCAAAACCCACATGAAAAATAAAGTTCAACACAAGCCTCCCAGCATTCAGGAGGTAGAGGCAAGTTGAAGCCACTGTAGTCTACATAGCAAGTTTCAGGACAGCCAGTTCTGCATGTGAGACTCTATTTCAGAATTTAATAATAATAATAAATGATAAAGTTATTTAATTAAAATAAGAGCAGACAGGGTAATATATACTTGTACTGTCAGCACTGGGGAGGTAGAGACAGGCATATCCTTAGAGCTCACTGGCCAACCAGCCTAGCCTAGTTGGCAGGTTCCAAGCCAATGAGAGACCCTGCCTAAAACTAAACAAACAAACAAATAAAACAAACATGATGCTGTACTAAGTGTTGGTACCCAGGGTTGTCTTCAGGCCTTTGTATTTGTAAGCACACATGTGCTCATGAACAAACACACATGCACTAAGTCCATGGTCTTTCTTCTCTACTACTCTGCCAATAAAAGACTTAAAAAGCAAAGATTGAAGGTATTTTTGAGTAATTTTGCTCTATTTTTTAGTATATACTGTATATTTTTTATATACTATATATAGTAGGAAATTCTCAAANATCTCACAGCTGGGTCTGAGTATCAGTGATGGAGAGATGAAGCAAGTGTATCCAGGAGCAGGAACCACAGCCATAGCAGAGTAGAGAGAAAAGCCGAGCTCACTCTTCTCAATTTATTTGGGACCAAAGCTGTCTTCTGTAATGCAGGGTGCTCATGTGGACTTGAAACCAAGCTGTAAAATGCCAGAGAGCTCCCANATAACTGACTAGGGTTTTTCTGTCCTTTGGAAAGGCTGGGAAAAGACAACTGGTGAGCCGGGATCTGGACACGTCTTGGGTGGACTTTGTCCAGTTCTACATCCAGATAGGCGGAGAGAGTGCTTCCTGCAACAAGCCTGACAGCAGAGAGGAGGGCGTCCTCCTCCAGTACAGCAACAACGGGGGCATCCAGTGGCACCTGCTGGCAGAGATGTACTTCTCGGACTTCAGCAAGCCTAGGTAACCTCTCACTGTGGGCCTTCTAGTGTGTTCCAGGTGTCTACTCAATTGTTATTGAAATGTCTCTAAAATGTGACAGTTCCCAAAACAGAAAAACTCATAAAGACCTGACAGGAAAGCCAAGTATAGAAAATTTTCATCTAAGTCATTAAACAAATGTGCTCACATTTAATTTTTTAGAGCTGTTAGTTAGATATGGTGGCACAAGCCAGTAACCAAAGCACTCCTGAAGCTAAGGCAGGAGGAGCTTTCTGAGTTCCAAAAACAGCCAAGGCTCCCATGAGATCTTGTCTCAAAAACAAAACCCTTTTTAAAAATGTTCCTAGAGATTTGGGAAAATTTTTGACTACAAGAAAATTACTAACCATTGATACCCAGGGACATTCTGGGCTACAGCAAAGCTCCATACCACTTGACCTTTGGGAATTTTGCTTTCATTCTGTACACACACAAAATATGCTCATCTGTTACAGTTAAGCCAGGTGGAGATTTTTTTTGTTCTGAGTTTTCACATGACTGTACCCTGGGATTGTCCTGGACAGTGCGTGACCAGGTCTTTAGAGTTCAAATTTTTAAAGCTTCCCACTTACCTATCCATGCTTTGATTTTGATAACTAGAGAATATATGGGGTGAAACAGCATAGGCAACAACTGTTTATGAGTTTGGGGCAATAGTTCATAATTAACAGTAATGCCTATGCCAAGCAATCAGCATATTTATATGTATTTAAACTTGGTGCTTTTGTGATTATGTAGTGTTTGAAGTTCTGTTTAATTTTATGTTTCATATGAACAATAACTTAAAACTATTCAAGAATACCATTTTTAGAGTATATATTTTTAGAATCTCTTATTTCTACTTTAATGTAGACATAAATTCTTCTTTATATACTAACCACCAATCAGTATTAACTTATTTTAATATCCTGTTTTACATATTATAACTAAGTTTTATGTTGAAAAATATTGAAGAAAATGCATATCTAATTCTTACAAATCAAATATGTTTTGCTGCCTAAAATTTACATATTTTGTAGATTGAGAATTTATAGGTTTGATGTTTTATAAAATCGGGCTTCCTCTTAAAGGTGACATAACTTTCCACAGAATTCTACCCCAAATATTATCTTAGTCACTGTTCTGTTACTGTGAAGAGACACCATGACCATGGTAACGCTTATAAAGGAAAGCATTTAATTAGAGCTGGCTTACAGTTTCAGAGGTTTAGTCCATTATCATCATAGCAGGAAGCGTGGCCGCATGCAGGCAGACATGGTAGCTGAGAGTTCTGCATCCCAGTTCCCAGGCAGCAGGAGAAGAGGGAGACTCTGGGCTTGGCATGTATTTCTGAAACCTCAAAGCACACCCCCCAGTGACACACTTCCTCCAACAAGGCCACATCTCTTAATCCTTTCACACAGTGCCACTCCCTGGTGACCAAGCATTCAAATCTGTGAGCCTGTGGAGGCTATTCTTACTCAAACCACCACATATACTATGCAAAATCTTTCATCTCATCAGCCTTGGTGGTATATACCTATAAATCCTAGTATTGAGAAGGCTGAGGCAAAAGGATCATGAGTTGGATCATATATAGTAAGTAAAAATATTGAAAAAAAAAGAATGAATTGCTGAGGACTGGGTGGTTTGTGAGAACTTGAGCTTGGGTCCTCAGGACCCACAAGAAAAGCAAGGAATAGCGGTGATGTTCATGACCCCAGTGGTACCAAGATGGAAGAGAGGGACAGGAAGGCCTAGAGTTCAGTGATCAGGCAGCCTGTCCCACTTAGCAAAATCCAGGCCAGCAAAAGACTGTCTCAAACAAAAAATGGAAAGTTCCCAGAACCAACACAGAAGTTGTCCTCCACATACACACACACACACACACACACACACACACACACACACACACACACACACATAT
>LZPO01077920.1:0-11505 GCA_001675575.1 Neotoma lepida
ACTGGTAATCTTCATTGGAAATACATGTCGTTCTTCCAGTTGCTTGGACTACAACAAACATTATCAGTTTCACCTTCATGTAAATTGTTTCTGCTATGTTTCCACTTGAGGGTGTGGATGCTCCAATTCTGTACAACTTCTCATCCCTTCGTTGGAACACTGCTACAGAGGTGGTGGAGCTGGCCTGGCTGTTGCCCCTGAAAGAAGGGCTGCTGGTCAGGTTGGCCCCCTTCTCAACTGTCTGAGAACTTTGTTTGTTGCAGGAGTGTTCCAACTAATAAAACAGCTCACTAAACCTTGACTGTATGAAAACCATAGTTCATACAGAGCACATTTCCTTTGAGTCTGGACCTTTGGTAAAAGTCAGGAAGCCAAAGAATGGGATGGTTTCAGGCCAAAGTCTCGAGATATCTCANATTTTGTCCTAAGTCCTTGCTGAGAGAATTAAGTGCATCTTGTGTAACTTCCCTGAGAAGAACCACTGGTAGTTTAAACTTTCACTCCCATACTTCATGAAAAGCTCTGCTTGTCTTTTGTCTAGTTTACTTACCACGTTGTTGTGGTCTGAGGTTTCTAGTGAATCAGGGTGACCGTGGAGACTCCAACACATGTCTATTGTTTTATTTCATTTTTAATATGTTAAAGATCACATTTAATATATTTCTCATATACTGCATTGATAAGCATGACTTGAGAAGTACCATTTTTATTCTGAGCTCCTACAAAATTTCCCGAATCAGGCACATTATATACATGAGTTAACATCCAGCACAACATTTTAGAAATTGAAATGTGTGTTTTTCTCCATGAACTCTCTGGTTACTACTGGCTTGATTCTAGCAGGAAAAAGAATTCTATGGCAAGTACCTTTCTCACTTTGAGGAAATAGTCTAGCCTCCTTCATTATTCTGGTACTCACAGCCAAATTCCACTTTAACATCTGCTGTACAACCAGCTATTTATTAACTTACCATAATGTCTGTTTTCTCCCAAAGACTGGACATTTTACAATTTAAAAAATTAGTGTCCCAAATATACATATTTTTGTTTCAGTACAATTTGCATTTCCTAACCAAAGATATTACAACTTTCCAGTGAATGTTCCTAGCTCAGCATTGGGAACACAATCCTTACACTGCTGATGTTAAAGACTCAGTGATCAACGAGGCCTAGGAAAGGGGTAAGCCAAGGGAAAGCTTTCAGAGGCTCTCTCGGAGCCTCTGGTATAATGCTCTGGATTGTGACCATCGCAGCATTCTGTAGAACACTATGGACTGTCCTGTCAGAGCATATCTTAAAGGGACTGATATTTACAGTATTGTTCTAAGAAATATTAAGCCAATTCCTAGTGAGATAATAGGTATTTATTTGATGTCTGAGCAGTCTGTGGATCCAGACCAAGAAGGCCATACACATTTTAACCAACCAAGCACATTACTGAATGCCAAATCAACTGTCATTTAGAATAGAACATGTCTAAAATACCAGTCAAAATGTGAATTTCAAATGACATAAAATACAACTTGCTAATGGATTATTATTTCTCGATCTTTGTCTTTTGGAAAACCACTATATAACTTTAGGCTACAGGAAAATATAAAGTTTCTTGAAGATTGTATAGCTAATGATTTACCCCATATAAGAAAAAATTAAATCCAGCTAGTTTTAACTATTCAGTAGCTCATCTATATTCCTAGAACTTGACTCAATTTCTAAACTGAAATTAAAGAACACAGAGATTGTAAAAACAAGACTATCAAGCAAGCATTTTTAAAAATAGCACGTATTGCAAAATAAACTCAATGAAAGTGTTTGTTAATACTTTATTAGTATTTTCTAATGGACGGAACATAACACAAACCAAATAAAAATTTTAATATTTTTAGTTAATAAAAATAACTGACATTCTGATGATTTCCCCTTTGTTAAAGGAGAGCAGTGATAGAGCAGTTAGGCACAATTGACACTTATGTACAATGATATGCACAAGGTAATTTTCTAACAGTTAAAATCCTAAAATGTGCTCTTTAGTTTTCCCTTATAGTACAGGAGCCATGCTCCCATAAGCAAATTTTCTACTAATAAAAGGATTTTACAAGGAGTGACAAAAAGACTTTTAAAACAAGTCCTTAATTAAGGTGCAGCAACAACAGAATCAAGTTGTTGGATTAAGAAGACAGAACTATATCTCAAAACATTAAAAATGTACTTATTTTACAATTACTCAAATAAACATGCATTAAATGAAAATATTGCACAAAATTAAAACTTTAGATTGTGAAATTTATGTTGTTCTTAATTTTTAAAAAATTGATACACTTTCAGGTCACATTTAACTGTTTGATTTAATTTTTTCCCCAAATATCTGCAGCACAAACTCATAGTGATCAAACTGAAATATTCAAGAATTTTTTTGTTTTAAATTAAGGCTAACGAAGTGCATCCATTGGTCCATGGCACAACTGTTTCCAGCAACTACATGGAATACCCTAATTATAAGAAATACTCATCTGACTGCTACGTTTAAGTCATACAATCAAATTTTAGGTGAATAAGCTGTGATGGTTTCTATGTAGTTACACATTACCTGAAAAAAAAAAAAATCAGAAAACCCAAAAGAATAATTTTGAAGGTCCTTGCCTAAAGGCACCACTGACTTGAAAGCATTCAGAAACTCAACATCAGAGGACATAAAGCCTCTTTGTGTATCTGTTCATATGTGCAATAAATGCACGAAATATAACATTAGTACATGTGGCACACTGTACTTGGCTTCTGGGTTAAATACTCTACACAGCTGGACCAAGTCACTCAGTAAGTTATCTGCAGCCATAGCCTGGCCATACTCTCACTGTAAAGCACAGGCGTGTAGACACGTGACCATTTCACATTTCTGCTCCTGAAATATAAACTCTTATCAAAAAATTACTTTAAAAACATTTACTCAAATGGTTGTGTTTTCATTCTTTGTTCTGTTTTGGTATGATTGCAGTTTTCTTGCAGGGCTGTTAGGAGAATGTGCATTTTATATGACCCTTTTCCCCCTGGTTAACAGTCAAGTTTTCTTACTTTATATAGAAATGCATTTCACATGTACACACTAGGCTCTTGCACAAATCCTTCTGTATATACTTAGATTTATTCATGTAAAAATATAATTGAAACGGGCAGGGGTATATATGGAGATCACTGCGCTTGTGGCCATGCCGATGCTCCCTACAGAGGTGTTTGACACACCCAGTTAAGCCCAGGGGCAGAGGGAGGGGCTGGCAGGGCAAGGGCAGGATATATGGTGAGTACAAGAAACAGTTCTTCCACCAGAGAAACAGAATCTTTTCTTACTTGCAATTTGCAAGAAAAGGATTTTACTTATGTAATTCTGAAAGACATGCAACACATGCTGAATATATGCATACTGCAAATATGCACAACAGCACTGATAAACATCATAGAGCTTTACAGGAAGGTCTCCCTCTGTTCACAGGCTTTCCTGGGTGAGAAGGAGCTAAGTGAAAGCAAGACATGAGTATCTTGTTCCAATTCTTAAAGCTCCCAAATAACTGGGAATCAACACTCTGTCCTTTACTCTCAGCATCCAAACCTTCTTTTAATACCAGGATACTGGCTCAGTGGTCTGAGAAGTAGCTTCACTATTTTAAGGTTTTAGTGTTAAATATTTTGAAAACAAAAAGAGCCGATATATCCAAACCCTTAGTCACCGGAAGTATTTAAAAGTACAGAAATCCTACATACATGGGATATGAAGACTTCTTAATGGACAAAATGGGGGAATACTTGGAAATGTAAAGGCTTCAAAAGTGGAAAAGGTATTTTGTTTCACTGATATATAAAATTATATTAGGGAGTTAAATGTATACACCAAAGGGTTTTGTGTACTAGCTTTATTTAGAATTTTACATTATGCGAAATATAAATAAAAGCGTATTTTAAAAAATAGTACAGTTCTGTTTTCATTATTTATTTTCATATATGTACACATAGTAGAATTAGGCATTTGTATGTTTACATAGGACTATAAGCTTTGATTTGCTATGTCGGTAGTTACCTAAGGCATGTCTAGATCATATGATTAGAGTTATCATATGGTAACTTTTAATAGAGTACTGTTTAAATTTCCAATTTTTAGAAGGACAGAATGTATTTGGCAGTTCTTACAATAAATAATTCCCCTTCTATATAATCAGTAATCTGTTAAAAGATTTTTTTAAAAAATTTGAACTTATAAGAGAGCTACCACATGCTTCTTCTGCACAGAATGCCAAAGGAAAAGTAGAGAGCTGAGTACCATAAGAGCAAGCTGAGCCCTTAAAGCACATAAAAATCAATAAAATTTATACCAATGAATAATAAATCCAATCAATTTCTAGTTTTGATTGGTTCTATTTTATAGTGCTTTACTTTACACAACAAAACTGTAATTTTGGGAAAGGATTATTTCCTACACTGAGGGCATTCTGTCACTTTTCCCAGACCTTGAAACATCTGTTCTAAAGATCACTCACCTGCTGACCCACATGATAGCAAAATGCTGGCAATGACCCAGAAGATCACCAAGGAAAACAGACCTCTCCCAATCACACACTGCAGTCTCCAACTATTAACCAAACTAGTGACCTATGACCCATTGCTTTGTGCTTCCCTAAGCGCTAATACATACACCCTGGCACTTCNTCACTGGTGGAGAATGCTGATTCGTTTGGAACAGAAGAGAACAACTCCATTCTTGAATGAGATGGGGGCAGTATCCTCTCAATGTTGCAAACTATGCACCAAATCATTTAAGACACAGGAATCTCTCTTGGTAGTGGCTGGGTTATAGATGAGAATGAGAAGAACCAGTCTTATGGATGTACTAGTGATCTGTTTTGAGACTGGTGTAGACGCAACAGTATGTGAGTCACACCCCAGAAGATCTGTCCACACTATTAGTCCTGGACAAAAGGAACATTAACTTTACAGGCTGGAGTGTCACCTTTTTTGTGAAGAAGGCGCTTGAGTACTTTGAAGTTTCTGTTTATATTTCTGCATCTGCTTTGACCTTGAATGAAGTTTGTTGAAAAGTTCACGGAATTTATACTGTGGAAATAAGGTTTCTAAAAAGCCTTCTAGGAAGACATACACCATTCTCCTATTTAACTGGTTGTGCTGAAACATTTCAAAAACACGAAGAATACCTTTCCGTGTTGTTTCAGCTCCAATAATGTGCTTCAGTTCATCTGCATGAAGTAGAGAAAAATATACATATTCACTCCTTAGAAAAAGGAAATGCATGCCTAAATGATGACCATAAATCAGGAATCTACAGAGCATACAGCAGAGTAACTCATAAACAGTAGGTATCCAGTTATGAGTTGTGCATAACAGTCTTAAAGCCTATGCGCATCTGCATGTAGCATCATCTACCCACCAACCCACAGACAACACAGCACAGCAAAGTTAAGACCATATTCTCAGGTTTCAGATTACAGTCACAATCCTATCTCTTATTTCCCATGTAATATTCACTCCTCCTCCACCCACCATCGAATAAAGGTTTCTAATAATCAATATCCTTATAGTTGTACAGATTTGTAAGACTTCAGTAAGATGTTCACAGTGTGGAGATGTTTACAGTGAAATAACAAGAAAATGTCCTTTGCAGAAATAATGACTATAAGTGATTTTGTTACTTGGACAGGACAAGGACAGGGAAAAGGAAATTAAGGATTATCCCTTGTAAACAGAATTTCAAAAAACAAATCAGAAGGAAATAAAAAGTGGTAAGAAATGAGGGTAGAGAAATGTGGCTGAAGTTTAGAATTCCTGTATGAGAAAGCAAAGAATGAAAAGTTGCCAGGTGGTGGTGTCCTTTTGCCTTTAATCCCAGCACTCTGGAGGCAGAGGCAGGAGGATCTCTGTGAGTTTGAGGCCAGCCTGGTCTACAGAGTGAGTTCCAGGACAGCCAGAGCTACACAGAGAAACCCTGCCTCCGAAAAATAATGGAAAAGTTGTCATGACTAACAGGGCAAGTAAGTGTGGAGCTTACATGAACAACAACAAATTACCACAGATAGAACATTGGATAGCTACATATGAGTGTCTTGGAATTATACATAACTGCCCCAAGAATAAAACCAGTATTTTGCTATTAGAAAGAAACAGAAAAATTTAGCAGTTTGCAGACTTTGAATATATAATATTAAATAAGCAAAGCCACACAATCACAGAGAGAGAAGAAAAACCCCACATGTTATCCCTCATATGTGGAATCAAGTCAATAATGTGTGTGTGTGTATATATATATGTAAACAAAGGGATAGGTCTGTTCTGCCTAACATGTAAAACAAGAAAGGCTAAATATTTGATGAGGAAAGGCTGAAAGCAGGTAATAGACATGAGGTATAAAAGATGATATAAAGCTAACTGGCTTTTCTAGATCTAATTCTGCTGTGAACTTTCCTTTTTTCTTTTTTGTGGTAGAAAAGTGCATAAAAACATATTCAATAGTGAAAGAACAGCTATTCTAACTGTATAGAAATTCAATGAAATGTATAGACTCTGGATCTGGTTAATTTTGGTGCATGATGTTTACTTGCAAAGTTTTTAATATTAAAATTTTTGAAAACACAAAAAATTGTAACTTCCAAAAGATCTGTATCTAAGCAGAGATACACTATAATTTAGCATAAATATGTGACTCTACTACAAACACAGGATTAAGTATATATAAAAATCACACAGTTTTCATCTACCCTCAACTTCTTCAGGTCTTCTTCGCATCAAGGCCTTCCCTGGCAATTCTCTCTGCAGCTGGAACTCACCTGATGTGGCCTCTTTTCTTCTGCTGTATTATTGTTCTCTCTAGAACTGATCACTATCTAACATACTATGTTTTATTTATTTGTTTTGTTTGTTGTTTCCCCCTCAAAGAATATAAGCTTTAGGAATGTAAAGCAATGTGCACAAATGCCTAGCACACACTTTGATCCAGTTCCAATCCACATCTATGTGACTAAAAGTTCCTGCAGCTCTCTCAGGCCACAGCACAATCTGCTTTATTATAATGGTATATACTGAGGAACAGCCTAAGTTACTATTTCTTTTAATTTTTCTAAAGTGCCATTTCTTTACTTTATGCCACCATATTTAACTACATATGGGGGAAAGTAACAGCAATGTGGCAGATTTCTAACTTAAGATAGAAAACTAAACACTGAAAATCTAATTTTAAGTTATAAAAAAAGTCAGGCATACCAGCTTATGCTCATGTCTTTAATCCCAGGACTTGGGAGGCTGAAGTAGCATTACATTGAGGTCAAGGCCAGCATGGGCTACACAGTAAGTATCAGACCAGCCTGAGCCACAGCATGAGACCCCATCTCAAAAATAAGAAAATGAAGGAAAGAAACGAAGTAAAATTGTAAGAAGAAAAGCAGGTAACAACACATGAAAGAACTTATAAATCCATCTTGTCCATTCTCTACATCCACAATTAAAGCAGAGGTAAAATATATCTAGGCATTCATTTATAGTTANGCATTTTTAAAGATACTTGTGACACAGGGACAAAACTACCATTACCATCTCCAGGCCATAAAAGCCCACAGGCTTTTAAAAAGTCACAGGCTCTCTTTCTGAGAGAGAAAAAAAAGGACAAGTAAATCTATGTTAATGATACAGCAGTATCACAAATAAATACTCAAATAAGACCAACCAAGCACTTATTTCAGCTATGTGTTAATAAGGATTAATAACTGATCTATCAGTTACCTGCTTGTAAATGGACTTGCATTCTAAGTTAAACATTCTTTCTGAAAAATTCAAACTTCACTTTGTTTTTAAGTTGGGGTCTCAGATAAACCAGGATGGTCAAGTGTCAGAATTAAAGGCATGTGCTGTGACACCCACTATATGCAGTGCTCGGGATCTCTATGGCTTTGTCATGCTAGGCAAGCAGTCTGCCAACTGAGCTGCATCCTCAGCCATACTCATGCCTTTCTTTAAAACAACAACGGAAAGATCAACAGGTTGTCCCCTAGATCATGGCCTACTAGTCCTACGTTATACTCATATTTGTATCAGCCCATCCATCTGTCATGTTGTCTTTACATAATTTTCAAAACTTTTCAAAGTAGCAGAGTAAGCTTTTGATCATTCAAAGATGAGTCAAAATTCTGATACTCACTAATTACAAATCTTGGGTAGGTGACTTGGAGCCTGTTTCCTCATACACAAAATGATAAAGTTAATAGTGATTGTTTCAAAGGGCTGTTAAGAGGATTTTTGTTAGAATGTAGGAGAAATGCCTAGCATAATGACCAGTAGATGGTAAGCCATCATCTGGTAGTGAGTATAATAACAAAAATGAGCTAAAGTAGCATAGTGTCAATGTCAAAAAGTCAGAAGAAATACAATCAAATCAAATTTTAATCAAATGTGTTCACTTACCTGGCATAACTGCAAATAATTTTGTTTTTCCTGCAATTCTTGTTCTCATTCGAATAGCTTTATCTCTGCATGGAACAGTCTCCGCTAAAATGCCATTGGGCCAAAATGCATCTCTATTTAAGAAAATTTAATGTTTGTAAGTAGTTTCATTTTTTAATGATAACAGTTGATAACTTCATTACAAACTGCTAAGAAATAAAATACTCAAACCAAGATAGCACTTCTAAAATTTTACANAGACAAATAACAAATGTTATCCAAGAGCAAGATTCAATTTAGGCATAAAAGAATATAGACACAAAAAAGTAGCAGATAAACTCTGGCTCCCTAGTATTTCACAAACACTAACAAAATGGAATATCAACACATGACAGACATTTAAACTCCAAAGTGGGCATCTGCTAAGTCAACATCTTATTCAAGTTCACCCACCGCACCCCAAACTTGGAAAGCCTAGCAGTTTAACAGCTAATACACCCCAAACTTGGAAAGCCTAGCAGTTTAACAGCTAATACACCCCAAACTTGGAAAGCCTAGCAGTTTAACAGCTAATCTCTTGGCTATGCCATTCCAATCCCCATCTAACTTAGCCAGCATGAATCTCAGGTTGATGCCTACGATGTATGCCACACAAACAACGTATTCTCCATCTTCCAAAGGATTTCAATCTTGTCTGGTCCAAGGGGACCTGGATTGAAAAGAACTGGAGGAACAAGACTCCCTAGATGACCAGAGTCTACCTTTGACCCGGAGGCATCCTATCAATACTGTCATTTACAGATATGTTAAGCCCCACCCATCACTATTGGACATGCCTGCAGAGAAATCATCTTAATGTGCACTAGAAACACCTTGGCTGTAAGGAGAAAAAACCACCTTTGTTGTGCAGACCTTGTACCTGTTAAGACAATCCAATCATCTCTAGAGAAAAGATCCACAGGGGGTTAAACGTCTCCAGCTGAGTGCAATCTACACTCAAGGCTGAGAATCACTGCTACAGGATTCACCGGCCCTAACTAAATTAACACACCAGGGCAGGTAGTCCGACTCTGGAAACAACACATGTAGTACAAAAGGGAGAAACTTCGCTTCTGAGCAGAAAAAGAGATTCCTCCTTTCCTATCCCCAGAGCCTTTGGGCAAACTACTTTCTCTATCTCTCCACTGCCTCATAGCAAAGTGAAGACAAAGTGCACACCTGATGAAAAGGATATAAAATCAGGGAGAAGCAAGTCAGTGGAACATTGAGTTCCCTTCTTAACTCATCCTTACATCTGAAGTTCTGATGTGAGGAACTCCTATGCATTGCCTATCTTCACATTTACAGAAGGGCTCACTTCTTTGTTTTCTATGCTCTTCTGAAGAAACTGCATCTTATCTCTCCCTCCTCAGTGACTGACAGAGTGCACTGAATACATTTTGCAGTACAAACATAAAAATTACTATGTCAATGTTGTTTTATTTGTACTGTCCTCAAACATTAAAGATTAAACCAGTGTCAGATACAATTTTCTAAAATCTTCACTGAGTGATTTCTATGATAAAAAAATGTTAAGTTTTTGAAGCAGGGTTTTCAAGTGCCCAGGTTGGTACCTGAATTCACAACATACTCAAGACTAATCTTCAACCTCTGATCCTCTTGCCTGTATCCCAAATCCCACCATGCCCAGCTTTCTAATACTATTTCAGTGATCTTAAAGCAATTCTATGTGATAAAATCTCACTTAGCATTTTAAAAATGTTCCCTTGCACCTTTGCTAGTCTAGTTTAGAAAAGTCAACAGCTCCATAGAACAAATGCCTATGTACTGTAATTATCATGTGTGCATATGCATGGTATGTATATCTGTGGGGGGGTACATGGGCCACAGCACACATATGGAGTTCAGAGGACAAATGCAGAGGAGTGGACTCCTCCTTCCACCTTTATGTGGACTTGAAGGATCAAACTCAGGTTGCCAGGCTGCTGTGCCAAGCGCCTTTACTGTCCAAAGTATCTCACCAGCCCCAAATGTGTATTATAATTCTCGTAAGTCTTTGCTCATCCAAACCAGTGTTAAGGCCAGGGAAGAAACAAAGCCGTTAAGTTAAAAGACAAGTATGTATAGCAATGCTAAACTTGGTACTGCGTGGAAGAAGTAACTATGTCTTAAGATATACCTGAAACGCTTCACCGAGTCAGCTACTTGTTCGGGTGAGGTCATCCAGTCAACATGGTCTACTATTTTTCTGAAAGTAAAGAAATTTGCAAGAGTAAGCTTAAAGTCTTAGCAGGGGAATAAAACTGACACAAGTGTCACAGTAACACTCTGAGTGGGGATAAGCTGCTTCTGAGAAGAGCAGAGCTAATGATCTTTAAAAGCCCCAAGGAAAAAGGCCCGGGGAAAGCTGAGCCATTCACTAGGGAAGTAAAGTTTACAGCCAGTCCCATCGCCTCTAAGTGGAAGCAGGAAAACAGCTACCTGTTAATAGTGTCACCATATGTGGCTCTAATAAGCTGCTGGAGTAGGTTCTTGATATTCCTTCGCAGCCACTGGTTTCTCTCTTTTAAATCAAACACCTCATCCATCAGAAGAAGCATTACCCTAAGTGGAATATTGTCATCCACCTGGAAACAAAATGAGACAAAAAAGTCAGGATCACTGCTTAGCTTCATACTGTAAATGACTATTTGTACTGAACAAACAGTGCTACCTAAGATGTCAGAGAATATGTGACATCAGAGGCTTCAGAAGCTGACACTGCATTTCAATTCAGAAAAAAATGTGTTTAACAGTCACTTTTATAGAATACAGAATTTTACAATCCTGCGATGTTAAGTAAATTCTAAGGCTATAGCTTAAAAAAAGCTTCTCAAAGTGGATTCATGATGATAATCTTATAGAAATATGATTTAGTTCTAACTTTTAGCATTCTGGTAATGTAATATTAAAGTTGATAATTATTTTCTGGTAATATTTTTTCATAAAATAAAAGTATTTTGGCCAGGCAGTGGTGGCGCACGCCTTTAATCCCAGAACTCAGGAGGCAGAGGCAGGTGGATCATTGAGTTCAAGGCC